>CM024965.1:11490000-11877617 GCA_014282245.1 Rhododendron simsii
TAAGTTGTGATTTTCAATGTTGTCGAAAATAGAGATGCATAAAATTAGTGATTTATTATTATCGCACGATTATAGCAAGCTTTGAAAGAATAATGTGAACGTGCGAAATGATGCATATGTACAAAACACGAGAAACAAGAAATGGAATACGAAAAGAAAAGAGAAAATGAAATGTAAAAGGGTTGATAATTGTATGTGTGTGAGCATGAGAACCCGATGGAATCTGAAAGAATGGTTAGCGGAATCATGGCTCGGGTGTGTGTGTGTGTGTGAGCATGAGAACCTGATGAAATCTGAAAGAATGGTTAGCGGAATCATGGCTCGGGTGTATGTGTGTGTGAGCATGAGAACCCGATGGAATCTGAAAGATGGTTAGAGGAATCATGGCTCAGATGTGCGTGTGTAAGCCTGAGAGCCCGATGGAATCTGAAAGATGGTTAGCGGAATCAGTGCTTTTGGGTGGCAAAATCTGAACTTAGCCTGGGAGCCCGGTAGGTCCTGAAAGATGGTCAGCGGAACCAGTGCTCGAGAACAAAAAATCGAAAGTGGAATCGATTCTTGAAAAATGATGACATAGTTTAGGAATGCTGCGATAACTCCGAAAGACATCGACACCTTGATTGTTTTTGTGATGCTGAATTTTTTTTTCGGAAATGATAAATTGTTATATATATTATTTTTGTTAGAGTATGGGACATAGGGGTAGGAGTTAGTTATTGGGCTTAATTGCTCACGGTGTTACTTTTGTGACCTTGGCATCTAATGCCAGAGTTTAGAGACGAACAAGGGGAATTTTATAATTTGGGAGAGTTCGGTGCTTAGCAGAATAATGCAGAAAAAGACGGACGTCCAGAAGAGTAGAAGTTACCCTAGTACCCCTCCCTCATCTATTAATTCGGGTTGTAATGACTTTATGTTTCTTTCTATTTAATAAATGCGAAAATTTATTAAATTAACGTTTCCAAAAAAAATCGGGGCGTTACACAAAGGGTCGTGATAGACATAGAGGAATAACATGATCTTATGGTACTTATTCATGTACGATGTGACAACTTGACTACTGGTGTCGTGTAGTCCGAGTAGTGAGTCGAGATAATGAGTTTGGGAACAAAACAGAAATACAAGTTAATATGTGAACTACCTACGTACTACCAATATCTCTCTCCTGTCTACGTGATTGAAATTAGAGTCTTAGATATAGTGGGTCATAAGTACCTGGAATATATTGTGGGTATATGGGGCCCTAAGGCTCGTAATGTAAAATGGATATACGGGGTCACGAGTACCCGGAATGTATTGTGGGTATATGGGGCCCTAAGACCTGAATTGCAAAATGGATATATGAGGTCACTAGTACCCGGAATGTAATATGGATATATGGGGCCCTAAGAGCCGAAAAGTTTCTTATGTTTACTATTTGATGAGTCAATGGGGAATGAGCTACTTGGACTCATATTGGAGATCTCTGGGAGACGTACAGGGTTCTCAAAACTCGAAATTTAAGTCCACAAATACGGTGACTCTCTACGTATTATACGACAAAGCAAAGGGTAGAAAAGCCGATGGTGGAGGTATGAGATAGTGAGTCGTGTCAAAGTTGTTACTTGCTTGAGTATTGTGAGCCTTTTGGCATAATGTGATTATAGCATATCTTGGAATGATAGTCTTGAATGTTTGGCACATCCTTGAGTTGATTGTATCTCGTCATTGAGCTATATCCTCTTGCTTTCCTTCTCTTGCCCTTATCATCATATTTGCATATAAGATTGGTAAAGATTTTCCTACTGGGCTACTGTAGCTCAACCTAATCATTCTTTTCAGGTAAAAATGCCGGGCAATAGATTGCATGCATCGTGTGCTAGGCAGTGAAAGACTTTTGGAAGCTGACATCGTTAGTAATTTCATCATCTTTGTAAAGATCTCATTTTGTTAAAGATGGTCTGTAACTAATTGCTCTTGGATTATCTTTTGACTAAAGTTTGTAATATTGAAAACATGTTTGTACTTGTATCTAAACTAATTTGGGTTAAAGTGCCAAAGTTGTAATTCTCTAAATTTGGGGATTGAATTTATAAATATAGCAGGTGGAAAACTCTTTTGGGTATTATATATATGATATGTGAGGATCATTTATTGAAAAGGTTTATTTATCTATGTTAAAAATCGAGGGCGTGACAAATTGGTATCAGGGCATCTAATTGGGAACGATCCCCCTTTTCATTTCAGGACTAGCAAGTCGAGGGATCGATCCCTGGTGATGGTGGGATCGATCCCTCCCTTTTCTGGAAATTCTGCCAGTCTTCTTCCCAACTTCAAACGGCCATAACTTCTTAGTCCGATGTCTGATTCATGCAAACTTTGTATCGATTTGAAGGTCTTGAAGTCAGCTTTCCATTGCAACTTGAATCACCTTAAGACTCTGAGTACACAGAAAGTTATGATCATTTGGGAAAAGGTGTGTCAGTCTACTGGTGTCTATTGCTATTACTAAAGTTGTTCTCGTTCTGTGTTATGACTCCCTATATAATTAGAACATGTTTAAGTTACTCTCGAGTATGATTACTTGTGTCCTAATGACTCGTTCGATCTTATCTCGTGGCACTCATTGGAGTATAATATTAGTGATCCGATGGATAGGATTGTGATTCGTATCCTCGTGCATCATCTTGTTGATCTTCCTGGATTCCTTTGGCACTCTTTCGGTAAGATTCTCGTTTAGAACCTAGCGGGTGGTGTGTCGTGGAGTCATTGGTGGGTACGGTAAGTGACAAAGGGCGTCGTGAAAGACATAGAGGAATAACGTGATTTTAAGGTACTTATTAATGTACAATGTGACAACTTGACTATTGGTGCCGTGTAGTACGAGGAGTGAGTCGAGATAATGACTTTGGGAACAAAACGGAAATACGAGTTAATATGTGAACTACCTACTTAATACCAATCTCTCTCCTATCTACATTATTGAAATTAGAGTCTTGGATATACGGGGTTATGAGTACCCGGAATGTACTGTGGGTATATGCGGCCCTAAGACCCGGAATGTAAAATGGATATACTGGGTCACGAGTACCCGGAATGTATTGTGAGTATATGGGGCCCTAAGACCCGGAATGTAAAATGGATATACGGGGTCACGAGTACCCGGAATGTATTACGGGTATATGGGGCCCTAAGACCCGGAAAGTTTCATAAGTTTACTATTTGATGAGTTAACGGAGAATGAGCTACTTGGACTCATGTTGGAGATCATTGGGAGACGTACGAGGTTCTTAAAACCCAAAATGTAAGTCCACTAATATGGTGACTCTCGTGGTATTATACGGCAATGCAAAAGGTAGAAATGTTGATGGGGGAGGAATGGGATAGTGAGTCGTGTCAAAGTTGTTACGTGCTTGATTATTGTGAACCTTATGGCATAATATGATTATAGCATATCTTGGAATGATAGTCTTGATTGTTTGGCACATCCTTGAGTCGATTAAATTTCGTCATTGAGCTATATCCTCTCCTCTTGCTTTCCTTCTCTTGCCCTTATCATCATATTTGCAAATAAAATTGGTAACGATTTTCCTACTGGGCTAGTGTAGCTCAACCTAAACTTTCTTTCCAGGTTCAAATGCCGGTCAATAAATCGCATGCATCGTGTGCTAGGCAGTGAAAGACTTTTGGAAGCTGACATTGTTAGTTATTTCATCATCTTTGTAAAGATCTCATTTTGTTAAAGATGGTCTTGTAATTAATTGCTCTTGAATTATCTTTTGACTAAAGTTTGTAATATTCAAAACATGTTCGTACTTGCATCTAAACTAATTTGGGCTGAAGTGCCAAAGTTGTAATTGTCTAAATTTGGGGATTGAATTTGTAAACATAGCAGGTGAAAAACTCTTTTGGGTATTATATATATGATATGCGAGGATGATTTATTGAAATGGTTTATTTATCCATGTTAGAAATCAAGGGCGTGACATGTTGTATTCAGGATTCAACACAATGCTATACCACTACTAGATATCCCAAAAGTCCTAATTGAGTTCCCAGGATCCTATTCAGGGCTATTACTCCCATTTCCAGCCTAAATACATTTGTTGAAACTTGCATAGAAGTGAGATGATACTAATTCTGGACATGACAAAGCAATGGGTGAAGTGGAAAACGGAACCAACCCTCAACAATGGCTATGATTGGGATACACATTCTATCCCAAGAACCAGCATCTCTGTCTGCAACTAAAGGGGGCAATTTTGAGCCCAACGTTGTCTGGAACACTGTACTCAGTCCTAAAAGCAGCCATGGCTGCAGGGTTTTCACAGAGCTTCCTAAATTTACTGGGTTTGAGGGCATTTTTGTTTTCGTCAGCCATCGAAAATCTCAAGAAATGGAAAATAATCTGATAATGGGCACGAACAATACCCTAACAAGGATGATTCTGAGAACGAAAATCTCAAACTCTAATAGCGGGAGAAAAAGGAATAAGTAGCTTACAAGGTTGATGAAGCAATTGCTCGAAGTTGCAGACGGCAGCGATGGCGGAGAAGGAAGGAATTTTTTCGCCTGGTTTACGTAAGAGAGCGAAGGAGGCTCTCAGAATAGGGGTGAAAGCCCCAAAAGAACCTCTGAAAGGGTATAAGGATGTGAGACGGAGATGAAACGTCGCCTCTCACATCGTTAACCAAAAGGTAATGGCATGAAGGCTAGCAAGGGTACCGTTCTGACATCGTTGGATTAAAACGTCAATTCGAATTTAATACCAGGCATACAAAATGTGCCTCGTGGAGTCGCTACCTCGAGGAAGTATAATGACTAAGACGCCAAACAAGTCAATAAGTGTAAAAATCATGACTGCGCGGGACATAAGGAGGTCGACTGAAGGTCTATCTCTAGCTTTACCCACATCCCCCAAACAGAGGCAGCGGGCAAAGTTAGGGAGCAATTGTAGGGAGGTATTCCCAAACAGATACTATTAGTAGCCGAACACGTAATGTACGGGTGCCATGAAGTGAATAAAGTAAATATAGATACCGTGGAAGAGGGTGGATAGCGGTTAGGTCCGATGACATGAGGAGTCATTGGACTAGGCAGTTTGTTCGGCGAATAAGGACCAAAGGCATGAGAAGCCATTGATCCACACAGTCTGTTCAGCAATGAGAGGGCTGAACAGAGGGGATCTCTGAGGAAGAGAGTCATGAGTAATGAGGTGGCTGTAGGAGTGTTCTAGAAGAAGAACCAAGTATCCAGTTAAGATAAATAAGAAGACAATCATAATATGGAACGAGTCCCATAAAGAGAAGAATCCCTATGAGTGCGGAGTCTTGGCTAATTGGGGAAGAGGATCCTCAGAAGACTAGGTTTCCTGTGCGAGATAGGAAACCTAGGGCAACAAGGATGCTTGGTGTGGGCACGCGCCCCAAAATCCCGGATTTTTGTTGTTTAAAACATTGGGTGCGGCCCTCTTTGGAAAGTGCGGCGAGACGCTTCGATTCAGAGTCGCCACTCGGGTTTTAGCGGTGAAAACACCCAAGGAACCGAACTCGAAAACGCTTGCTACGTTTGTTTGATTTTTGAAAAAGGCGTAGACTGGTCCGTCGTCACCTTCAATATCTGAGGTTCAGGAGCTAGATTACGAGAGGGGAAGGGTTTTATGGCACCCCTCTCGCCCAATCCGGAGATCGGTCTCTACTCAGTCATTTTTATAAAACTTTTGCATCTTTCTCTTTCGTTTGATCATTTTTTTAGCCAGTTAGGGCGGAGGAGCAGATAATGGGGATTAAAACTGTAACAGTTTGCAGTTTATGTGAGAAAATGTTTGTGGATGATGATTTGCTTGACTTGACAGATGAATATAGATTGAGAACAAGCACTGAAAATGGTTTCAATGAGCTGATGTACGCTGTCTTCTAGGTGTGTGAACAGGCCACACTGGTGTGCATTGGACACACCTCTGCACGCCACCAAGGCCGGCATACGCCACCAATGGACTGACGTACACCACTCATTTATACTTACAGTCCTTGTTTGCAATCCTCTGGGCTCTGGAATGGACCAGCGCACACCTAGGACAAACCACACAGTTTAAATAACAGCATATATACAGATTACAGACAGACAAAATGGCTGTAAGCCAAGGAAATGGACAGAAAACCCCATAAACAGTGTGGGGAGAAGATAAGAGGCCAGGATTGAATTATGATGCAAGGGCTAGGCACGGAACCTTAGCCAACATGCCGTATGCCACCCTTTAGGGGCCGTACGCCAAGTTTGCCTGCTGTTCAATGTTTGGCTTTACATCATCTGGGCTCTGGAACATGACTAGAAGTAACCCAGAGGCCCTCTAAAGCAAGAAAGAGATAGTTATTGAAAGTTAACAGTTAACAGTTCTAGAATACAGAAAGCAACAAACTGATTTTTAGCATACTAAGGAGGTGATGAACAGAAAATAAACAATAAAATGACGATCCATGATCCCCACGCCAGTAGCGCACGTACCGCCAAGGATGGCGTATGGCTTTCTTTTACTGGCGTGCGCCATGGTGTGCCTTGCATGATCGTTTTATTTTACCATTCCGGGGCCAGGACTAGTATTGGTTACTAGCCTGAACCTTTCTGGTTCCCCTCAGGGATTGAGAACAGAAAGAAACACAAAGGCGGTATACCTTTTTTTGGAGATGGAAGAAATGGTTTGAGCTTTGAGCTTAAGGTTTGAGAGGTGGAGGGTGGATGGTATGTAGTTTGGAATGCTTGCTTGCCCTTTCAATGGAGGAGAAAGAAGAAGCAAGAAAACCAACAATGGGGGAAGAGAGGCTTTTTAAAGCTCTTTATGGAACCAACCCTTTGCTCATGAATGCAAAGGGGTGTTTATAGGGGGAGAACTGAAGAGGGAGGACTGATCAGTTGGGTTAGGAGGCTTGGTTGGGTTAAGAGAAGAGCCTCCCATGCATTAAATGCATGGGACTTGTTGATGGGGTGTGTAGGAGAGAGATGGGGACGGGCCAGACGAATATAATCATCAGCGGAACTGTTCCCTGTACTTGGGGAGCCACAAAAGTCTCGAGCGCGTGGCAGAAAAATGGTGATTTGACTGGCTTTGACCATGCGTACGCCATCTAGATACCCTGCGTGCGCCAGTCAAACTGAGTCAACGGTCGATGACTGACAGGTGGCAGTGTACTAGCGCATGCCACGTTAAAGGTGGCGTAAGCAAGTAGGGTTTTGCTGGGGCTTTTCTGGCTCTAGATTTGAAATGGGTTTGGAGGAGGACAGTCCAACGCTCAAAGCTCAAGACCTTCCATCGACCTAAAATGTTCTTGACCTTTTATCATTATCGGGGCAACAAAGACAATAAGAGAACTAAATCCGGACAGTCCAGAATGAGGTGTCTACAGAAGCCCCCCTTTGACGGCACTTGGAGTACCATATGATTTGGTACAAGTAACGTCAAAGGTTGTCTAGACACCCCTCTTCTAGGCTATCCAAAGCGAGATACAGGGCAAAGTAGACATGAAACTTTAAAGAACCTGGTCGGTTAGGCTCAGCCAAGCAGATTTATTTGAGGAAGTTGCCGTTGCTTGTAGGTATAATAGACGGACAAGCTGCTGCTTAATTGCGTTGGAGAGGCAGCATGGGCTACCGTAGAGGGCGCACTCCGCTGGGGAATAATCTGTTGGGGAGAAAAGAGATGAAACTGGATGGACAAATCGCCATTGATTGAAATAGGACGGATAGATCGTCGTTGATTTGAGAATTGGGCGGACGGATCGTCGTTGATTTGAACTGGGCGGACGGATCGCCATTGATTTGAGAATTGGGCGAACGGATAGATCGCCGTTGATTTGAGAATTGGGCGGACGGATCGCCATTGATTTGAACTGGGCGGACGGATCGCCGTTGATTCGAACTGGGCGGACGGATCGCCGTTGATTTAAACTGGGCGGACGGATTGCTGTTGATTTGAATTGGACGGATAGATCGCCGTTGATTTGAATTGGATGGATAGATCGTCGTTGATTTGAAATTGGACGGATAGATCGCCGTTGATTTGAATTGGAGAGAAGCCTGCTTGGGGATGGGCTTACCAGGGGTATAAATGATCATTGGGCCACCGGGGTATTGATTTTGAGAGAAAATTTTCATCCAAAGAGGTTTGGACCTGAGGCCCAAACAATAATGGCGTACGGTTTAGCATACCTGCCGTACGCCAGGAATCTTTTCTGGCCCGGTCCAGATCCTGCCCAGACCCGGCCCAACAGCACTCCCATGTCGTATAAACTTCTGCACGACGCTTGAAACTGCTCTCAGTCGGTTTTGAACTCCGAATCCTTCAATCTTTCTCAAAACTCTCAATCTCTCTCAAACTTTCTCATTCTCTCCTAAAACCCTCCTTTCCCGCACTTTTCCATGGCCGAAACAGTTAGTGGTGGCGGCAATGGTGAGGAACGGCCGAGAGTGGGTAGAGATGAGGCGGAGAGGCCTCAAATCGACGATCAGGCGATGGGCGAACCTCCGTCGAGTGCTGGTGTAGAGGTTTCTAGCAGTGACGGCGGCGATGGTGGCCATGCAAGAGGGGGTGACGACGGCGACGGGCGGCGTACGCCAGGGACGGCTGGTCGTACGCTAGCCTCTATTGAAACGGGGGGCCCACGGGTGCACCGTTTGGACTTTCAGAGTGGAGTAGAGGGCCTAGTGGTGACCGGTGTGGGTTCAGCTGGGGTCGACAGTGGCGGTGGCGATGATGGTGAAGATGGTGGCCGGCCGGAGACACCGGCGAGAGATCCGGCGAAGGGCAAGGATCCCGCTGTTGTGGAGGAGTCTTCGGAGGGGTATCCACCGGGCCGGTTGAGTTCAGACCGGCGGTGGGGTCCTCGACGCATGTTCCCATTACGTGCGGAGACTTCGTGGAGTTCGTGTCTGACGAGGAACTTGGTCGGTTGCTCCGGGAGAATCCGGGGGTGGTGTTGGCAGTGATATCAGCCCGAGAAGAGAGGCAGAGACAGATAGCACAGGCCCAGGAGGAGGAGCGCCTGAGAGCTGAGGCCGAGGGGGCTAGAGTTGAGGAGGAGGCCTTTGTACAGGAGGCAGAGGCAGAGGCAGCAGAGTAGGCCCAGGAGGAGGGTGGCCTAGCTCGTGAGCGGACAGTGACGCGGGCAGAGGCTATATGGGCTGCACCTTGTGCAGTGTTCGAGGCTGGGGCCTATGTCCCTCCGGAGCCTCACTTGTTCATACCGTCTGGGTTTGAGAGCTACATCCCCCGCCGGGATGATTACGACGCGGAGCTTGTTCTAAGAGACCCTTCGAGGCACTTGTCCACAGACTGGGCACAGGTATTCTTCTAATCTTGCTTTTAACTTTCAGTTCTTCATTATTGCACTGCATGTAACTTATTGTGCATGAACTGTGATAACATAGCAGCGCTCGCACCTTAGAGCTTGATTCGACAAGTAGAACTTGGAAAAAGTGACTGAACTTGACCGTAGACAGCTTAGAACTCGGATGAGAACTGTGGTGAACTTGAATCGACCATAAATTGCCTTGACTTGATAACACACATGTAGGGCTTGAATTCGACTAAGAACATACCATGCTCACTTGATTCGATTGAACAATGCTCCTTTGAGAAGAGAATCGACGAAATAGGATGCTTTAAAAGTTTGATTCGACTAACAATATGCCCAAGATTTGATTCGACCTTGAAATAACTAAAAACCTTGAATCGACCGTGGAATGTGCAAAATACTTTTAGTCTTAACCGAACTTTTCTTGATTCGACTGCTCACTATATTATGCATGCTGATAATGTATTGTCCATTTTGTCTTTGTGATGTGCAACGAGTATGAGGTAGTACACGAGGGCACGACGGTCTTGCCAGTTCCCTTGAGCTGTACAGAGGATTGCCTGAGCGAGTCAGGGCTTTGGTTGATGCTGCGGGGTTTAGGCCGTTTATCCTCACATTGACGGCGACGCTTAGTGACCATGCCTTGCTTACGGCGTTGGCTGAGAGGTGGTGGGACACCTCCAACACCTTCCACCTTCCGATCGGGGAGATGACGGTGACTCCAGCGGACTTCGCTACTTTGACTGGCCTGAGGGCAGGGGGAGAGCCTATCCCTTTTGACTCGGGGATCCATGGTGACCCGGCGGCGTTGCAGTGGTTCCTGGGCCATGAGCCCGTTGGCACTTTAGAGACCATCCTTCACGAGCAGTTTCACCGGTATCTGAAGGGTAGGGTTCCATCTTCAGAGCAGGAGGAGGAGCAGATGGCGAGAGCCTACCTTTTGTACTTGTTTGGGGCCTCGCTGTACCCTAACAAGCGATCCACAGTGCACTTGGCCTACTTGCCTGCCCTCTTCGACTTGCGCGCAGCTTCGAGGTATGATTGGGGAGGAGCTGCTCTGGGGACATGCTACAGCTTCATGGGAGAGTTTTCTCGGAGAAAAAAGGTGATTACTGGCTATTGGAGGGTGTGGGAGGTAAGAAAACAAACTTGTGATTTCATTTTCCTAAGCATTTCTCTTTGCTTAGACTTATGACTGTGGCATTGATGCTTTGAGTGTTTGAATTTGCAGCTATGGGCGTACGAGGTGCTGAAGATGTACCCTCCGAAGAATTCATGCCCGGACTTGAAAATGCTTCCTCGTGCTCTGATATGGGGGCCACTGTACAGGGGCAAGAAGAAGTCGAGAGGTAGCCTTCAGGCTTTCAGGGTGTACCTCGACGAGCTTTCGGGCACTCAGGTAAAACGCAGCTTTCTGTCACTTATTATTGCCTTTGAATTGCTTCAATGCTGTCGCTAATCGACTGTTTGTTGCCTGATTGTTGATTGCTTGTAGGTGGAGTGGGACCAATGGAGGACTACTAGGGCTGAGCCGGAGTACCTTGCACAGAGCAGAGTGGTAGCTGTGAGCCGTGTGCTGCTTGAGTCAGCCTTTGGGGGTGGCAGTGGTACCTGGGTGACCGAGTGACACGGCAGTCACTTGAGCCTTCGGAGTTTGTCACGCCCGGGCCACTTCCGCCTCGTGCTTCACACACCGACCAGTACACGTTGGCCGAGCTGCAGTGCTTCACCGTCCCAACAGACTTTGTTGCTCTCTTGAGGCCCGAGCGAGACTATGCTGTTTATCGGAGGCAGTATCTGGCGAGGCCACTCGGAGTGATAGAGCACGGAGCTGTGGAGATCGAGGCTAGAGAGGCCGGAGAGGAGAGGCGTGGCCAAGGCAGCAGGACTACTCGCTCGAGGGAGAGGAGTGGGCCTGCTATAGCGACGGGCCTGCCTCGACTTTCTTGGACGCTGGCCGTGCGGGATGAACAGGGAGAGGAGGCCACAGTTCAGTTTGAGCCTGCTAGGAGAGAGCCAGAAGAGTTCACTGGGCCGGTACGATACCATTCTACCCTTTGCACTTTCCCTACTTCAACTTTCGCATGTATATCTGATTTGCATTCTGATTCTGACAAAATTGCAATACAGGACCCGATGGAGTGGGTGAGAGAGGTAGTGCGCCTGATGAAGGCCATGGAGAAGGAGTTTCACAGAATAGCGAGTGGCGCCCAGTTGCGGCTACATTACCCAGCTCCAGCTCCAGCTCCTACTGTGCAGCCTCAGGTATAACTTTAGCTTTTGATTTTTGATAGAACATGACATGCTTTCAATGTCTCAACATATATATATGCAATATGTACAACTGATGCTAAAAAGTTAAATGCAATGCAGGGACAGGCCAGGGCGGCTCCTAGAAGGAAAAGCGTGCGGCTACCTCCACAAAAGAAGATAGCACCGAGCTCTTCCCGACTAGCGGCCACTACTCAGAGAGGGGTACAGATCACTCCGGCCAGCGAGGAGCTCCAGTTCCTCCGAGAACTGAGGAAGAGGCCTACGGAGAAGAGGCCTGCTGAGGGGCCCTCACAGAAGAAGAGAAGAGAGGAGGAGGAAGCAGAAGAAGAGGAGGAGGACACGTCCCTCAGCAGCGGTTCTGACTCTGCAGGCGATCTTCGATTCCAGATAGACCCGCGCGAGATGGTAGAGAGTGCGGAGGACGATGACGACGAGGACCTTTTTGACGACTGAGGGCTATGACTGAGCCTTGGTCTACTTTGCTGTCTTTTGCTTTTGATACTTTGACATGATACACATTAGGTTTTGGAGATAGGGCCTGCGTGCCTTTTGACTTTTGGGGCAAGTGTGCCTTGACATTCTTGCTTTAGGTTTTGCTCGGGCCGTTGTGCCGCTTTGATACATTTCCACACTTTGCTTTTGGATGTTGACATAGGGTAGTATATGATATCTGCATTTTTTGTTTATCAATTTCCCCTTTTGTTGATGAGATTTTTGAAAAGGAAATGAACAAACTGTCCACTAATACCTAACATGCATTAACAGTTGCTCTGAATTGACAACAAACACGTGCACATGTGCACGATGGACTTAGCTCGAAGAAAGGGTGGACAGAAAAGTCCTAGGATACAAAATATACTCCAGACACACGGAGGATACAGGAAAATAGGCCTCAATAGGCAAAAATCCGTAATTCTCCTAATTGGAAGAAACTAACACTTTTGAAAGACTTTATAGGTGCACAATGACTTGTACAAACTATCAAAACCGGTTAAAAACATCCCGGTACAAGGAAAATACTGATAAAAAACAAAAATGTTGCAAAAATGGACATAAGACGCCAAAGATGATTCGATATGGTCCCGGACTGAAACCGACACCCCCGTACAGTCACATAAGTCCTATGTAATGTGTACAGTATGACAAAACTTGGCAAAAGCCCCAAAAACGAAATTCGACCCTCCGTATCCTTGATTTTAGCTTAAAACAGGCCATCGGGGGTCCGAAATCTTCAACGAGCGTGGCTTTTGGAATCCGACACTTCGCTACAGTCCCAAATGATGTTTAAGACTTGTAGGGATCACCAAATGGCCAAAGCAAACCCCAGAGCTGAAGGTGACCATGCGAAGGCAGTGGCTGCTGCAAACTAGTTTCTGGTGTACCAAGATGGCGTACGCCAGGTTCTTGAGAGTCAGATCCACTTGACTGACCAAATGTCCTTTTTTTAGGGGGCATTTTGTTTTTACCCTCATATGGCTTGAACACGGTTTCTGAGGTTTTAGGGGCAGAGTACTTGCCAGTGTGTCCCCTTGGAGGCTAGTAGGTTGCCTGCATTAGTCATGTGAAATGGCAACGGAATGCTAAGGCCTATAAAGCTGGGGTGCTTCCCATTGAGGTATTCACAGCTACAATTTCTCCCCTTTTCCTCCAGTACAAGCTTGCATTCTCCATGGATAATCCCCTTCCAACACTGCTCAGGCCTTGGCTAGTGTCCTTTTTCAGCGTTGACTGGCTTAACTTCCAGTATCATGGCCTTGCTTCGTTTCATTTTCTTCAGCATGTGCCAGTCCGTCCGGCGCTTTTGTGGGCCGCCCTCAGATTCTGGGATCCTGACGTCCACGTCTTCCGCTTTGGTGATGACGAGATGTGCCCAACCGTTGAGGAATTCCAGGCGTATCTTCGTTCCTACTTGTCCTCGACACTTGTTGTTCCTCCCTACCAAGTGAGCATGCCCAAACTGCTGGCCAGCTCGCTCAACATTTCCCAGGGCTTGGCGAACACGATCCTCGAGGGTGGCCAAGTGAACATTCTGCGGCTGATAGAATTGTACAGTCCAGACGATGGTTCGGAGAGCGAGGAAGTTCAAGCGCGTCGACGCTTTGCCTTAGTCATCTGCTTGCTTGCCGCCTACTTGCTTGTTCCGGCTGATAAGCATGTCAGCCCTTTACTGGTGAGCGTGGCCGCTCAAATGGGGGACCGAAGGAATGTGATTCCCTTGGTCCTGGCCAAGACACTCCTGGGTTTGGATCTAGTGAGCACGAGCCAATTGGCCGTTTTCAGTGGGAGCCCGCTTTTGCTCTAGGTAAACTCACTCAGCTCACCTTTTTTCGGCTGTCACACTTTCTCTTTTTACCTTGACACTTGGCTTAGGCTGCTCCCTAACTTCTTTACTTGTCTTTTCGCTCAGGCTTTTATTTGACTTCTCACTTGTCTTTTCACTCATGCAGCTGTGGTTGTCAGACAAACTGAATCCGTTGCATACGTCCGCGGCGGGTTGGAATCTGATTCCAAAAAGAATCCACCAGAGGGAGATGCGGTACCCCGACTTGGACATAGAAGGCTGGTATGAATTTATGCAGCATATGCAGCCCGAGGAAATTGCTTGGAGATGCCCTTGGTTGGACCTTTCGGATATGGCTATCCATTCTGATGGCTTTGACAGGATGGTCATCGCTGGGCTAACCAGCTTCACTTTTTACATCCCTGGTCGCATTCTCCATCAGCTGGGCGCTTCGCAAGAGAATGTCTGTATTAGTACCGGGGGCTTCCATCTTCCCAACTTCAATGCTCAGACGCTGAATGGCTATCAGAGGCGCTGGGGCCTGAGGGTTCTTCAGGCGGAAATACCGGGTTTTACCACAGGGCTGAGGAACCGATATAGACAATGGCTAAAAGCAGATGTTCATGGGAGAGAAAACATTGACTAACTCCAGACCACTTTGCTGTTCTTAGAATAAACTGTGAGCCGTTAGGCTTCTCAAGCATTTCGTTCTATTTTTCATGCTTCTACTTTTTTTTTAAAGGCTTTTATGCTCAGCTTGTTGTATTAGAAATAGTAATTTACAAAATAAAGTTGAAAGATGAAGGGTTTCCCCATTTTGATTCTCCAATGCTGCCTCAGCTTGTCTTCGAGCTTTTTCGACCTTTGATGCGAACCCAAAATGTCAAACCCTGGATCATTTTGATAGAATGTGACCGGGTCTCAAGGTGAGACTGCCTACGTATCCCTTTGCAAAGAATCAGGTCAGAACGTAGTTCAGGCTAAGGTTCGCTCGTGTATTTTACCTCTCTTTTTACGCTCTAATTTTTTGCCCAGTACCGCCTTTTCAGGTTTTCGGTCTAGCGAGCTTTCGACACTTTGCCTATTTATTTTTGCCTAGACCGCCTCCTTAGGTTTCAGTCTAGCAGGCTGCTCTAACTTTTGCTTGGAATCGTCCACCCTTGTGGTTTTCGACCCAACGAGCATCTCTCAGGGGTAGTAACGCTTGAGCTGATCCAGGTTGACCAGGGTATTGAATTCATTTCTGTCGAGATCAATGAGCTTAGCAGCACCCCCGGATAGGATGGTCTTAATGATATATGCCCCAGAGCGCTTTGGCCGGAACTTCCCACGCAGATCGAACACTGGAGCCCGGATCTCCTTTGTCACCATGTCCCCTTCGACTAGACCTCTTGACTTGACTTTCTTGTTGAACGCTCGGGCGATTCGACGCTGATACCCTTGAGCGTGATATAGATCACGGAGCCTCCTTTCATCAAACAACATGAGCTCGACAAACCTCCCGCTCAGCCATTCAGCTTCCTTGAGACCACTTTCAGCCATGACTCTTAGAGACGGAATCTCAAGCTCGATGGGGAGTACTGCCTCCATTCCATAGACTAGGGAGAAAGGAGTTGCGCCTGTAGAAGTGCGGATCGACGTTCGGTACCTCCAGAGGGCCAAAGGTAACAACTCGTGCCAGTCCCTTGCAGATTCAGCTGTCTTTTTGATGATCATCTCGACATTTTTGTTCGCAGCCTTGATAGCCCCATTCGTCTGTGGCTGGTAGGTTGTTGAATGGTGGATCTTGATCCCGAATTCCTCGAAGAGCTCCAGGACCCTTCCTTTGAAGTGGCTTCCATTGTCCGATACGAAAGCCTGAGGGACACCATACCGGTAGATGATGTTCTTTCGAATAAACTGTGCAACTTGAACCGTTGTCAGGGTCTTGTAAGATTCGGCCTCGACCCATTTGGTGAAGTAATCGATGGCTACCAGTATAAACTTATGGCCGTTTGAAGCAGAGGGTCTGATCATCCCGATAACATCAATTCCCCATACCGAGAAAGGCCACGGCGAGGTCATGCCATACAGCTCAGTGGAGGAACGTGTTGCAGATTAGCGTGAATCTGACACTTGTAGCAATGCCGCACATAGTCAATTCACTGTGACTCCATCGTAGACCAGTAGTAACCCTGCCTGAGGATTTTTCTTGCGAGCATGACACCGCTCATGTGAGGACCACAGACTCCTTCGTGAATCTCCTCCATTATCCTCGTTGCTTCTGTACCATTCACGCACAGCTTGTGCATTCCACAGTGAGACCTTCGATACAACTTTCCCCCACAGATGATGTACTGAACAGCCAGTCGTTGCAGGGCGATTCGATCTTTCTTAGTGGCTTCAGCTGGGAATTCTCCACGCTCCACAAAGTTCCAGATATCGTGGTGCCAGGGCAGGCCATCATCGACATCATCAATGGTGTTGACATACTCATAGGCGGGCAGGTCCCTTTGTTCAATCACGATTGGTCGCAGGTTAACTCCTACTGGAAGTTCGATCATGGAAGCCAAAGTCACCAAAGCATCGATGAATTGGTTCTTCAAGCGTGGAACATGGGTGAAAGTTACCCTATTGAAGCGAGGAGTCAGTTCTTCCAAATCTTGGTGATAAGGCTTCACTTTTCCTCATGAACCTTCCAGTCCCCATTGGCCTGAGAGACTACCAAATTTGAATCCCTGATTACTTCGAGCTTCTCGACCCCCAGTGCAATTGCTGCCTCCATTCCAACAAT
The DNA here is from genome assembly GCA_014282245.1 of Rhododendron simsii. NCBI lineage: Eukaryota > Viridiplantae > Streptophyta > Magnoliopsida > Ericales > Ericaceae > Rhododendron > Rhododendron simsii. The sequence goes on from CM024965.1 coordinate 11,506,655, forward strand.
GCAGGCCTCATATTCAGCTTGATTGTTGGTAACGTCGAAATTCAGCTTAAAAGCGAGTGGAATATGAGCACCGGCTGGCGTGATCAGCAACACCCCAATTCCGAACCCTTTCTAATTAGCAGCCCCATCGAAATACAGTGTCCATACTTCCTCAGTTACGGTCAGCACATCCTCGTCTGGGAAGTTGAAATCCACATCCTCTGGCCCCTCAACTGGGTGATCCGCCAAAAATTCTGCCACGGCGCGGCCCTTTACTGACTTCCTCATGACATGCTGAAGATCGAACTCAGCCAGCAGAAGCAACCAACGTGCTAACTTATGGGTGAGCGCTGGCTTCTCGAATAGATATTTGATGGGGTCCATCCGAGAAATCAGCTTCACCGAATAGGCTAGCATGTAGTGTCTAAGCTTTTTGGTAGCCTAAACTAATGCTCAGCATGTCTTTTCCAAAGGTGTATAGCGCTCCTTACTACCCACCATTTTCTTGCTCAAATAGTAGATAGCTTTCTCGACTCTCTAGCAAACAACCCATTGACGTCGGCGTTACAGACAAATACAGGATCAAAGGTTGCCCCGGCGTAGGCGGCATCACTACCGGTGGGTTCTGCAAGTACCTCTGAATGGATTCAAAAGCAGCCTGGCATTTGTCTGTCCATTCGAATGGAACATTCTTCTTAAGTAGACGGAACAATGGCTTGCAAGTCGGAGTCAATTTGGCGATGAATCGGCTGATGAACTGAACCTTCCCTAGAAAGCTTCGCACTCCCTTCTCAGATGCGGGGGCTCCATATTGAGGATTGCTTTGATTTTGGACGGGTCCACCTTGATTCCTCTCTTGGTGATCAGAAACCCTAACATTTTTCCTGCTGTAACCCCGAACGTGCACTTCTGCGGATTTAGACGCACATTGTTTTTGCGAAGTCTTTCAAGGAATTGCCTGAGCGAAGGGAGGTAGTCTTTTTCCTCTTTCGCCTTTACGATCATGTCATCCACATATACTTCGACTGTCTTGTGAATGAAGTCATGGAATAGGGTTGTTTGAGCTATCTGAAAGGTGCACCCTGCATTCTTTAACCCAAACGGCATCTTTACGTAGCAGTAAGTTCCCCATTCGGTGAAGAACGTTGTCTTCTCCTGATCCTCCGGGGCCATGAAAATCTGGTTGTATCCTGCAAATCTGTCGACAAATGAGAGCAAAGCATGCCCCGCCGTGTTGTCCACAAGCACATCTATATGAGGCAAGGGAAAACTATCTTTGGGGCTTGCCTTGTTCAAATCTTGGAAGTCGACACAGACTCGGATCCTCTCATCTTTCTTGGGGACGGGCACGATGTTAGCGACCCATTTGGGATATTCAGCAACCCATAGAAATCCTGCATTGATCTGCTTGGTGACCTCTTCCTTGATCTTCTGAACCCAGTCCGGCCTCATTCTGCGGAGCTTCTGCTTGACGGGAACTGCCCCTGGCATTAACGGAATTCGGTGCTACACTATCTCGGGATCAATACCGGGCATGTTGGCATGAGACCAAGCAAAAATCTCGAAGTATTCCTTGAGCACCTCAATTGTACCAGCGTGATTTTCCGGGGACAGGTTTGAACCGATTTGCATCATACGGGGGTCACCCTCATCTTTCAGATTTATTGAAATTACTTCTTCTTTTAGCGGCTGAGCATGCCTTTCGTCTTCCCTTTCGATGAGGGAACGCAACTCAGCCGGGATGTCCCTATCGAAGTCGATTCCTTCATCGTCGGGGTCGACACAGTTTATATAAAAATCAGCAAAGTAGTCGGAAGCAGGATCATTCATTTCATAAAACCTGGAAGGGTTGCCAAGTACAGTAGACTCAAACTCGAAGTAAAAGCTACGACGTGGAGGGCCGAGAGGCACAAACTCCGACTCTGAGCTAGACTTAGACTCGACAGACTCTGTGTCAGATTCAGAGGTATCATCGATGCATGTTAAACGCGGAGTAAAAATGCAGTTATTAATACTACCGGTTGCTTTGACGATGAGAGAAGTTGGATCCTCGAGAATGTCCTGAGAGTCGGGCCCGAGCATCAGCACCTCAGCCGCTTCTTCCTTGCCAACCAAACCTACTTGGGCGAATAGCATCTCCAAGCTCCCCTGATCAAAGGTCCTCACCCAGTCGGCCTTTTCCTTGATCTCAGCCAGCTGTCTCTTGAAGTTTTCCTGAGCCAGCTGATCTTTGGCTATTTCATCCTCATCATCGGCCCAAGTGTCAGCAGCAAAGATCTCCAAACCAGGAAGCCAAGTGCGTGTCTTAGGATCCCAAAATGGCTTGATTTGTCCCAGGTAAGCAGTGCCACCTCCTTCACGGACGAAGTAGCTGTCAGGATTACCATAGAGGGTTTGAGGTTTTCCCACGTCTTTCCTTTTTTTGGCACCATTGGCTGGGGGAATGTATCCTAAACCAAAACGGCCTTCGGTGAAAGGAAAGGCAGGGAACTCAGCGATCCCCTGTTGGTTGATCCCGAGTCCTAGGCCAGACATGAATGACATCTTCCGCATGATTTTAAGAGTAGTTGAGCTAATGAGAAAGTCATCATCCATGACAATGGCCAGGACTGAGCCGGATGTGTCAAAAGCGAACCCTCCAAAGTCTGAGTCCTCTTCTCCATGCATGATTCCCAAAACTGGTGTCCCATCATCCTTGAGCGGGCGGATCCCAGAGTCTCCACAGATGGTTAAAGTTCCGGTAGGAAGCCCCAGCATGACCTTTTGGTGCAGAGTTGAGGGTACAGCCATAATGTCTGGCCTGTGCAGCCATGGCCTGCCTAGCAACAGGTTGAAAGTAGCGGGCATGTCAACCACATGGAACTCTACATCCATTTCAAAACACTCAGCATCAAGCTTAAGCATCAGGGCCCCTTCCACCACATGGCGCGTGTTGTCATAAGTTTTGACAGCCAGATTGGAAGGCGTCAGGTCATTCTTTGTAAGCCCTAAGTGGTAAGCAACCCTCATCGGGCAGACATTAATGGCGGAGCCGTTGTCGATCAACACGGTCGGCACCCAGTGACCCCTATACTTGATAGTAGTGTGCAGCGGGCGGTTGTGAGCAGCCCCATCGACAGGAAGATCCCTTTCAGTAAAGGTTACAGAATACTTTGAGAGCAGAGGCAAGACCAAGGCAATCATTGCCTCGGGAGTGATGTCTGTTGGCACCTCAAAATGGGCTATAGCTGCGGCCAATCTACCACGATGCTCCTTTGACGATGAAATCAGACCCCACACAGAGACGGCAGCCGGGAATCCTGTCTAGCTGTTTCTGAAGAAAATCCTCCTCTGGTACCCCACTAGGAACAAGTGGTGAGTTCTTTTGAGCCGGTGGAGAGGTGGGTTTTTGAGTTAAAGGATTGGACGAGCTTCCAGCTGATAGATTTGGTGGCTGAAAGACGCGGCCGCTCCTTGTGACATTTGCAACGTCCCACCAAGAAGATGTTACAAGCGAGCCCCAGAAATCCTCAGGTATCTCCTCCAGCTTGCGTTTCCCCTTGTCGGTCGATGCAACCGTTGCTGTCGAGTCTTGTCCCGGAGCCGTGTCCCATAGCAAATCCTCCATTAACATTCCTTCCCAGAAACTCGGATCCTGTGCAGCAGTTTCCTCAAATGGTAATCCCGGATTGGTGACGAACGGCACATCCCAGAAGCCTCCGTCGACCAGAGCAGAGTTGATAGTCCATACTTCGTCGCCCACTTGCATGTCGACCACTTTAGCGACGTCCCAGAAATCGACTGGCAGGGGACTTTTGTTAAGGTCGACGATCTCATCTACCTCCCACAGGTCATCGGGCGGTGCGTTCAAGACCATGATTGAACAGTCATCACGAGGGGGCCCTACCGGACGAGGGCCTTCCACAGGCACAATGTTGACAGTCAGGTCGCCCGCATGTACAGCATTCGAGATGGAGTCCAACAGTGGCCATGCTTCCCCTAGTTGTCGACGTATATCGGGGACGACCTCTCCTTCGGCATAGCAATGCAAGTACTGCTTATCTAGACCTTGATCACCAACCGCCTTCTCCATGTTGAAATTCTAGTTCCAGGCCAACTGCGCAGCATCGGGCTCCGGATCTCACACATACTCTTCCTCGGCCTCGGCCGCTGCAGGCTCAGGCTGATAGAAAAGCATAAACAGGGACAGGCCATCGAGCGGATCCGTCCTTGCTGCGTTCCAATCTTCCTCCCATTGGTTCAATTGAGCCTGATCGACAACCGGAGCCTGAGGGAATCCCATGAAGTACCGCTCGTTCTAGTCATTGGCGAGTTCTGCCCACTCCCTTGCTTTGACTTCCATATCCCAGCCAACTGCCAGCATGTTGACATCGAGTTCCACCGGGATGGCTACAATAGGTTTAGGGTAATGTTCTGGGGTTATATGGTCAGTGGGGTTATATGGTGGAGGTGAAGCTTATCTGGTTTATTTGGGGGTTGGAATTGTGGTTGGGCATGGAGTTGGTAATGACGTTCGGCTTAGGAGGGGTTGGAAGAGTGCTATTGTCCACCAAATCCTGAATCGCATGGCGGAGATGATAGCAAGAATCGGTGCAATGACTGGGCATTTGATGATGGGCACAAAAGGCGTTCGAGTTATGGCTCGGAGATGGGTTCTGAGGAAGGGGAGTTGGGTCCAATGGCCTGAGATGACCGGATTTGACCAACTTTTCTAGCACTTGAGACAGCGGAGCCTCGAATTTGGTGAAGTTCCGGGGTAGGTTGCGGTTTCGGGGTTTTTGAGGGGTTTGTACTTGGTTAATGTCGGCAACATGGCTGGAACCCTAGGTAGCGCTATTGCTGGCAGATGCTGCGTTAGCGTAGTTGCTGCTGCCGAACAGAGCCGTGCTATTGCCAGTGTAAGCACGGGGCTTGGACTTTGAAGTAGAGGAAAATGTGTCACTCCGCTGCAGAACTCCAGTTTGGAGGGCTTCCTCAATAGCAAGGCCAGAGTCGAAGAAAGTATCGAAATCAGCACCCTGAACAAGTACAAGATTTCTGGCGAAATTCGGCTACAGATTTCTAGAGATGATGCGGATCTGATCCTTCTCACTGGGCCGATCGGTCATGAGAGCTGCCTTAGCCCTCCACCATTTGATGAAGTCCGCAAAAGACTCCTTGGCGTTCATTTTGGTCGACTCGAGCTCCCGGGTGGTCATCTTGAGTTGAGCATTGTAGCTGTACTGGGCGTTGAAGGCTGCCCCAATGTCCTCCCATGTTCGGTGCTTGGCAATGTCGAGAGACAAGAACCATTGAAAAGCTGGACCAGCCAGAGTCTGAGGGAAGAGCTGAGCCATGGCCTCCTCCTCTACCCCATGTAATTTCATAGCACCGTGGTAAGCCAATAAGTGGGTCTTAGGATCCCTCGTCCCATCGAACTTCGCGAAGTCTGGCATCTTGAATCTTTCAGGAAGCCTTGCGTTCGGGAATGGGTAAAGACGGTCCATGTCCAAACCGCCAGTTCCTATTCTTTCAGCTTTGGAAACCGTCTTTTTGAGTTTAGCCATCTTGGTGATTAAAGCAGTCATTTCAGGACTCGGGGGAGGAGTTTCATCTTGAGGGATCTCTTCAGCCTCAAGTTGGCGGTCATTCCTTTCCCTGCCTCCTCCTTTTGCAGGGAGTAGCTCCGCAATCAGAGCACGCAGATTAGCCATGGTGGCATCAGCTTGATCGGCCCTCTCTTGCATGATAGCCAAATTGTGCTGGAGGTCTGCCAAGGTATTAGCAAGGTTCGGAGGTGGTAGTTCGGCCATGTCCCAGATTTCTATTTTAACCAGTTTCGGTGCTCGGGGCAGAGATGGACTGGACGGCGGTGTTTCGTGCGGAGTCGTCGGTGGTGAGTCTTCCTTTGACAGAGTGCAAGCTAGAGCTTCCGTTGTAGCTGACCCAGAAGCAAACCCCAAAGCTGATTCTCAAGCAACCCCCGCAGACAGTCCCAAGTTGGTTTGGCTCTTGAACTCGGAGCTTCCCATAATGCAGCTAGACAGCAAAGTATGAGAGCTTAGTGAGAGCCTGCAGCAGTTTATATGAAAGATTTTGAAAGAATGGAAAATGAGCATGTTAACGTCATCGGTGTCCTCCTAGACTCTACAGCTAAAGAGACCTCCCTACGTCATTCGGATGCTGCTATAGAATCCTCAGATTTCTTTTCGACAATGTATCCTTGATTGATTGAATCGACTAACTCCAAGAGATGTCAAAACAGCCTAAGCCTTTGGTTACCCTTTTCTTGAAGTTTCAAGATTTGAATTTAGCATGACTTGGTGTTGATGGCGTGATACCATAACTGAAATGGCGTACTAGCCTGAACCTTTCTGGTTCCCCTCAGGGATTGAGAACAGAAAGAAACACAAAGGCGGTATACCTTTTTTTGGAGATGGAAGAAATGGTTTGAGCTTTGAGCTTAGGTTTGAGAGGTGGAGGGTGGATGGTATGTAGTTTGGAATGCTTGCTTGCCCTTTCAATGGAGGAGAAAGAAGAAGCAAGAAAACCAACAATGGGGGAAGAGAGGCTTTTTAAAGCTCTTTATGGAACCAACCCTTTGCTCATGAATGCAAAGGGGTGTTTATAGGGGGAGAACTGAAGAGGGAGGACTGATCAGTTGGGTTAGGAGGCTTGGTTGGGTTAAGAGAAGAGCCTCCCATGCATTAAATGCATGGGACTTGTTGATGGGGTGTGTAGGAGAGAGATGGGGACGGGCCAGACGAATATAATCATCAGCGGAACTGTTCCCTGTACTTGGGGAGCCACAAAAGTCTCGAGCGCGTGGCAGAAAAATGGTGATTTGACTGGCTTTGACCATGCGTACGCCATCTAGATACCCTGCGTGCGCCAGTCAAACTGAGTCAACGGTCGATGACTGACAGGTGGCAGTGTACTAGCGCATGCCACGTTAAAGGTGGCGTAAGCAAGTAGGGTTTTGCTGGGGCTTTTCTGGCTCTAGATTTGAAATGGGTTTGGAGGAGGACAGTCCAACGCTCAAAGCTCAAGACCTTCCATCGACCTAAAATGTTCTTGACCTTTTATCATTATCGGGGCAACAAAGACAATAAGAGAACTAAATCCGGACAGTCCAGAATGAGGTGTCTACAGAAGCCCCCCTTTGACGGCACTTGGAGTACCATATGATTTGGTACAAGTAACGTCAAAGGTTGTCTAGACACCCCTCTTCTAGGCTATCCAAAGCGAGATACAGGGCAAAGTAGACATGAAACTTTAAAGAACCTGGTCGGTTAGGCTCAGCCAAGCAGATTTATTTGAGGAAGTTGCCGTTGCTTGTAGGTATAATAGACGGACAAGCTGCTGCTTAATTGCGTTGGAGAGGCAGCATGGGCTACCGTAGAGGGCGCACTCCGCTGGGGAATAATCTGTTGGGGAGAAAAGAGATGAAACTGGATGGACAAATCGCCGTTGATTGAAATAGGACGGATAGATCGTCGTTGATTTGAGAATTGGGCGGACGGATCGTCGTTGATTTGAACTGGGCGGACGGATCGCCATTGATTTGAGAATTGGGCGAACGGATAGATCGCCGTTGATTTGAGAATTGGGCGGACGGATCGCCATTGATTTGAACTGGGCGGACGGATCGCCGTTGATTCGAACTGGGCGGACGGATCGCCGTTGATTTAAACTGGGCGGACGGATTGCTGTTGATTTGAATTGGACGGATAGATCGCCGTTGATTTGAATTGGATGGATAGATCGTCGTTGATTTGAAATTGGACGGATAGATCGCCGTTGATTTGAATTGGAGAGAAGCCTGCTTGGGGATGGGCTTACCAGGGGTATAAATGATCATTGGGCCACCGGGGTATTGATTTTGAGAGAAAATTTTCATCCAAAGAGGTTTGGACCTGAGGCCCAAACAATAATGGCGTACGGTTTAGCATACCTGCCGTACGCCAGGAATCTTTTCTGGCCCGGTCCAGATCCTGCCCAGACCCGGCCCAACAGCACTCCCATGTCGTATAAACTTCTGCACGACGCTTGAAACTGCTCTCAGTCGGTTTTGAACTCCGAATCCTTCAATCTTTCTCAAAACTCTCAATCTCTCTCAAACTTTCTCATTCTCTCCTAAAACGCGTTTAGTAGAGCAATGGTCGAATAGTATTACGACTCATCATCGTCCAAGGTTGTTGGGCGTTCGAGGACCCCGGGCTCCAGTAAACTGTGCCGGTTACCCAAAACACCTCAACTGGGCTAGCCAACATCGATGCAAATGGAGAAACGCCGAAGAATGATCGAATGAGAGAGAAACGCAAAGCTTTTGAAAAAAATGCTTTTTGAGTTTGGCCCACTTTTATTAATCAATACTTGGAGAAAATTACAGAAGTGAACAATGGTAAAAGCCCTAGTTCGGAGTGGTCGGATGCTGAGATCCTGTTACGTTACCATTCCGTTCTTCAGCAGCGCGGAGCGTACTGTTTTGACAGACTTTTGAAAGTAGTTCATTTATGTATTAATTTCCAAATATCAATTAATGCAATGAGTCCCCAACAGAGTCGCCACTGTGGGCACGCGCCCCAAAATCTCAGATTTTTGTTGTTTAAAACATTGGGTGTGGCCCTCTTTGGAAAGTGTGGCGAGACACTTTGATTCAGAGTCGCCACTCGGGTTTTAGCGGTGAAAACACCCAAGGAACCGAACTCGAAAACGCTTGCTACGTTTGTTTGATTTTTGAAAAAGGCGTAGACTGGTCCGTCGTCACCGTCGATATTGAGGTTCGGGAGCCAGATTACGAGAGGGAAAGGGTTTTATGGCACCCCTCTCACCCAATCCGGAGATTGGTCTCTACTCAGGCATTTTTATAAAACTTTTGCATCTTTCTCTCTCGTTTGATCATTTTTCTAGCTAGTTAGGGCGGGGGAGCAGATAATGGGGATTAAAACTGTAACAGTTTGCAGTTTATGTGAGAAAATGTTTGTGGATGATGATTTGCTTGACTTGGCAGATGAATATAGATTGAGAACAAGCACTGAAAATGGTTTCAATGAGCTGATGTACGCTGTCTTCCAGGTGTGTGAACAGGCCACACTGGTGTGCATTGGACACACCTCTGCACGCCACCAGGACCTGCGTACGCCACTCATTTATACTTACAGTCCTTGTTTGCAATCCTCTGGGCTCTGGAATGGACTAGTGCACACTCAGGACAAACCACACAGTTTAAATAACAGCATATATACAGATTACAGACAGACAAAATGGCTGTAAGCCAAGGAAATGGACAGAAAACCCTTTAAACAGTGTGGGGAGAAGATAAAAGGCCAGGATTGAATTATGATGCAAGGGCCAGGCACGGAACCTTAGCCAACATGCCGTACGCCACCCTTAAGGGGCCGTACGCCAGGTTTGCCTGCTGTTCAGTGTTTGGCTTTACATCATCTGGGCTCTGGAACATGACCAGAAGTAACCCAGAGGCCTTCTAAAGCAAGAAACTGACAGTTATTGAAAGTTAACAGTTCTAGAATACAGAAAGCAACAAACTGATTTTTAGCATACTAAGGAGGTGATGAACAGAAAATAAACAATAAAATGACGATCCATGATCCCCACGCCAGTAGAGCACGTACCGCCAAGGATGGCGTACGGCTTTTTTTTACTGGCGTGCGCCATGGTGTGCCTTGCATGATCGTTTTATTTTACCATTCCGGGGCCAGGATTAGTATTGGTTACTAGCCTGGACCTTTCTAGTTCCCCTCAGGGATTGTGAACAGAAAAAAACACAAAGGTAGTATACCTTTGTTTGGAGATGGAAGAAATGGTTTGAGCTTTAAGCTTGAGGTTTGAGAGGTGGAGGGAGGATGGTATGTAGTTTGGAATGCTTGCTTGCCCTTTCAATGGAAGAGAAAGAAGAAGCAAGAAAACCAACAATGGGGGAAGAGAGGCTTTTAAAAGCTCTTTATGGAACCAACCCTTTGCTCATGAATGCAAAGGGGTATTTATAGGGGGAGAGAACTGAAGAGGGAGGACTGATCAGTTGGGTTAGGAGGCTTGGTTGGGTTAAGAGAGGAGTCTCTCATGTATTAAATGCATGGGACTTGTTGATGGAGTGTGTAAGAGAGAGAGGGGGACGGGCCAGATGAATATAATCATCAGGGGAACTGTTCCCTGTACTTGGGGAGCCGCAAAAGTCTCGAGCGCGTGGCAGAAAAACGGTGATTTGATTGGCTTTGACCATGCGTACGCCATCTAGATACCCTGTGTGTGCCAGTCAAACTGAGTCAACGGTCGATGACTGATACGTGACAGTGTACTGGTGCACGCCAAGTTAAAGGTGGCATAAGCAAGTACGGTTTTGCTGGGGCTTTTCTGGCTCTGGATTTGAAATGGGTTTGGAGGAGAAAAGTCTAACGCTCAAAGCTCAAGACTTTCCATCGACCTAAAATGTTCTCAACCTTTTATCATCATCAGGGCAACAAAGACAATAAGAGAACTAAATCCGGACAGTCCAGAATGGGGTGTCTACACTTGGAAAGCAAGCAAGCATACGCCTATATAAACAAGGTTAGCCTAGAGGTAAAAGGTACTCAATAAGTGGCATTCATATTGTTCTCTTGCTGATAATTAGGATTTTTGATTAGTACGTGATACTAACTTAAGCATCTGAGGGCCTTTGCTATGAGAGGTAAAGGTGCACTCACCCCTTGTCTGTTTTGCAGATTAGGGTTCCTACGACAAGCTAGGGTTCCAGTGAAGAGGCACGAGCAGTCGTAGTAATTTAGTGTTGTTCTAGGAACCAACTCTTTTCTCCCCCCTACAGATCCCCAAATGGTTCAAATTGGTTCAACGCTGTCCCGAGAGGAGCATTGCGCCCAGTCAGACAGGCTTAAAGAGTTCATCGATGATTTTGCATGGTCTCATCGAGACCTGCATGATGTTGCTCTTGAGATAATAAAGCATTAAATCCCCTGCTACTAGATGCCAAGCCAGAAAGCATAAGTTCAGAAGGCCCCAAGCTTCATACCATGTTCAAAACAGCAAAACGGCAATCTGCGAAGCACAAATGGGAAATTTCAAAAATGGCCTGGAGCGAGGCATGTCAACCGAAGCTCTTTGAACCTTGCATTATCAAAGCCGCCTTATCTAGGGTTGCAGCCAAAGATCATCGACCTCGACGGTAGCAAATTCAATACCTTGGTCAACATGGACCAAACGCAAGTTTTGCTTTTCCTTGAGAGAAGCTCGTTGGGCTGAAAACCCCAAGGGTGGGCAGTTCCAAACAAAAGGTAGAGAGCCTACTAGACCGAAAACCTAAGGAGGCGGTCTACGTAAAAATAAATAGGCAATATTCAAAAACTCGTTAGATCGAAGACCTGAATGGGTGGTACTAGGTAAAAGTTAGAGCGTAAAAGGAGAGGTAAAACACACGAGTGAACCTGGGCCTGAACTACATTTTGACCTGATTCCCCGAAATGGGATACGTAGGCAGTCTCTTTTCAAGACTCGGTCACAATCTATTGAATTGATCCCAGGTTAAGGCTTTGGTACATCGCCATAGTCAAGAACAAGACAAGCTTCTTTGGAGAATCAAAAGGGGAAGCCTTTCATCTTTCAATCTTGTTGTAGACTATTACTTCAATTTCAAAGCTAAGCATAAAGCCTTAAAAAGATTTTAAGCATAAAAAACAGAATGAAATGCTAGCGAGGGCTAATGGCTCATAGTTTATAATAAGTTTAGCAAAGTCTGATGTGAGCAATTGTAGCAGGCTTGAAGTCACGCGTGCTAGTTTGAGGTTCACACGTGTTTGTTCAAAGTTATGTGCGTTGGTCTCAAACCTGTGCGCGCTTCTTTAATCCCAGCAGCAGTCGGAAGCAGTTAGCTATTGCCTCCAACTCATCATTTTCCATCTCAAGTTCAAAGCACCTCTAATGTTATATAAGGGGCTTTTGCCAAGTTTTGTCATGTTGTGCAGGTCATATGGACGTAATGTGACTGCACAGGGGTGTCGGTCTTAGTCCGGGCCTATACGAGTCTTTCTTCGCGTCTTATGTCCGTGTTTGTGATATTTTTCCAAATTTTCAATCCTTTGTCATGTCGGGATGCTTTTTTCAGTTTTGTCGGTTCATACAGGTCATTCTACAGCTGCTTGACCTCGCGCAAGTGTCAGTTTTGCTTGTCTAGAGATATTGAGTTTAGGCCCGTTAATGCTCAAAATTTCATTATGTTCCACGTGTCTAAGAGTCCGCGTCGTATCCTGTGGCTCTTCCTCTCTTTTCGTTTGAGTTAGACGAGTCAATACGTGTACACATGTCTGTGTGTCGATTTAGTTCACTTGTCAATGCAAATTAGATTTTAGTGGCTGGTTTATGTGTTCTCTTAAACTTTCTCAAAAGGAAGTCATTAAACTGGAAAATGCAATTTTTACATTGCTACCCTAGCTTCTATCCTCTATAATCCAAGCAGTGGAATCTTATGAACAGCACGGGCACATCAGCTCAAGTAAAGCATATCTATGAGGCCCATCACCCCAAGCAAAGCATATCTATGAGGCATTTCCGCCAAGGCATCAAAGAAAGGGCAAGCAGGCCCAATGCCACTCCTAAATGTCAATTGGGGCATGCCAACCCACTCTACGTCTCTCTATTGGGGCACGCAGGCCCGAAGCCCAAAAGCAAAAGACAGAAAAGTAATGAGGCTTAGTGCTAGTCCTTCGGCGTCGTCATCCTCCTAGGAGCCAGCTTTAGCTTGCGTCTGCATTTTCAATTTATGCATTTAATTTAGTGTACATATCATTGCATATTGTATATCAAATGTTGAAAGCAGAAAAAGTCTATCAAGTATCAGAACATGCCTATCCAGCATCGAAAGCAGCAAGAAACTAGGATTTTGGGAGTTCATGCCTGGGATCTAGTCACTAATAGAACTGGAGCCAAAGCCGCTGCTCTGGGATGGTGCAATTGTAAAGGGGGGTGCCACACGCCATTCTCCCTCTCCATTTCTCCATGGTAAAAGTCAAGCCCACAGTCGCACTGTCCCACTCTACTAGCACTTGCAGCACACTTTGGTGATCAGAATACAATTAAAAGCAGCAATGGCTTGTGCTACCCAAATCCAAGTTCAAAAACGACACGTTTGTCCTGAAGAATGATCCGCCCGTCTCCATTAATGACAATCGGTCCTGTCCAATCCCCTAAACGGCACGTTCATGTAGAAGCATGATCTGCTGGTCTTGTCTAACTCAATGACGATCAGCTAGGTTGTCCTTTTCAATTTTTCAACGACGATCAGCCATATCATCCTTCTCAATCTTTCAACGACAATGTAGACACCCCAATCTGATTTCCCAATTGTTTTACTTCATTTTTCGGTTTCTTGTTTCCCCGATGATGAATTAGGTCAAAAACAGTCTTGGGAGTGAAATGGCTTGAGCTTGGAGTACGTGGAACCCATCCTTAGTCCTAAAACCCTTAAATCAAAACCCTAACCTCAAATTTGACTATCGCACGGCCTATTGGATCCCTCGCGCGATGCTTCATCTGCTAGGTGTTCGCCAAAGTCAAAGTTTTGACTGTTGACCATCGCGGGGCTGGTTTAACCCTCGCGCGATGGAGTCACTCCCTCGTACGATGGTCAACACCTGTCATTTTCACCTTTTTCCAGCTGGATTTTGTGATGATCAGGGGTCTACAGACCTGTGTAACCCCGTTTCGTCGATTGAACAGCGTCCTGCAGGACTGCCCTTGCACCACTTCTCCCCCACTCTCCCATCACCTTTTGCACCCTACTTCTCCACCAAGCAACTACAGCCAGCATTGTTGGTTGGTTGTATTGCCTTGTTAGCCACCAACCAAGCCCTTTCCCTCTCCTAAAAATACCGCCCATGGTTCATCTTCCAAAAGGTTACAAATTTTCAAGCAAAAAGGCCTACACAAGCCCAAATACACTTCACACTTCATCAACTCAAGTAATTTCCATACATTCATATTGCAAGCCCTACCATTTTCTTCAAGCCATTTTCTAAATCACTCAAGTGAAGGTATAATTTTATTGCCTTTTACTGTTTTGACCCCTAAGGGGGGCTGACAGGGTCAAGGCTGGTAATCTATACCAGTCCTGGTCTTAAAGTCAGCAGAGTTACAAGAATCGTGAATTGGCATTCCAATGTGCGACAGACTCACTAAATCGCGCGACTGTTCAAGTCGTTGTACGACAGTCCTCGTGGGGATTGGATACTAGTTGTTTTCTGTTTTATAATATTGTAGGACACTGTGAAGCATCTTTAGAAATACTCCACTATCTTGCATGCTAAAACCAGTTAGTTTAGCTTATTTTGCACATTTATTTGCTTTTGAATTTCCCTGGGTTGCTTCTGAATTTGTCTCAGAGCCCAGGCATGCAAGAGCAATTCCTAGAAGTCCAGTCAAAATAGTCTCGCGACGCTTTCACTCTCTCAAGCGATGGTATGATGTTCCCAGAGACTGCTTGTGCATGGGCAGCTTGGTCCCTGACCTTTGTCTTTGACACCCTCACTGTTTAAGGGTTGTGTTATATTCTGTTTATCCTGTTTGTAATAATTATTTGCTTTCAGTGCATATAACCTGCTTGGCTTGCTTCCTAGGTGAGCACTGGTTCTTCCAGAGCCCAGAGGGGAATGAAGTTCAGTTTGTGGAAGAGACGTCATTCGCGCGATTATGTGAGTTCATCGCGCGATGGTGGGCTTGCAAGTTGGCCATCGTTTGAATTAAACTCATATGAAGGCACTGTTTGACATTCGGTCATGATACTGAACATTATTTCATTCGAATTCAATGTTCGATCCATCCACTCTATCATCGATCACATACTGCAAACATGTTACAGTTTTAACCCCGATTAACTGTTCCCCAGCCCTAATTGGCTAAAAATTGATTAATCAAACAGAATCACAAATATTTTCGCAAATGCCTAAGTAGAGACCAATCTCCGGATTGGGCAAGAAGGGTGCCATAAAACCCTTCCCCTCTCGTAACCTAGTTCCTGAACCAAGATATGGTTACGACGGGTTGGTTCCTTCAATTTTTCAAATAAAAAACAGCGCGGCAAGTGCTTCGAATACGGTTCCTTGGGTGTCGGGCCTTCAAACCCGAGTGGCGACTCTGTATTTTGCGAGCGCTTGTCGTCCAGCTTAGTGCTCCCTCGAACCAGCATTTTAAGAGGAATGAAATCCTTTTAAAGGGCGCGCTGCCCGCAGACAATCAGCCATGTCGTCCGTTTACATCATGCACCGATGATCAGTCATGCCATCACGGACGCTCAGCCATGTCGTCCATTTCAGTCCTTCAACAATGGTCTTTGCATCAACCTCAATGACGACCCACCATCCCAACTCAACGATGGTCCGAGTCATCCTCAATGATGACCCACCGTCCCAACTCAACGATGGTCCGAGTCATCCTCAATGACGACCCACCATCCCAACTCAATGATAGTCTGAGTCATCCTCATTGATGACTCACCGTCCCAACTCAATGACGGTTCGTGTCATCCTCAATGATGACCAACTGTCCCAACTCAACGATGGTCTGCGTCATCCTCAATGATGACCCACCATCCTAACTCAACGATGGTCCACCCATCCATTCAATTCAATGACGGCCTATCCCGTCCAACTCTACAGCGACAGCCTGTTCTATCCAATTCACAAATGGCACGTTCATCCTGAAGAATGATTCGTCGGTTCTGTCCAAATCAACGGCAATCAGAATATTGTATGTGTTCAATCCGACAACGGCGATCAGAATATCGTTTGCATTCACTCCCTCAATAACGATCAGAATGTGACCGCCGGTCCTATCCAACAAACGGCGATCAGGATATCGTCCAACTGTCCGTCCGTTTGCAACTAATTGTTCCCTAGGAGAGCTTGTCTCAGCTTGCCCCAAACAGATACCTCTACTTCAATCTAGCTTCAAGTGCATCTTCTAGCAACCTTATTGCTCTGTCTCGGATGGTCTTTGATAAGGAGATTGGCTCTGATTCCCAACGGATGGAATTTAACCTACCTGACACGACCTACCAGTGATTGTGAGAAGTTGTGTGTGCTGAGGATAGTTTTAATCCTCGGCAATGACGGCCTGTCGTGTCCACATTCAACGACGGCTTGTCTCGTCCAACTCTGCAGTGACAACTTGTTCTGTCCAATTCGACCAACAAGAGGTGATTTGCTCTGTAGGTTGAGAAAAATGACTAGTACCTAGAACAACACTATACTGCAACGATTACCCATGCTGTTCGATTAGAACCCTAATGCCTTCGCCGGAACCCTAATCTGCAAAACAGACAGGGGGTGAGCGCACCTTTGCCTCTCGTGGCAAAACGGCCCTCTAATGCCTAAGTTAGTATCACGTACCAGAGAAAACCCTAATTATTAGTAGGAAAACAATATGAATGCAACGTATTATTTATTGCCTCTAGGTTTACCTTTGTATTTATAGACATACGTTTGCTTGTTCTTCAAGCATCCTTGTTGCCCTAGATTTCCTATCTCATATAGGAAACCTAGGCTTCCGAGGATCCTCTTTTCCAATCAGGAAATATCCCACACTCGTACGGATTCTTCCCTTTACGGGATTTGTTCCACTCTGGGACTGTCCTCTGACCTATCTTATTCGAGAATTGGGTTTCTTCTTCTGGAACACTATTATTGCCTTACCTCTTAAGGCTATCTTACTCTAGAGTTCTTCTTCTATACGGCCGTCTCTTTAGCCGAACAGACTGCCTGGACCAGTGGCTTCACATGTCACTGGATTTTATCAATCACTTAGACCAGTGGTCCTCACCGTCGAACAGACCGTCTGGTCCTCATGTCATCAGACCTCACCGCCGTCCACTATCTTGCATGGCGTCTTACATTACCTTTGTCTTTACACGGACCCCGTATAACATGTGTTCGGCCACTAGTTGTTCCTGTTCGGGAATACCTCCTCACAATTGCTCCCTTCCTTTGCTTGTTGCCATTGTCTGTGGGCAATGAATAAAGCTTAGAAACAAACTTTAGGCCGAACTTCCTGGGGTCCCGTGCAGACATAGTATTTATACCCATTGATGGTTTTGGCGCCTTTGTCATTATACCATCTCGGGGTAGTGACTCCACGTGGCATATTTCGTACGCCTCATATTTAATTTGAATTGACATTTTGTTAACGGCGTCAGAATGGCATCTGTTCAATTCCTGTTTCACATTACTTTCCATGTAACGGCGCGAGAGGAGATGTTTTGCCTCCGTCTCTCACCTTTAAACCCCAAAAGAGGATTATTTTTGGGTTTTTCACCAAAACACAAAGCTCATCTTTCTCTCTCTAAAACTAGGTGAGTGCTTTCTTCCTTTTCACCATTACTGTCGTTTGATGCTTTCGACTGTACCTCTAACCACTGCTGCAACAATCATCGTAAGATTGTCATTCCTTCTCCCTTTCGTGTTTCACTCTGAGATTTTGTTCTCAGATTCTATTGCTCCTGGGTGTGGGCATGCAATGCCCTGTTTTTCTTTCCTAGGAAGGGATTCCGTTCCCCTCCTAAAAGAGAAAAATGCCAGTTCCTGGGAGCGCTTTTAAGCTGGACGACAAGCGCTCGCGAAAATACAGAGTCGCCACTCGAGTTTGAAGGTCCGACACCCAAGGAACCATATTTCGAAGCACTTACCGCGCTATTTGATTTAAAAAAGTTAAGGAACCAGTCCATCATAACCATATCTGGGTTCGGGAGCCAGGTTACAAGAGGGGAAGGGTTTTATGGCACTCCTCTAGCCCAATTCGGAGATCGGTCTCTAATTAGGCATTTGCGAAATTGTTTATTTGTGATTCTGTTTGATTAATTAATTTTTAACCAATTAAGGTGGGGGAACAGTTTAATAGGGATTAAAACTGTAACAGTTTGTAGGATTTGATAGATAATAGCATGGATGGATGAAATGGTGAGAAATAAATGAGATAAAATCAAACATTGCTATTGGATGCCAAAACAGTGCCTTGGTTTGAGTTTGTCATGAACAACGGCCAACTTGCATGCATGGAGGTTTGTACATGCAAGTTTGACCATCGCGCGACACTCCCAGTCCATCACGCGAGTGTTGGCATCCTACCAACATGTTAAATTTTATCTCCTTCTGGGCTCTGGAATGGACCAGTGCACACCAAGGACAAACCAAGCAGTTTATTTGTGCTGAAAGTAGATGGCTATTACAAACAAGACTTAACAGAAATAAGATGCAATCCCTAAACAGTGGGGATATTAAAACGAAGGCCTGGATCCTAACTACTGATGCAAGGGCAACCACTGGAAACAGGATGACCATCGCGCGATAGAATTAGTTCATCGCGCGAGTGTTCTGACTGGACTTCCAGGAATTGCTTTGCATGCCTGGGCTCTGAAAGATATTCAGAAGCAACCCAAGGGCATTCCAAAGCAAGTAAAAGAATAAAATAAGCTAACCTACAGATTTTAACATGCATAACAATGAAATATTCTAAATATTCTTCACAGGAAAGCATAAAATTATGTAAATGAATAAGGACAAGGATCCCATCCCCACGAGAACCATATCGTGCTGACTAGAATAGTCGCGCGATGCAGTGGGTACCTCGGGCGTGGAAGTGCTTGTCCGCAGTAACTTGTAACTTTGCTGGCTTTGGGACCAAGACTGGTATTGATTACCAGCCTTGGCCCTATCAGCCCCCCTCAGGGATCAAAACAGTAAGCAGTAAGGATTGTACCTTTGCTTGAGTGTTTTGAGAATGGCTTGAATATGTGGTATAGCTTGGAAAATGAGTATGTGGGAGTGATTTGAAGGGAAGAAGTGCTTAGGCTTGTGATTCTTTCTTCTCTTTTGAAAATTTTGGTAACCCTTTGGAAGGTGAACCATTGGGGGTATTTAAAGGAAGAATGGAGGGCTTGTTGGTGGCTAAACAAGGCAATACAACCACCCAACAAGGCTGGCTGTAGTTACTTGGTGGAGAAGTAGGGTACAAAAGGTGATGGGAGAGTGGGGGAGAGGTGGTGCAAGGGTAGCCTCGCAGAACGTTGTTCAGTCGACGAAATGGGGGTTACACAGGTTTGTAGACCCCTGATCATCACAAAATCCAGCTGGAAAAAGGTGGAAGTGACAGGTGTTGACCATCGTGCGAGGGAGTGGCTCCATTGTGCCAGTGTTCAATCAGCCTCGCGACAGTCAACAATCAAAAGTTTGACTTTGACCACGACCTGGCAAGTAAATCATCGCGCGAGAGACCCAGTAGGTTGCGCGATGGTCAAACCTGAGGGCAAGGTTTGGATTCAAGGGTTTTAGGGTTAAGGATGGGTTTCACACGCACCAAGCTCAAACCATTTCACTTTCTCAAGATTGTTTTCGACCTAATTCATCATCGGGGAAATAAGAAACCGAAAAATGAAGTAAAACGATTGGGAAATCAGATTGGGGTGTCTACAATAGTCCCTCTTTGACGGCATGCGGAGCACCATTGGCTTGTACGGGAAACGTCAAAGATTTCTAGACACCAATCTAATTCACCCAAAAGCCGATTAAATAAAAAAGTGCAAGCAAGTATATACAAATACCGTGCACCAAAGGGTTAAAGAGCTAGTCAATCATTGATGCAAACTCTCTTGGGGAGTAAACAAGTTGGACGGATGGATCGTCGCTGATTTGAATTTGGATGGATGGATTGTCGTTGATTTGAAATTGGACGGATGGATCGTCGCTGATTTGAAATTTGGACGGATGGATCGTCGCTGATTTGATTTTGGACGGATGGATTGTCGCTCACTTGAAATTGGACAGATGGATCGTCGCTGATTTATAATTTGGACGGATGGATTGTTGCTGATTTGAAATTGGACGAATGGATCATCGCTGATTGGAATTTAGACGGATGGATCATCGCTGATTTGAAATTGGACAGATGGAACGTCGCTGATTTGAAATTAGACGGATGGATCGTCGCTGATTTGAATTTGGACGGATGGACCGTTGCTAATTTGGAATTGGACGGATGGATCGTCGTTGATTTGAAATTGGATGGATGGATCGTGTTGATTTGAATTTGGACGGATGGATCGTCGCAGGGGATAGAGAAGTGCTCCGGCTACGAGCATTATTAAAGACTGTTGGTGTCATAATGATGAACTACGGGTCTTCGTAACATGATCGGGCCTGGCCAACGACCGGATTGGGCTGAAGGCCCAATGAATCGTCGCGCGACGGAATCACTTTGTTGCGCGAGGGAGATCTAACAAGGCTTGGACCTTTGAACGGGCCAGACCCGGCCCACGCCTACTTTCTTCCATTTAATCGACGGGGACGTTCTGAAATCGCTCTCAGCAGTTTCAAACTCCCCCTAACTCTACTCTCTCTCAAAAATCAACTCAAACCCTTAATTTCTGACCAAAACCAAAGAACCCACACGCATATCGAGACCCATGACGGAGCACGGCGATGGTGGTGGCGGAGGCGAGGTTGTTGATACTCCGACGGACCAAGGAGGGCCAATGGAGATGAAATAGAGGATCAGCATCCGGTGGGGGTTGACGAAGGCCCAGGTGCAGTGAGAGTAGGCGACGGCGATGGCGTCCAGGGCCACATGCAGGAGGTTGGTGGCGGCGTCGAGCATCGCGCGATGGAGCCAGATCGTCGTGCAACGGAGGAAGTTGGGGCCGTGGCTCCTGTTGTTGAGCCATTGGACCCGAGCACGACCGTGAGCGATTCGGTGTTAGTTGGTGGTAGTTCCGAGGGGGCTGGCAGTAAAGGTGTCGATAGTGGTGATGCCGGGCCGAGTGAGATTCCGTCGAGGGATCTGGCAAAAGGCAAGGGTGTGGTGACCGATGAGGGGGTGCCACAGAGGTTCCTGAGGAGGAGGTACTGTTCTGGCCAGCAGCGACATTGTCGGGCCACAGACCGATTACGAGACAGGATCTCGCAGAGTTGCTGAGTGAGGAGAGACGTGCCCGGCTCCTCAAGGAGGATCCCATGATTGGGGCTTCTTGGAGGCTCGAGAGGAGCAGGAGAGGGTGATAGCTGCTTCAGAGGCTGCGGTGAGAGCCGAGAGGGAGAGTGCCACCGAGGAGGAGGTCATGAGGGACGCAGAGACTGAGGAGAGGGTCAAAGCTAGGGTACACGGTCCTAGGGTGACAGTAGTGTCGAAGGCAAAGAGTTTGACTCGTGTTCCATTTTCAGCAAAGGGATATGAGTTACCCGTTCCACATTTGTTTGTACCGTCGGGTCTTGCAGCATACAGGCCACGGCAAGTGAAGTACGACTCCGACCTCGTCTTGAGAGACCCAGAGACTCGTATTTCGAGCAGCTAGTCTGAGGTAAATTTCTGAAAATCCCCCATTTTCTTTTGCGATTGCAAATTTAAATATAATGTTTGTGCTCGAATACCGAGAGATGTAGAGTAATCCTTTGAAGTAGACTTGAATGGTGATACATAGTTTCACGTTGAATGCTACGCATGAAACATAATAACTTGAACCAACCATCTGTTGTCAGGCTGCATTGATTACCTAGAACTTGAAAATGAAAACCTTGTATGCTAATATGCCTCTTGTTGCTTGTTTCCATGTCTGATGCAAGAGAGGGCGAGGCAGAGAGACAACCGAGGTTTTGGGAGCGCGTGTTGCTCTTTGGTGTTGTACCAGAGTTTGCCTGAGAGGGTGAGGCAGTTGGTGGATGAGGCAGGCTTCGGGGAGTTCATACAGACCCTTACCCCGGTCAGAAATGACCATGCTATTTTGGTTGCGCTTGCAGAGAGGTGGAGGGATACCACCAATACTTTTCACCTTCCGCCCGGGGAGATGACAATGACGCCTACTGACTTTGCGGCGATCACTGGCTTGAGAGTTAGGGGCAATCCTATCCCGTTTGATTCGGGCATTCAGGAGGACGAGGCAGCCCTAGAATGGTTCTTGGGAGAGGTGCCCAAGATTGAGGAGGGGATGGCGAGGTATGGGCAGTTCACCAGATACCTCAAAAAGGAGGTGACAACTGAGCGGAAGGTGGAGCAGATGGCTCGAGCGTACCTGTTGTACCTTTTTGGCGCTACCCTTTACCCGAACAGGCGTAGCAAGGTCCACCTATCATACTTGCCTGCACTGAGAGATCTGAGGACAGCCTCACGCTTTGACTGGGGAGGAGCTGCGCTTGGTGCAGCTTATGGCTTTATGGGGGACTCGTCGAGGACAGAGATGAGCACTACTGGGTACTGGCGGATTTGGGAGGTATGATTTTAATAAAGGAAAGCACATTTCCAATGTACACTTATCCATTTGATTACATAACCTGCTAAATAGTATTTTTGCGTTGTACTGATGATTTGATCTCTTGATGACCATGTAGCTCTAGGCCTACGAGGTTTTGAACATGTGCCATCCAGTGATGAAGAGTCTAGACTTGGGGATCCTCCTGCGTGCTCATATCTGGAGCAAGAAAAACATGGGAGAAAAGAAAGGTAGAGGCAATTTGAATGGCTTCAGGATATACCTTGACGAGCTTCGACCCTCACAGGTATAACATGATTTTATCAAACAAGAATATGCACCCCTTTTTATTGCTTCAATGCTGTCGCTAATCGATACTTGCATTGTTTGCCTATGCAGATTGAGTGGGATCCCTAGAGGGTGGCAGAGCTGGAGCCTGAGTACTTGACTTGGAACAGGGTTGTTACGGCGAGTAGAATGCTGCTGGAGTTGACTTTTGGTTGGCAATGGTATTTGGGTGATCGAGTGACATGCCAATCCCTTGGCTATGCAGGGTTCCAGGTGCCCGGACCGCTTCCACCACGAGCCTCACACACAGGGGAGTACACTTTGGCTGAGCTGGAGGCCTTTACGCGGCCCGATACTAACTTGACACGCTACCTGCGTCCTGACATGGACTATGCAACTTATCAGAGGGAGCGTTTGGCAGGGCCATTGAGAGTGCGAGAGTTCAGAGAGGTCCGGAGTCAAGCTCGTGGAGCTGCTGAAGAGAGGAGAGCCATTGTAGGAAGATAGAGTAGTGGTGAGAGTTAAGCGAGGCGGGGTCCGAGCGGACCGGCGAGAGGTGGGCCACCAGAGTTGTCGTGGAACGTAGCAGTGGTAGATTCTCAAGGCAATCCAGCTGAGCTACACCTAGTTCCTGCCAGAGTTGAGCCTGCACCTGTTACCATGCCAGTAAGATGTCGTAGCTTTTATTACTGTACTTCCATAAAGTTCGAAGCATTGTCCAATTGCTCATATTGAAATTATTTTTGTAGGTGTCGAATGAGTGGGTGAACGAGGCTGTTTGGCGCATGCTCGCATTGGAGAACGTGGTAAGAAGGGCTGCAAGTGGCCTGCCATTGGACTTGCGCTATCCACCACCGGCGGCTCAAAGATCTCAGGTATGCCTTTCAGAAAAACGATACATTCTTGCATTCAATACATGCCTGCAAATGATACATTCCTGCATTCGATACTAAAATGTGAATAGTTGCCCGATACATAGTATGCTTTGATTGCCGTTGACTGGGGATTGATCATACCTACTTTAAAACATACAATATGCAAAACATACGCTAATGTATAAAAATTTGCAATGCAGGCACAGGGACGGGTGGCTCCGAAGAGGAAAAGCACTAGGGATCCTCCACAAAAGAAGCTGGCTGCTAGGATTTTTGCTCCTACACCTACTACCAGACCTCAGACGCGGGGGTCACAGCCACCTGCCACAAGTGAGGAGGCGGCCCGAGAGGCCGTGGCGCGCAGAGGAGAGGTATCAATTGAAGATGCGCCAGAGGCCCTCACAAGACGAGCCGGTCCGCAAGAAGCGATTGATCCTGCCCAAGGTCTCTGAGGATGAGGACGAAGATGAGGAAGAGGAAGAAGAAGAAAGAGAAGGAGAAGACGCTTCTGACAGCAGCGGTTTTGACGACTCAGCGGATGATCTTGGTTTTAGACAGGATTCCCAGAGAGAGACGATGATGATGACGATGGGGAGGGTGATTGGTTCGGGGAGGACTGAGGGCTACCAAGAAGCCTCATCTCACCTTTTGCACTTTGATTTTTGCTTCTTTTTTTTTTTGTTTGGGCCTGCGTGCACGCGTAGATAGATCGAAGGCCAGAGTGCCTTAGCTGATATTTTGATAAACGTTTGTGGGGCCTGCGTGCCCTTTTGATTTGTTGGGCGAGTGTGCCCCAGTTGGCATGACGACCTTTGGGTGGCCGAAGTGTCGCACACACAGTAGCTTCCTTTACCTTGACATGGATAGATCATGGTTTAGCTATAAAATTTGCATTTTCATAGTTTATTTACTCTTGTAATAGATTATAGTAGATAAGAGTTCGCCACTAATACCATACTTGCATTGATAATGTACCGAGACTGCTCACAAACCCATATACATGTACGGACATAATCAGCTCAAAAGAAAACAAGAATGTATCTTAGGACACAACCAAGATACGAGGATACAGGGGAATATAATGAAATTTTGGACATTCACCAGCCAAAACTCAAAATACTCTATCTTTAATGAAAATGACGCTTCGGTAAGGTCATGTACGCGCAAAATGACCTACACGAGTTGACGGAATCGAGAAACGTACCCCAAAACGCAAACTAGACCAAAAAGTGTTCCAAAGGATACAAAATGGACACGAGATGGAAAATTATGACTCTCTTATGTCCCGAACTGAAACCGACACCTCTGTACAGTCATACTAGGCTACCATGACCTGTACGGTATGAGAGAATGGGGTGTAAACCTTTGAAATGAGTTTCGAACTCCCGAAATGGCTATTTGAACTTGAAACGGGCCGCCAAGGGTCCAAAATCTTCGTTAAACGCAATATCTCGAATCCAATGCTTGGACACAGTTGCATATGCTCATAGTGACTTGCCGGGACTATCGGAACTTCAAAAGAACCCTTGGAACCAAAAGTGACTAAAATTGGACAGTAGCTTGTGCAATCTGTCAAATTGCAGACTGAACCATCGCTCGACGAAGTGAGTCTATCGCGTGATGGAGTGGATAATTGTTCACTCGCATGATGGAACAAGATCATCGCGCAATGGTTGGTCTGTGACAGGCCACCTTTATTTGACCACTTCAGATTTTTAAGACCGACAAGCCTTGTCATCGCCCTTTAACTGCTCAGAGTACTTCAGGGGCAGTCTGCAGATGCCCTTGCTTTGAAGAAGAAGATGCCACGTTGTATGGATATTTGCCCTGGGAAAGTAGGATGTTTTTTTCGTCTTGGCTATAAAGAGACCAGCACCCTGCCAATGAAAGGCATCCCTTCCGCAGTTTAAGAGTTCCACAAAAAACCAGAATGGCAAATAACCTTCCGGCCTTGATTAGTCCGTGGCTAACAGCTTTTGTTGCTGGAGATTGGTTGTCATTTCGGTTCTACGGGTTGGCCGCCTTCCGTTTTCTTCGCAATGTGAGGGTTCATCCCGAATTTCTGAGGGCAGCCCTGCAATTCTAGGATCCAGATGTTCACGTGTTCAGGTTTTGGGTCAACGAGTTGTGCCCAATCATGGAGGAATTCCAAGCATACCTCCAGGGAGTCGCTTCAAGTGTGATTGTCGTGCCGCCTTACAGGAAAAATATACCGAAGCTCCTACAGTCAAGCCTTGACATCACTAGGGGAGCAACCAAAAGTCTGTTAACCGGAGGGCAGATCAACATCATGCGCCTAATGGAGTGGTATGGGCCGGAAAGGAATGTAGAGGACATGGCCCTGCAGGTCCGGCGTCAATTTGCTCTGGCAATTAGTGTGTTGGCCGCTTATTTATTGGTATCTCCAAATGGGCAAGTGAACCCCATGCTAGTGAGCGTTGCTGCTCAAATGGGCACCCGAAGAAACGTGGTGCCGATGGTTCTGGCAGAGACGCTCATGGGTTTGGATTTGATTTCTACTGGCCAAACAAACGTCTTTGGCGGTAGTCTGCTCCTACTACAGGTAAATTCTCACTCAGCTCACATTTTTCCAGTTTTCGCACGTTCTATTTTTACCTCATCTCTCGGGTAAGGCTATATCGAAGCTTCTCACTTATTTTTCCACTCAAGCTTTATATGACTCCTTGCTTGTTTTTCACTCATGCAGCTTTGGTTGTCTGACAAATTGGGATTGCTCACAGCGCCGGAAGCAAACTGGCCCCATCTGCCCAGTCGAATGCATCAGTGAGGCATGATCTACCCGGAGATGTCTGTGCATCAATGGTACACATTCATGAAGGAAAATGCTGCCGAATGAAATCACTTGGACGCATGAAGCCCTAAACATCCCGGACATAGCTTTGAATTCTGCAGGTTTCGAAAGAATGGTCATAGCTGGACTGACCGCTTTCACATTCTATATTCCCGGTAGCATTCTTCGTCAGTTTGGAATGAGCCAAGGGCTTCACCGAGCCGGGATCGAGGACTTCCAAGTTCCTGCTTTCACTGCCCAGAATTTGAGAGGATATGAGCACAACTGGGGTCTGAGGCAACTTGGAGGAGCTGATCCAGATTTCAACACAGAGCTTATGCACCGATATCAAGTGTGGTTAAGAAGAGAAATTGCAAGCAGGCAAAACAATGACTGACTCCTGACGGGAATTGATGATCTAGAATAAAGTGTGAGCCTGTTAAGGCCTCAAGCATTTTATTTTGTTTTTATGCTTAAATCTTTTTAAGACTGCTCAGCCTGTGTAATAGAAGTTATAATTTAAATAAAGATGAAAATTCGAGAGTTCTCCTCTTTTGATTCGAGTGTTGAACACCGCGTCGTTTCGAGCGTTGAGTTAACCCCTGGTAATAGGAAACCGTGCATCAAGTTGATTAATTGTGACCGAATCTCACAGAGAGATTGCCTATGTATCCCTTTTCAAGGAATCAGGTCAGCACGTAGTTCAGGCTAAGGTTCGCTCGGGTATTTTAGCTCTCCTTTTGCGCTCTAATTTTTGCCTAGAACCGCCCATTCGGATTTTCTGTCTAGCGAGCTTTGATTGATGCCTATTTATTTTTGCCTAAACCGCCTTCTCAAGTTTTTGGTCTTGCAGGCTTGCTCTAATTTTTGCTTGGAACCGCCCACCCGTGTGGTTTTCGGCCCAACAAGCTTCTCTTAGGGATAGTAGCGCTTGAGTTGATCCAGGTTAACCAGAGTGTTGAATTCGTTGCCATCAAGATCAATGAGCTGAGCCGCTTCCCCAGAAAGGATGGTCTTGATGATGTAAGGCCTGGAACGCTTAGGTCAGAATTTACCGCAGCGGTCGAAAATTGGCGCTCGAATTTCATTTGTGACCATGTCCCCTTTAACCAAGTCTCTAGACTTCACTTTCTTGTTGAATGCCCAGGCAATTCTCCGTTGATACCCCTGAATATGATACAAGGCCCGGAGCCTCCTTTCATCAAAAAACATGAGTTCGACGAATCTTCCGCTCAGCCATTCGGATTCTGAGAGTTCTGCTTCCATCCCGTAGACTAAGGAGTAAGGGGTTGCCCCTGTTGATGTTCGGATCGATGTTCAATACCCCCAAAGAGCTAGAGGTAGTTGCTCGTGCCAATCCCTGGCGGATTCCGCGGACTTTTTGATGATTGTCTTGAAGTTCTTGTTTGCCGCTTCAACCGCTCCATTCGTCTGAGGGCGATAGACCGTTGAATGATGGATTTGGATCTTGAATTCCTCGAAAAGGTCTAGAACCCTTCCTTTGAAATGATTTCCATTGTCTGATACAAATGCCTGCGGAACCCCATACCGATAGATGATGTTCTTTCTGATGAAATGAGCGACTTGAACAGCAGTCAAAGTTTTGTAGGACTCAGTTTCCACCCATTTAGTAAAGTAATCTATCGCCACAAGAATAAACCTATGGCTATTCGAAGTAGATGGCCTGACCATGCCGATGACGTCGATACCCCACACAGAGAAAGGCCAAGGCGAAGCCATGCCAAATAGGTTAGAGGGTCGAACATGCATCAGATTAGCATGGATTTAGCACTTGTGACATCGCCGCACGTAATCCACACACTGAGATTCCATGTGTGGGCACACGCCCCGAAAATCACCCGATTTTGGTTTGGAATGAGTATTGTTTGGGGGGCGGCCCTTTTGGAAAATAGCGCGGCGAAACGCTTCGATTCAGAGTCGCCACTCGGGTTTTAACGGAAGAACACCCAAGGATCCGAACTCGAGAACGTTTGCTACGTTTTGCTTTGATTTGAAAAAGGTTTGACTTGATTTGAAAAGGCGTAGATTGGTCCGTCGTCACCTTTGATATCTGAGGTTCGGGAGCCAGGTTATGGCACCCCTCTCGCCCAATCCGGAGATCGGTCTCTACTCGGGCATTTTATTAAAACATTTGCATTTTTCTCTCATTTGATCATTTTCAGCCAGTTAGGGTGGGGGAACAGTTAATAGGGATTAAAACTGTAACACGTTGCAGTTTGCATGACAAAAATGTTTATGGATGCTAGTTTGCTTGCTTGAATTGAATTAAATGTAAGAACATAGATTGAGAATAAGCGCTGCCAGAAGTTCAACGGGGTGATGTACGTTGCCCGTCGGGTGCATGAGCAGGCGACATGCTGGCACGCCATGGCCAAGCCACTGCACTCCAGCACACCCTGCACACGCCACCTTCAGACTGGCGTACACTACCACACCGATTTCTTACAGCTCCTACTCTCAATCCTCTGGGCTCTGGAAGGGACCAGTGCACACCCAGGGCAAACCACGCAGTTTATAACATGGATTATACATATGTACAGACATAAGGAATGACCAGTAGCCAGGAAAATAGCAAAGCTAAACCCCATGAACAGAGTGGGGAGGAACAAGAGGCCGGGATTGAACTGGGATGTAAGGGCCAGGCACTGGTCTTTAACAAACATGCCGTACGCCACCCTGTGGGAGTCGTACGCCAGGTTCATATGTGAACCAGTGTTTGGCTTTACATCATCTGGGTTCTGGAACATGACCAGACATACCCCAGAGGCCTTGAGAATAAAGAAAGTGCAAGTATTTGAAAGCTACATTTGGACAGTTCTAAAATACAGAAAGCAATAAACTGATTATTAGCATGCTAGATGGTGATGACAGAAAAGGAAATAGGCAATAAATGGACTCTTCATGATCCCCACGCCAACCGTGCACATATAGCCAAAGGAGGCGTACGGCTTCATCAGGCTGGCGTGCGCCACAGTTCGTCCTATACGACTGATTTATTTTTCCAGAGAAAGGCCTGGACTAGTATCAGTTACTAGCCAGGACCTTTCTGGTTCCCCTCAGGAGTTGAAAACAGAAAGCAACACAAGGGTGGTATACCTTTGGTTGCAAGAGATGGAAGGATGGGTTGAGCTTTGAAGGTTGAAGATGGAGGTTGAGTGGTGGCTAGACAGTGGTGTAGGGTGTGTACTGAGCTCCCCTATCTCTCTTTGCTTCAATGGGAGAACAAAGAACAAGAGAGAAGAGAGGGATGGACTTGGAGAGTTAATGTGGTTAACCCCTTGCAAATGAATGCAAGGGGGGTATTTATAGGGGAGAGATGACTGGAGAGGAGGGCAGTCAGCTGGGGTTAAGGCTTGGTTAGGTTAGAGGAAGGAGTGAGGAGCCTCCCATGCATTAAAGGCATGTGATGGGTAGTGTAGGAGAGAGAGGGGAACGAGCCAGAGGAATATCATCATCAGCGGCACTGTCCCCTGTACTTTGGAGCCGCAAAAGTCTCGGGCGCGTGACATAAAAATGGTGATTTGACCGGTCTTGACCATGCGTACGCCACCTGTAACCTTGCGTGCGCCAGGTCAAACTGGGTCAACGGTCGATGTCCGACACGTGGTAGTTTTCTGGCGCACGCCAAGTTAGAGTTGGCGTAAGCAAGGTAAGGCCTGGCCGAGGTTTATATGGCTCTGGATTTGAAGGGTTTTGAAATGGATTTGAAGGTGGGTTTGAGAGGGAAAGTTCAACGCTCAAAGCTCAAATCCTTCCATCGACTTTGAAATGTTCTCGACCGTTCATCATCATCGGGGCGACAAAGAAAATAAAAGGACTAAACCGGACAGTCCAGAATGGGGTGTCTACAGAAGCCCCCCTTTGACGGCACTTGGAGCACCATTTGGTTGAGTGGAGACAAGTAACGTCAAAGGTTGTCTAGACACCCCTTTTGTTTAGGCTATCCAGAGCAGAAAGACATGAATTTAAAGGAACCTGATCGGTTGAACTTGGACGAGCGGCTGCCGCTGCTGAGGATAATATGGACGGGTGGACCACCGCTACTCGATTAAATTGGAAGGATAGCGGGCTGTCAATAAAAGGCGGACTCTCCTGGGGAATAATCCATTGCAAGAGTACTGACTCTGTTGGGGAAAGAAAATCATTGGATTGACAGACCGTCATTGATTTGACATTGCACGAGCGGACCGGGGTTGATTTGAACGGGCAGATCGTCGTTGATTTGAAATTGGATGGGTGGACCGTCGTTGATTTGAAATTGAACGGGTGGACCGTCTTTGATTTGAAATTGGACGGGTGGACCGTCTTTGATTTGAAATTGGACGGGTGGACCGTCGTTGATTTGAAATTGGACGGGTGGACCGTCGCTGATTTGAAATTGAACGGGTGGACCGTCGTTGATTTGAAATTGAACGGGTGGACCGTCGCTGATTTGAAATTGGACGGGTGGACCGTCGCTGATTTGAAATTGGACGGGTGGACCGTCGCTAATTTGAAATTGAACGGGTGGACCGTCGTTGCTGGGGATCAATCTATCCTTGGCACACACAGCTTCCATCAAACACGGGTAGGTCGTGTCAGGTAGGTTGAATTCCATCTGTTGGGAACCAGAGCCAATCTCCTTATCAAAGACCATCCGAGACAGAGCAATAAGGCTGCTAGAAGATGCGTTTGAAGCAAGACTGAAGTAAAGGTATCTATTTGGGTCAGGCCGAGGCAGAGTCTCCTGGGGAACAGTTTGTTGCAGACGGACGGACCTATCGAATGATATTCTGATCGTCGTTGATGAATTGAGCCGGACGATGTTCTGATCGCCGTTGATTTGAGACGGTGGGTCATCATTGAGGAATGACTCGTTAAACCATCGTTGATTGGTGACGGTGGGTCATCGTTGAGGGACGACTCGTTAAACCATCGTTGATTTGAGACGGTGGGTCATTGTTCAGGGATGACTCGTTAAACCATCGTTGATTTGAGATGGTGGGTCATCGTTGAGGGACGACTCGTTAAACCATCGTTGATTGGTGACGGTGGGTCATCGTTGAGGGACGACTCGTTAAACCATCGTTGATTTGAGACGGTGGGTCATCGTTGAGGGACAACTCGTTAAACCATCATTGATTGGTGACGGTGGGTCATCGTTGAGGGACGACTCGTTAAACCATCGTTGATTGGTGACGGTGGGTCATCGTTGAGGGACGACTCATTAAACCATCGTTGATTTGATTGAAAGAGGGTTTGAACTTTGTTGGGAAACAGGGATGGGCAGACCATCATTGAATGCCGAGGCGGACTCTCCTGGGGATTAATCAGTTGCGGACAAATCATTACCCTGGGGATCGAACCTTCTTCGGCCTAAAGAAACTTCAACAGCCACAGGTAGGTTGTGTCAGGTAGGTTAAATTCCATCCGTTGGGAATCAGAGCCAATCTCCTTATCAAAGACCATCCGAGACAGAGCAATAAGACTGTTGGAAGCTGCACTTGCTATAGATAGATACAGATCAGGATAGGCGGACGGTTGTTATAGACTGATTGGACGGGCAGACCGCCGTTGTGGTGATTGATTGGATGGGCGGCCGCTGAGTTGAACAGCGTGCGATGTTCTGAATGCCGTGAAGGGCTGGAAACGGACGATATGGCTGATCGCCGTTGATGGATTGAAGTGGACGACATGGCTGATCGTCGTTGCATTGAATTGACTTTGAGGGATGACTGACCGTCGTTGATTGAATTGATTTGAATGACGATATGGCTGACCGTCGTTGATTGGATTGATTTGATGGACGATATGGCTGGCCGTCGCTGATTGAATTGATTAGGAGGACGACATGGCTGGCCGTCGCTGATTGAATTGATTAGGAGGACGACATGGCTGGCCGTCGCTGATTGAATTGATTAGAAGGACGACATGGCTGGCTGTCACTGATTGAATCGATTTTGGGTAGTGGTTTTGGTTCTGGTTCCAGCAGTGACTTGATCCCAGGTATGAACCCCCAAAAGCCTGATTAGTTGCTGCCTTCGCTGTTGGACAAGCATGCTTTGGCACTTGATAGACTTTTCCTGTTTTCAACAATTGATATACAATGTGCAAATATATGTACTCAATTGTATGCACAAATTGAAAATGCAGATGCAAGCTAAGGACGGCTTCTAAGAGGACAACGACGCCTGAGGACTACCACTGAGTCTTCTTACTTTACTGCCTTTTGCTTTTGAGTTTCGGGTTTGCGTGCCAAAATAGAGGGGCATTGAGCGGGCTGGTGGGCTGGCGTGCCTTAGTTGACATAGTAACGGTATTGGGCCAGTGTGCCCCTTCCTTGATGCTTAGGTAGATGAGCCCCATAGATATGTTTTGCTTTGCCATGGGCTGACATACTCTTGTTGTTCACATGATTCCACTGCTTGGATAGAAGATAGAAGCTAGGGTAGCAATGTAAAAACTTGCATTTTTCAGTTTATTGACTCTCCTTTGAGAAAGAGCGCATAAACCCACCACTAATATCTG
The DNA here is from genome assembly GCA_014282245.1 of Rhododendron simsii. Taxonomy (NCBI): domain Eukaryota; kingdom Viridiplantae; phylum Streptophyta; class Magnoliopsida; order Ericales; family Ericaceae; genus Rhododendron; species Rhododendron simsii. Next base: position 11,539,329 of record CM024965.1, read on the forward strand.
ATTTGCATTGGCAAGTGATCTGAGTCGACACACAGACACACACATATGTATAGACTTGCCTAGCTCGAAAGAGAGAAGGAGAAAGAGCCGCAGGATGCGATGCGGACTCTTAGATTCGCGGAAAAATGAAATTTTAGGCATTAATGAGCCAAAATTCAAATATCCCGTAGACAGGTGAAACTGACACTTGAGTAAGGTCAAATAGATATACAATGACCTGTACAAACAAATAAAATTGAGAATAAAGCCCCAGAATGGGAAACAGATTAAAGCACTCAAAAATTGTCGCAAAGATGGACAAAAGACGCAAAGGGATGACTCGTATAGGCCCGGACTGAAACCGACACCCCCATGAAGTCACATTAGGTCCGCATGACTTGCATGGTATAGAAAACTTGGCAAAAGCCCATTGAATGGTATTCGAGGTGCTTTGAACTTGAGATGGAAAAAGACGAGTCGGCAGTAGTAGCTGACTGCTTCTGACTGCTGCTGGATTGAAGAAGCGCACGGGTTTGAGACCAATGTGCATAACTTTGAACAAAAGCGTGTAAACTATGGATTAGCGCGCATGACTACAAGCCCGCTGCGGTTGCTTACACTAGACTCTGCTGACTTAGAATAAACTGTGAGCCGTTAGGCCTCGCAAGAATTTCGTTCTGTTTTTGATGCTTCAGATATTTTAAGACTGTTGCTCAGCTCGGAAATTGAAAAAGTAATTTGAAATAAGATTTGAAAGATGAAAGGTTTTTCCCCTTTTGATTTTCCAATGAAGCTTGTCTTCTTTTTGACTACGGCGATGTACCAAAGCCTTGGATCCAATTGATAGATTGCGACCGAACCTCAGGGAAGGATTTGTCAAAACATAGTTCATGCGGCCAACGTGGTGCACCAAAGCCAAAAGTTGAGATCCAGTTGATAGATTATGACCGAGTCTCGAAGAGAGAGATTGCCTACGTATCTGCTTCTGGGGAATCAGGTCAAAACGTAGTTCAGGCCAAGGTTCACTCGTGTATTTTACCTCTCCTTTTTACGCTCTAACTTTTGCCTAGTGCCACCTTCTCAGGTTTTCGGCCTAGCGAGCTTTCGACTTTTTGCCTATCTATTTTTGCCTAGACCGCCTCCTTAGGTTTTCGGTCTAGTAGGCTGCTCTAACTTTTGCTTGGAATCACTCACCCTTGTGGTTTTCGATCCAACGAGCTTCTCTCAAGGAAATATAGCACTTGAATTGATCTACGCTGACCACGGGATTGATTCGTCACCGTCGAGGTTGATGATTTTTGACTGCAGCCCAAGATGAAATGACTTTGATAGTGAAGGGGCCTGACTACTTCGGTTGGAAATGTCTCGCTCTAGGCCACTTTTGCACCTTTTTAATGTACGCTTGATGGAACATTGCTGTCACCGTTTTGAACATGGTACAAGGCTTGGAACCTTCTGAGCTTCTGCTTTCTAATTTGGCATCCGGTAGCAGGGGATTCAATGCTTCTTTATCTCATGATCAAGGCCAAGCGTGTCTTTGTGAGACCATGCCAAGATGTTGTTGAATTCTTTGAACAAGTCTGAACGGCGCAAAGCTCTTCTGGAGACGGCGTTGAAACAATGTGAAGCTTCCGGGGGTCCACCTCGTCTTTCAAGTTTATTAGAAATTACTTCTTCTTTTAGAGGCTGAGCATGCCTTTCGTCTTCCCTTTCGGCGAGGGAACACATTTCCTTGGGGATGATCCCATCGAAATTTATCCCTTCGTCGTCAAGGTCGACACAGTTTATTCAAAAGCCAGCAAAATACTTAGAAGCAGGATAATGCATATCATAAAACCCTTGGGGTTGCCAAGTACAACAAAACGACTCGAATTGAGAATAGAAGCTACGACATGAAGGGCCAAAAGGCACGAACTCCGACTCAGAGCTAGACTTAAACGACTTGACAGACACTGTGTCAGACTCAGACTCAAAAGTGTCAATGCAAAATAGACGCGATTTGAAAATGCAACTTTTATAGTTACCCTTGACTTCCCTGCAGAGAGGTGGGAGCTTAGAGGACAACAAGCCCAAGCAACAGCACTTCTGCTTCTTTAGCTTCTTCGGCCAGACCCACTGGAGAGAACTCCTTGAACAACAGCGCCAAAGTCCTCATGATCACAAGACCACAGCTTGTCCGCCTTCTCCTTTGATTGATCAAGCTTCTTCTTGAATTCCTCCTTTGCAGGCTCCTCATCACTGTCAGCCCAGGTGTCGGCAGTAAGGATCTCGATTTCACCTATGGCCGTCAGGTTAACCTCAGGTTCGGGCAGGGGAGACAAAATTGGCTTGGATTGATTTTCCAGGATGATGTGGAGGCTGGGATTGAATACGGTGGAGGTAGGGTTGATTTGAATGGAGGTGGTAGATATTTGACTAACGTGTGAGTTAGAAACATGTTGAGGCAGGGGCTCAGAGATGACACTGGGCTTTGATGGGAGTGGAGCTGGGATGATGCCATTGTTGATGAGATCTTGAATGGCATGTCGAAGGCGGAAGCAGGCATCAGTGAGATGGCCAGGCATTTGATGGAAAGCACAGTAGGCATTTGAATTGCAGGATGCCGGGAATGTTCGAGGGGAGGGAGCTGGAAGGAGTGGCTTGAGGAAGCCAGCTTCGAGGAGCTTCTCATAAACTGAGGACAACGGTGTGGCGAAGCGAGAGAAGGTCCTTGGTGGGTTCCGACGATCGGATTGAGGAACATGATGCACTCTTTTGCCTTTGGGATTGATTTCTTTATTGCACATATCCTCCCTTTCAGCATGGGTTTTGAAAAAGGATTCAATATTCTCCTTCGGGTAAGTCCTGCCCTCATGAAACTCAGCCAGGTCTTTGAACATGTCCCTTGAGTATTGCTTGGTTCCGACCGCATGAGTATGGCAGGCTTGAGAGGATTCCTTGATTATCCCCATATCCAACTGCGGGGCTATGGTGGTGCAAAGGTCAACCAGTCCCGGGACCATGATCATTTGTTTGTCCATTTTGTGACCTAGCTCCTCTACAGCCCTTTTCAGTTCAGCCATCTCTGTTTGTGCTGCCATTTTGGATTGATGATCGATGAAGGTGATGGCCTTAAGCTTTGGACAGCAAAGTAAATGAGAACTCAGTGGCGTTCCTGTAACAAGCTTTTGAAAGAATTTGAAAGAATGCAATGCGCATGTCATCGTTGTCAGTGTCCTCCTAGACTCTAGAAACGAGTTTGTCTCATGACGTTCGGATGCTGCCAGAATCCTCGGATTTCTTTTCGATGGTGTATCCTGGTTTGAATCGACTATAACTAAGAGATGTCAAAATAGTCTAAGCCTTTGACTACTCCGTTCTCGAAGTTTCAACTTTGGAGGTCGGAACAACTCGGTGTAGATGACGTGATACCGGAACTGGGGTGGCATAAGCAGCCTTGATGGTGTAAGTGATTAGCACTTTAACCTGGATGGTGTATGTATCACGGCATTCTCCTCATTGTTCCTAGTTTTTCTGTTTGAAACCTCGATTGGGTTTTAGACAAGGGTTTAGAAAGTTTTGATTTCCCAAAGTCTCGCTGATTCAAGGACTTTGAAAACTGATAACGTGCAACATCGGGATGCACGATTCTTCATCGGGTCACGCAGCATCCTAACAGCCACGAGGCAGACTCGAGACCAACCTAAAAGCCGCCCTAGCATGCTCTTACGCAAAACGGAATGTATGTATGTACAGGCATGCGATATGGAAAGCAGTAACACATAGAGAGTTTATGGGGGTTAGATGCAAGTAATCCTACCCTGCAGATTCCTGTCTTAGGTTGAAAGGTTCTAATGCTTTGTACGCATGGCGAGGCTGGTTTTGGCTGAAAGGGGTTCCTCTGACTAGAGCCGCGGTATACCTCCCAGTGCAATGCGTGCAGCAAAGCAATGGTCGAACGGTATTACGACTCATCATCGTCCAAGGTTGTTGGGCATTTGAGGACCCCGGGCTCCAGTAAACTGTGCCGGTTACCCAAAACACCTCAACGAGGCTTATCCAACATCGATGCAAATGGAGAATGCCAAAGTTTGATTGAGTGAGAGAGAAATGCAAAAGTTTGGAAATGCCTTTTGAAGCTTGGCTCACTTTTATTAATCAATATTTGGACAAAACTACACAAGTGAACAATAACAAAGCCCCAGTTCGGATTGGTCGGATGCTGAGATCCCGTTACGTTACCATTCCGTTCTTCAGCAGCGCGGAGCGTACTGTTTTGCCAGGCTTTTGAAAAATTGTTCATCTATGTATTAATGCCAAAATATTAATCAATACCATGATCCCCAGCAGAGTCGCCACTGTGGGCACACGCCCCGAAAATCGCCCGATTTTGGTTTGGAATGAGTATTGTTTGGGGGGCGGCCCTTTTGGAAAATAGCGCGGCGAAATGCTTCGATTCAGAGTCGCCACTCGGGTTTTAACGGAAGAACACCCAAGGAACCGAACTCGAGAACGTTTGCTACGTTTTACTTTGATTTGAAAAAGGTTTGACTTGATTTGAAAAGGCGTAGACTGGTCCGTCGTCACCTTCGATATCTGAGGTTCGGGAGCCAGGTTACGAGAGGGGAAGGGTTTTATGGCACCCCTCTCGCCCAATCCGGAGATCGGTCTCTACTCGGGCATTTTATTAAAACATTTGCATTTTTCTCTCATTTGATCATTTTTAGCCAGTTAGGGTGGGGGAACAGTTAATAGGGATTAAAACTGTAACACGTTGCAGTTTGCATGACAAAAATGTTTATGGATGCTAGTTTGCTTGCTTGAATTGAATTAAATGTAAGAACATAGATTGAGAATAAGCGCTGCCAGAAGTTCAACGGGGTGATGTACGCTGCCCGTCGGGTGCATGAGCAGGCGACATGCTGGCACGCCATGGCCAAGCCACTGCACGCCAGCACACCCTGCACACGCCACCTTCAGACTGGCGTACACTACCACACCAATTTCTTACAGCTCCTACTCTCAATCCTCTGGGCTCTGGAAGGGACCAGTGCACACCCAGGGCAAACCACGCAGTTTATAACATGGATTATACATATGTACAGACATAAGGAATGGCCAGTAGCCAGGAAAATAGCAAAGCTAAACCCCATGAACAGAGGGGGGAGGAACAAGAGGCCAGGATTGAACTGGGATGTAAGGGCCAGGCACTGGTCTTTAACAAACATGCCGTACGCCACCCTGTGGGAGTCGTACGCCAGGTCCATATGTGAACCAGTGTTTGGCTTTATATCATCTGGGTTCTGGAACATGACCAGACATACCCCAGAGGCCTTGAGAATAAAGAAAGTGCAAGTATTTGAAAGCTACATTTGGACAGTTCTAAAATACAGAAAGCAATAAACTGATTATTAGCATGCTAGATGGTGATGACAGAAAAGGAAATAGGCAATAAATGGACTCTTCATGATCACCACGCCAACCGTGCACATACAGCCAAAGGTGGCGTACGGCTTCATCAGGCTGGCGTGCGCCACAGTTCGTCCTATACGACTGATTTATTTTTCCAGAGAAAGGCCTGGACTAGTATCAGTTACTAGCCAGGACCTTTCTGGTTCCCCTCAGGAGTTGAAAACAGAAAGCAACACAAGGGTGGTATACCTTTGGTTGCAAGAGATGGAAGGATGGGTTGAGCTTTGAAGGTTGAAGATGGAGGTTGAGTGGTGGCTAAACAGTGGTGTAGGGTGTGTACTGAGCTCCCCTATCTCTCTTTGCTTCAATGGGAGAACAAAGAACAAGAGAGAAGAGAGGGATGGACTTGGAGAGTTAATGTGGTTAACCCCTTGCAAATGAATGCAAGGGGGGTATTTATAGGGGAGAGATGACTGGAGAGGAGGGCAGTCAGCTGGGGTTAAGGCTTGGTTAGGTTAGAGGAAGGAGTGAGGAGCCTCCCATGCATTAAAGGCATGTGATGGGTAGTGTAGGAGAGAGAGGGGAACGAGCCAGAGGAATATCATCATCAGCGGCACTGTCCCCTGTACTTTGGAGCCGCAAAAGTCTCGGGCGCGTGACATAAAAATGGTGATTTGACCGGTCTTGACCATGCGTACGCCACCTGTAACCTTGCGTGCGCCAGGTCAAACTGGGTCAACGGTCGATGTCCGACACGTGGTAGTTTTCTGGCGCACGCCAAGTTAGAGTTGGCGTAAGCAAGGTAAGGCCTGGCCGAGGTTTATATGGCTCTGGATTTGAAGGGTTTTGAAATGGGTTTGAAGGTGGGTTTGAGAGGGAAAGTTCAACGCTCAAAGCTCAAATCCTTCCATCGACTTTGAAATGTTCTCGACCGTTCATCATCATCGGGGCGACAAAGAAAATAAAAGGACTAAACCGGACAGTCCAGAATGGGGTGTCTACACCATGGTAGACCAGAAGTAGCCTTGACGCAAGATTTTCCTAGCGAGCATGACGCCGCTCATGTGAGGACCACAGACTCCTTCGTGGATTCTTCCATGATTCTGACAGCCTCGGTGCCGTTTATGCAGAGCTTGTGCATCCCACAATGAGATCTCCTATACAACTTCCCCCCATAGATGATGTATTGAGCAGCAATCTTTTGTAATGTAGTTTGATCCTTTTTAGAGGCTTCGGCTGTATACAAGCCACTCTTAACAAAGTTCCATATGTCGTGGTACCATGGTAGGCCATCATCAACATCATCAATGGCATTGACATATTGATACGCGGGGCAGTCTCGCTGTTCGATTAAGATAGGGCGGAGTTTAATTCCCAAAGGCAACCCGATCATGGAAGCCAAGGTTGCAAGTGCATCGACAAAATGGTTCTTCAGCGGGGGGATGTGAGTGAAGGCCACTTTGTTAAAACGAGGAATTAGCCCCTTCAAATCCTGATGGTAAGGTTTCAACCTCTCTTCGTGCACCTTCTAGTCCCCATTGGCTTGAGATACCACAAGATTAGAATCCCCGATGACTTTGAGCTTCTCAACACCGAGTGTGAGTGCAGCCTCCATACCCACGATACAGGCCTCGTATTCTACTTGGTTGTTTGTAACGTCGAAGTTGAGCTTGAACGCAAGCGGAATATGAGAACCGTCAGGGGTAACAAGCAGGACCCCGATTCCCAACCATTTATGATTGGCTTCTCCATCGAAGTAAAGAGTCCAAACGTCTTCGATAACTGCTAGCACTTCCTCATCCGGGAATACAAAATCCGAATCCTCCGGTCCATCCACAAGGTGGTCAGCCAAAAATTCTGTAACGGCTCGCCCTTTTACTGACTTTCTTTTGACTTACTCGAGATCGAATTCTGCCAAGAGAAGCAACCAACGCGCTAACTTACCAGTGAGTGTTGGCTTCTTAAATAGATACTTGAGAGGATTCATTCGAGAAATCAACTTCACTAGATAGGCCAGCATGTAGTGTCTCAACTTCTTAGAGGCCCAGACAAGGGCCTAGCATGTCTTTTCCAAGGCGGTGTAGCGTTCTTCAGACCCAACCATCATCTTACTCATGTAGTAAATGGCTTTCTTAACTCCCTTGTCCCCTTCCTGAGCTAGCAAGCATCCCATGGATGTAGGGTTCACGGATAAGTATAGAATCAGGGGCTTCCCAAGTACCGGTGGCATCAGTACAGGCGGGTTCTGTGGATAGTTTTGAATGGACACGAAGGCAGCTTGGCATTTGTCTGACCATACGAATGGGGTATCCTTTTTGAGTAGATGAAACATCGGCTCGCAAGTTAAAGTTAACTTGGCGATGAATCTGCTGATGAACTGAACCTTTCCCAAAAAGCTCCGCACTCCCTTTTCAGTCTCTGGCAGCTTCATTTCGAGCATTGCTTTGATCTTTAAGGGATCAACTTCAATCCCACGAGAAGTGATCATGAAACCGAGCATCTTGCCTGCTGTGACTCCAAAGGTGCACTTCTGTAGATTAAGACGCATTCAGAACTTACGGAGTCTTTCGAAAAGCTTCCTTAGCACAGGAATGTGTCCTTCCCGGGTTTTTGACTTGGCAATCATGTCGTCAACATAGACCTCAACCTCCTTGTGCATCATGTCGTGCAAGATGGTCGTAGCAGCTCTTTGGTAGGTAGGATCGGAATTCTTCAAACCAAATGGCATGACCAAATAGCAGTAAGTTCCCCACTCGGTGATGAAAGTCGTTTTCTCACGGTCTTCGGGTGCCATGAGGATCTGATTGTATCCTGAGAAACCATCCATGAACGAAAGCAAAGCATGCCCCATGGTATTGTCCACAAGCACATCGATGTGTGGCAAGGGAAAATCATCTTTGGGGCTTGCTTTGTTCAAGTCCCGAAAGTCAACACAAACACAAATCTGACCCTTCTTCTTGGGAACGGGGACGATGCTGGCCACCCAAGTGGGATACTGAGAGACCATGAGAAATCCAGCGTCGATTTGCTTGGTAACCTCCTCCTTAATTTTCTATACCTAGTCTGGCCGCATCCGTCTGAGCTTCTGTTTTACTGGCTTAGCATCCGGTAGCAAAGGGATTCGATGCTCCACTATCTCAGGATCGATACCTGGCATGTCTTGATGAGACCATGCGAAGACATCGTTGAATTCAGTGAGGAGCTCTTTGAAGCCACAATGTTCCTCTGGGTTTAACGTGGAGCCTACTTGAACCATCCGGGGATCACTCTCATCTTTCAAATTTATTAAGACTACTTTTTCTTTTAATGGCTGAGCATGCCTTTCGTCTTCCCTTTCGATGAGGCACGGATTTCCTTGGGAATGTTCCCATCGAAATCTATCCCTTCATCGTCAGGGTCGACACAGTTTATATAAAGATCATTCAAGTAGTCAGAAGAGGATTCCTTCATTTCATAAGACCCTGCAGGGTTGCCAAGTATAAGGGAATCGAACTCGAAGTAAAAGCTATGACGTGGAGGGCCGAGAGGCACAAACTCCAACTCAGAGCTAGACTTAGACTTAGAAGATTCAACAGACTCAGTGTCAAACTCAGATACATAATCAATGCAAGTAAGACGTGGTTTGAAAATGCAATTTTTAAGGCTACCCTTAGCTTCCACGATGAGAGAGGTGGGGTCCTCGAGGGCATCGAGCTCGAGCATGAACACTTCGGCCTCTTCGGCTTCCTTGGCCAAACCCACTTGGGAGAATTCATAGAATAGCTGCTCCAAGCTTCCCTGATCAAAAGATCCCAGCCAGTCAGCCTTCTGCTTTGGCTGGCTAAGCTTCCTCTTGAACTCTGTCCTTGCTGGCTCTTCATCACTAAAGACCAGGTATCATCAGCGAAGACCTCAAAACCGGGCAGCCGCTCCCCAGGAACCGAATCAACGAAAGGCTTAGCCTGCCCGATGTAGATATCCTTTCCCACTTCACGGACAAAGTATCGGGCTCACCATAGAGAGTTCGAGGTTTTCCCGTGCATTTCCTTCTTTTGGCATCTTTGGCAATAGAGGAGTACCCCAAACCAAAGCAGCCCTCGCAAGAAGGAAAGCTAAGGAACTCCGGGATCCCTTGTTGATGAATTCCTAAACCAAGACCAGGTAGATACGACATCCTTCTCATAATGTCCAGAGCGACAGAGCTTATGATGAAGTTCCCATCTACGTTGATGGCCAAAACCTAGCCAGAAGTGTCAAAAGAGAAACCCCCAAGGTCGACATCTTCTTTGTCGTGAGTGATCCCCAGAACAGGTGTGCCATCCTCCTTAAGTGGGCGAATGACCGAGTCCCCGCAGATAGTTAAAGTACCAGTAGGGAGTCCCAGCATAACCTTCTGATGAAGAGTAGACGGTACGGTCATGATGTTAGATCGGTGGTGCCATGGCCTTCCTAGCAAGAGATTGAAGGTGGCTGGGATGTCAACCACATGGAATTCGACATCCATCTTGAATCCTTCTGCATCGAGCTTGAGCATAAGCGTGCCTTCAACCACGCGACGAGTGCTGTCGTATGCCTTAATAGCCATGTTGGAAGGTGCGAAGTCCTTTTTAGTTATTCCCAAGCGGTAAGCCACCCTTAAAGGGCAAACATTGATTGCCAAGCCATTATCGATGAGAACGATCGGAACCCAGACTCCTCGGCATTTAACAGTGATATACAAGGGCCGATTATGGTCAACTCCTTCAATTGGTAGATCCTTGTCAGTGAAGATCACGATGTGCTTAGAAGCAGGTGGGAGAATGAGAGATATCATTGCTTCGGGGTGACATCCGGTTGAATCTCAAGACGAGAGAGAGTGTGGCAAAACTTCTAACGATGCTCACGGGAGGAACAGATTAGTCCCCATAGCGATATGGCAGCGGGAATCCAATCCAGATGCCTTTGAATCATGTCCTCATTCGGGGAGTTAACAGGTACCTCAAATGGTGCATACCTTGAGAAAGCGGGAGGTTCGTTCTTTCGGTTAGAAGAATTTGATGAACTCCTAGCCTGCAAATTAGCAGGCTGAAAAACTCGTCCACTTCTTGTAACGTTAAGAACGTTCTCTAAAGAAGGCACCACCTGAGGGTCTTGACTATCATCCCAAAGATCAACAGGGACTTCCCCCAATTTGTGTTTCCCTTTGTCAAAGGCCGGAGGGGCTACAGGCACTTCCGCGTCAAAACCTAGGTCTTCGGCCAAATCTTTCAACAGCAGCGATTCCCAGAAGTCCGGATCCTCAACAGCTACAGCCTCCCGGACAGGCTCTGTATTAGCAATAAAAGGGACGTCCCAAAGCCCGCCATCAGCGAAAGAGCGATTGACAGTCCAAACTTCGGATCCAACTTGGATATTGACTACATCATCAACGTCCTAAAGATTAGTTGGTGGTACAAGGTCCGTAACCATGATGCTGCAGTCCTCTTCAGGCGGGAAAGGTACTATAGGGCGCAGGAGTTCTTCATCGACGATGTAAAACGTAGAATCATATTCGACGTCTGCCACCGAGTTAACCAGCCTGTCGAGAGTAGAAGGGAAGAAGTATTCCCCTAAGACACGAGTGTCGTCTTGGACAAGACCATCCTCCAGGAACTGAATTTCATCATTGGGCAGAGCGTAACCTTGGAGAGGATTCGGGTCAAACCCTAACGGAAACTGCCAATCAGGCTCAGGATCCCAATAGTACTCCTCCTCGGGTAGAACAGGTTGAGGCTGCTGAAATAGCATGTCCAACGAGAACCCATCCAAAGGATCAAGCATGGCTACCTTATAATTGGCCATCTAGGCATCATACCAAGCATGGTCAAAAGGGATATACTCAGGGTTCTGGGGGAAACCGTCCAATTCCAGTTCCGTCCATTCATTGATTATGGGGGTAGCATAGTCATCATTTTCAGCTATGGCCCAACCTACGGCTTGCATGTCAATCTGTTGCTCTGGTAAAGGGGGAATGGCAGATCTGAAACGACTCACGAGACTCGGAGAAGGGTTGGGATCCGTCACATTGAAGTAAGGGTTGTCCAAGGAAGAAGCAGAGTTGAGCTGCACAGAAGGGATGGACTGGTGGAACAGGTCACTGATAGAAGTGTTAAACACAAACGCCCCATTCTGCAGATGTGCGGAGGGCGCATTGGAATTGGACGACTGTCCTTTCTCAGAGTGGACATAGAAGATCTCAGCTTCGGGTTTGTAACGCCTCGAATTTTGGGTACGTTAAATAAAACATTTTATTATAAAAACGAAGCGAGTCTAGCTCGTTATTACATCATAACTCTCGTAAGAACATTTGAAATACAAAATAGGATGACAAAGAGGGAACTAAGGGTCCTACACTACAGCTCCTCTTGCTTCTCCATCCTAGCCAGCTCCTTGGCTCCGCACGCCTCCAAGCTGAAGATCTCGCCCTGCTCATCTATGAGGTCTGACACATTATACCGGCGTCGCCACCAATATAATATGCCAGGGTCACCAAAAGGTAACACCGTGAGCTACAACGCTCAATAGGAAATCCTTACCCGCTAACCCATAGCTTACCAACAAACGATCATAGAAATCACATAAATGACGATAATACGTCCACATTCACTATCTAACGTTGGTGTCCAAGATTTCCCGATTTCTCCTACGCGACTCGTCGTAGACCGTGTCAACGTTTTCCACTTACAAAAACCATTTTTCAAATCCTTTGCATTGGCTCCGTACCGCGGATAACCAAGCCTTTCAAAATCATTTGACATTGGCTCCGTACCACGGATAACCAAGCCACACACCCAACCTCGGTTCCGCCGCGCCGGGTTCCCATTGGCACACGATTGCATTGGCTCCTCTCCGCGGATAACCAAGCTATACCTCACCATGGTTCCGCCGGTCCGGGATCCCATGGGAACGCACACACACAACCTCACAATGGTTCCGCTATTCCGGATTCCCATTGGAACACACACACACACATAATGCCCTCGAAATGGTCATTATGTAGTTTCTAAAATATTTCCTTCCTCGGAAAAACTTATCCTTTTGATAACCACACCCTAGGTGCCATGTTTCTACATTTCTCGGTTTTCGTGTCTCGTTATCATGCATAAACTCCGAGGCAGGACAAAAGTAAGCACTAACAAGATCATTCACTCTACTCAAATCAACGCTTAAAGCATAACGCCACATGTTCGGACGCCCTTGGAGTGATAAATCACTTATGCTTTATCGTGTCACAAGTAATGCAAGCAATTCATATAAGCATGCTCATAATCATTTTAAAGACCAAGGTACAATACTTATAGACAAACGATACGTTCTATCTTTTGAAATAATCTACTTATACTTAGGAATAGGAGTAAGAATATCCTACCTTGATCCGAAACTAGTCGGGGCCGAATAAGCAAGTTGGAAAATCCACGAGTGGTGAAACTCACGAATCTGGCCCGAACTTTGGACGGCAGCAACTCGGTCAATCTTTGGCCGAAAAGAGTCGTTCTTGGGTCAAGAACGAAGCTCAAGAAATTTTCTACAACTTTCGTGAAGAAAGTTAATCCTAGAAACGACTTTAGGTTGGAGAAAAATGGGGATGAACAAAGTGACAGTAAGCTGTCTGGAATTTGGAAATCCAGAAATTTTACTGAATTTCGGATGACAATATCTTTGTCATTTCTTAACCGATTGGGGTGATTCTTGAGCCTAACTTCAAGGTTTCGAAGTGCTCTACAACTTTTCAGAAGGAAGTTGATCCTAAAAACTACTCTAAGCAGGAGAAAATGGAGGATTTCCGACGGGACAGTAGGCTGCCCAGAAAATCAGAAATGGTTTTCTAGAGAGAAGGAGGAGCAAATGCTTGAGGTGTGAGTTCAAATGGCAAGAGAATGGCTCTATTTATAGGCCAAGGCATGCCCTCTCCTTCTCCCTCAAGGCCGGCCCCCCTCCCTCTCATTCTTCCTCAAATTTTGACACATGGCAAGAATCCTAGAAAGATCAATGAAATCCCTAGGCTTGCATGGCTAAGATTGTCCTTCTTGGAAGACTTGGTGTGAAAAGAGGTGTGAACAAGATTAAACTATTGGTAGTTGTACAAGATTCTAGTGTGAAACCATCCAAGAAAGGACAAGGAGAAGATAGATTTTGGCTAGGAGAATATTTCCCAAGGATTTGAAAGGACAATGGAAGATCAAGCATGGTACAACAAATCTCCTTCCTCCCTCCTTCCTCTCTCTTTCTCCCTCTCCCTCCTTGGGCCGAAATCTCTCTCTCTCTCTCCTCTCTCTCTCTCTCTCTCTCTCTCTTGCATGGTACAACACACATATACATATATATACCACATGCAAGAATACAAATAAAATAGTAAGTACTTTTTGTACTAAAGATTAAAGAGATCCAAAGGACTAAGATTCACCCATTAAACTACCAAATAGGCACATGTGTACAAGCCTTTATTCTAGTCTTCCAAGCATTAATATAATATATACACAAGCACTTAGGAAAACTTAAGTCTTAAGTCAAAAGTACATACTTAATAAAAAATGGGTACTTCAACACATGGGCAATTTAGGAAAATACTAGTTTAATAAAACTCTAGTACTTGGTGAAAGAATAACCTTATTACCCAATGGATAATAAAATCCCTAACTTCTATTATCCAATGGATAATAGTTGCTAGGGTAATTATATAGTAAACTAATCAAAAATGTCCATTTTTTAAAAGATAAAAGTACTTAGCCAAGTATACTTTTATTATAAACAATTGGGGTTCTTTTATCCAATGGATAATAATTCCCCTAATATTTATTGTCCAATGGACAAAGAATAAAACCAAAATTTTTAAAAGAAAAAGAATAATCAATTTCTTTGACTAGGGTTTGAAAGGTTCAAAAGGTTCAAAGTGTCCAAGGGGGGCAAAACGGTCATTTTGCGGTTAGGAAAAAGTAACCAGATAGCTTCCTAGCTTAGTTACTCCAACTAGATGGTCAAAAGCTAGTTAGGCTTGCGAAGTAGGCCAAAGCGCAAATAAACGAAAGTTTAAGGGCAAAAACGTAATTTTGACAAACTTCAAGAATTTAAGGAAATTCACGCAATAACAACGAGATTTTTATTCGTTAAAAATCGGGGTTGTTACAGGGTTGATAAGGTATGGGCACGACCGGCCTAGGTTGATCTGTTGAGGTTATGTGGTTGGTAGGGTTGAATATAGTGGAGTTGGGGTTGATATCAGTGGAGCTGAGGGATATTTGGTTGATGCGTGGAGCAGTATTGTCTCTTTGGCATGTAATTAGAAAGGATGTTTGGCTTTTGAGTTGACGGAGGTGGAGCGTGAAGAGTTCCTTCATCTATAAGATCCTGAATCGCATGACGGTGACGAAAGCAGGAATCCGTAAGATGACCAGCCCCTTGGTGGTAGGCACAATAGAGGTTGGCCTTGAAGCTGGGCGAAGGGTTCTTAGGCAGAGGAGTTGGGTCAAGAGGCTTCAGATGCCCTAACTGGACCATTTTCTCCATAACAGAGGATAATGGAGCCTCAAATGCAGAGAAGCTATGAGGCTGATTGCGGGGCCTGTTATTCTGTGGAGCCTGCACTTGATTGACATCGGCAATGTGGTTGGTAGTATTGGAGGAAGAGGCATTGGTACCACTGGTCGCGGTGTTGGAGTAAGTCCCTCCCCCAAACAGTGCATTGGTGTTTCCAGAGTATGCACGAGGCTTTGACTTTGGCGGATTAGGAGATTCCCCTTTCGACAGAATCCCACTCTGCAGTGCGTCCTCGATGGCCAGGCCAGACTCGAAAAAGGTGTCGAAATTAGAGGAACCTTGAACAAGGACCAAGTGCCTAGCATAATCGGGTTGAAGGTTACGGGAGATGATACGAAGCTGATCCCTCTCGCTTGGGCGTTCGGTCATCTGAGCAGCCTTGGCCCTCCACCTTTTGACAAAATCTGCAAAGGATTCCTTAGCTTCCATTTTGGTGGACTCCAACTCATGAGTAGTCATCTTGAGCTGGGAATTATAGCCGTACTGCGAAATAAACGCAGCCCCGATGTCCTCCCAAGTCCTTCGCTTGGCAATGTCGAGTGACCCCAGTGGAAAGCAGGGCCCGAGAGGGTTTGAGGAAACAGCTGAGACATGGCCTCGGGCTCTACTGATAAGAGCTTCATGGTAGCGTGGTAACCATAGAGATGAGTCTTAGATCGCCACTGCCATCGAACTTGGCCATATTAGGCATTTTGAACTTGTCGGGGAGTTTGGCATTAGGATAGAGGTAAAGACGATCCAAGTCGATTCCTCCAACGCTGATCTTCTCGGACTTTGAAACGGATTCTTCCAACTTAGCCATTTTGGCGACAAGAGCAGTCATGTCAGGGTTCTGAGCAGCCCTAGCAACGGTAGTGTTTGGATTCGAAGAAGAGGCCCTAGCTCTCCTGGGATTGAGCAAAGCTATTAAACGTCCTGGGTGGTCTGGATCCTCGACCATGACGGGTTGTTCATGCACATCCTCTTCGGCCTCACCCTCCTCTTGAACAGCCGGAGGAAGATGAGTGTTAAGGAGGTCATTCAAGCGGGTCATGTTGGCGTCTGTTTGAGCGGCCCTCTGCTGTATAGCAGTGATACTGGTCTGGATGTTCATGAGGATGGTTTCCAAATGAGCGGTTGCTGTTGATCTGCAATGACTGGTGGTCCCGAGGTGCTTGATGCAGAGGAGGGAATAGGTGATTCTGGAGATTCCGTTTCCTCAAAGATAGGAGACGAGGCTGACTGTAGAAAGGCGAGCAGAGAACGCAGAGAGTCTTCCGTGGTGACTGACTAGGCTTGCAATCTGACTAGCCTTTGAATCAAATTCCGATGCAGACGTTCCCAAGCGGGTTTGGCTTTATGCCTCGATACTGTCCTTGGCGGTGCAATGATTCAGAACTTTACTTGCAGAAAGTAAGAAAAGGATCAATAAGGGCCCTGCAGCAACTTTAATCTAAATAAAAGACTAAAGCGAAAGCATAGTAACCGTCGTCAGTGTCCCGCTTAGACTCTAAGACTCCAGACGAGTCTGTCTCATGATGTTCGGACGCTGCCAGAATTTTCGGATTTCTTTTCGAGGGTGTATCCTTTTTTGAATCAACTATTACTAAGAGATGTCAAAACAGTCTAAGCCTTTGACTATTCCTTTCTTGAAGCTTCAACTTTGAATTTGGAATGACTCAGTATTGATGACATGGCGCCTCAACTTTGTACACCGCTGTGTATAGTGACTTTGCACTTCAACCTGGGTAGCGCCAGTGACACGACATCCATACTTTGTGGTCCCTTATTTTTGGTTGAAACTTCAATCGGGCATGAGCCAAGGACTTAAAGAGTCATGATTTCCCAAAGCCTTTGTTGTTCTAAGGACTCTGAAAATTGACAATGTGCACCATAGAGATGCACGAATCTTAATCGGGCCATGACAACGTCTTAATAAGCATAAGACAGACTCGAAATCGAGACAACCTAGGAGCCGCCCTAAACATACTTCTACGCAAAACGGTATGTATGTACAGTGCATGCGATAGGAAAAACAGTAACACGTAGACAGTATATGGGGTTAGATGCATATAGATCTTACCCTGTAGGTACCTGTCTTAGTTTGTAGAATTCTAGTGCTTTGTATATGCAAAGGCTGGTTTTAGCTTGTAACTGGTTCCCCGGACTAGAGCCAAGATATACCTTCCACTGCCTGCGTAACCGCAGAGCAACAGTCAAACGGTAGAATGACTCATCATCGTCGAAGGTTGTTAGTCATTCAGGGTCCCCGAGCTCCGGTAAACCGTAACGGATTGCCAAAATGATCCAACGAGGCTTATCCCACATCGATGCAAATGAGAATGCTAAAAAATTGATAAATGGAACAGAATTGCAAATTCGCAAATGCCTTTTCAATTTTGGCTCTCTTTATTGATCAATACTTAGAAGAAACTACACGAGAGAAGAATAAAAAAAAAAAGCCCCAGTTAGGATGGCCGGACACAAGGTCCTGTTAAATCACCAATCATTTCTTCGGCAGCGCGAAGCTCACCGTTTTGACAGGCTTTTGCGGGATTGTTCTCAAGCGTATTAAAATCTGAGTATAGACCAATATTGATTCGATCCCCAGCAGAATCGCCACTGTGGGCATGCGATGCCCCATTTTTCTTTCCTAGGAAGGGATTCCGTTCCCCTCCTAAAAGAGAAAAGTGTCGGTTCGCGGGAGCGCTTTTAAGCTGGATGACAAGCGCTCGCGAAAATATAGAGTCGCCACTCGGGTTTGAAGGTCCGACACCCAAGGAACCGTATTTCGAAGCACTTACCGCGCTATTTGATTTAAAAAAGTTAAGGAACCAGTCCGTCATAACCATATTTGGGTTCGAGAGCCAAGTTACGAGAGGGAAAGGATTTTATGGTACCCCTCTCGCCCAATCCGGAGATCGGTCTCTACTTAGGCATTTGCGAAAATGTTTATTTGCGATTCTGTTTGATTAATTAATTTTTAACCAATTAGGGCGGGGGAACAGTTTAATGGGGATTAAAACTGTAACAGTTTGCAGGATATGATAGATAATAGCATGGATGGATGAAATGACGAGAAATAAATGAGATAAAATCTAACACTGATATTGGATGCCAAAACAGTGCCTTGGTTTGAGTTTGTCATCAACAACGGCCAACTTGCATGCATGGAGGTTTGTACATGCAAGTTTGACCATAGCGCGACACTCCCAGTCCATCGCGCAAGTGTTGGCATCCTACCAACAGGTTAAATTTTAACTCCTTCTGGGCTCTAAAATGGACTAGTGCACACCCAGGACAAACAATCAGTTTATATGTGCTGAAAGGAGATGGTTATTACAAACAAGACTTAACAGAAATAAGATGCAATCCCTAAACAGTGAGGATATTAAAACGAAGGCCTGGATCCTAACTGCTGATGCAAGGGCAACCACTGGAAACAGGATGACCATCGCGCGAGTGTCTTGACTGGACTTCTAGGAATTGCTTTGCATGCCTGGGCTCTGAAACATATTCAGAAGCAACTCAGGGGCATTCCAAAGCAAGTAAAGGAATAAAATAAACTAACCTACAGATTTTAACATGCATAACAGTGAAACACTCTAAATATTCTTCACAGGAAAGCATAAAATTATGTAAATGAATAAGGACAAGGATCCCATCCCCACGAGAACCATATCGTGCTGACTAGAATAGTCACGCGATGCAGTGGGTACCTCGCATGTGGAACTGCTTGTCCGCAGTAACTTATAACTTTGCTGGCTTTAGGACCAGGACTGGTATTGATTACCAGCCTTGGCCCTGTCAGCCCCCCTCAGGGATCAAAACAGTAAACAGAAAGGATTCTATATTTGCTTGAGTGTTTTGAGAATGGCTTGAATAAGGTGGTATAGCTTGGAAAATGAGTATGTGGGAGTGATTTGAAAGGAAGAAGTGCTTAGGCTTGTGATTCTTTCTTCTCTTTTGAAAATTTTGGTAACCCCTTGAAAGGTGAACCATTGGGGGTATTTATAGGAAGAATGGAGGGCTTGTTGGTGGCTAAACAAGGCAATACAACCAGCCAACAAGGCTGGCTGCAGTTACTTGGTAGAGAAGTAGGGTGCAAAAGGTGATGGGAGAGTGGGGGAGAGGTGGTGCAAGGGTAGCCTCGCAAAACACTGTTTAGTCGACGAAATGGGGTTACACAGGTCTGTAGACCCCTGATCATCACAAAATCCAGCTGGAAAAAGGTGGAAGTGACAGGTGTTGACCATCACGCGAGGGAGTGGCTCCATCGCGTGAGTGTTCAATCAACCCCGCGACGGTCAACTATCAAAAGTTTGACTTTGACCACGACCTGGCAAGTAAATCATCGCGCGAGAGACCTAGTAGGTCGCGTGATGGTCAAACTTGAGGTCAAGGTTTGGATTCAAGGGTATTAGGGTTAAGGATGGGTTCCACACTCACCAAGCTCAAATCATTTCATTTTCTCAAGACTATTTTCGACCTGATTCATCATCGGGGAAACAAGAAACCGAAAAATGAAGTAAAACAATTGAGAAATCAGATTAGGGTGTTTACACTAGGGTTTCGTTCATCCTCATTTCTAGATTTCAATCTGTGCTAGTATTCTTTTCATAATACTCATGGCATACGATAATGAAAACCTTCCAAAACCCAGCAAGTTTAGGAAATTTTGTGAAACCCTCACTGCCATGGCTGCATTTAGGGCTGAATACAGCATTCCTGACAATGTTGGGCTTGAACTCGCCCCATTAGGAGCAGATAGGGATGTTGACACTTCGATAGAATGTGTATTCCAATCCTAGCCTTTGTTGAGGGTGGTGTCCGCTTTCCCCTTCACCCATTGCTTCGCCAGGTCCTGAATTGGTATCGTCTTACCCCCGTGCAAGTCTCAACAAGTGTGTTTAGGCTTATAATGGGAGTTATAGCTCTAAACACTCATCTTCTTCCTTCTAAGCAAATTTCTTACCAAATCTCTCTTTTCGGAGCTCCTCTTACTGACTTGTCCATCGGAGCTTCTTCCCGGAGGAACAACCCCCTCCGGTTCTGCAGGTACCAGAAAGACGACGCAATATTTCTCGGTTCAAACGAGTCAAGATGGTCAACGAGAGATCAGCCCCCCACAATTGGCGACTCTGCTGGGAAGAAGAACACTCTACCTAGCATCGTGGACCTGATTTCTATCCCCACCGTGACTCCACTCTCTCATCTTTACTCCCTCGCCTTCTTTCTATGGCTCAACGTCTTCCTCCCCCAGGCCCGGAGAACTTTACCCTTGGGTTGTCCGAATTTGGCTCCATTAACCATGACCAAGAGCATATGGCACGCCCAAACCCTCCGATCTCTTGACAACTTTCGTTTTCGCAGACTAAGCTGGATATTGCCCTGGCGGAGCAGAAACGCCAAGCAGCGATTATAGCCATGCTTCAGCAACATTTAGAAGAGTGTGATGGTAGTCAACTCGTCACGCTCGTGAATGTGCACCAAGCCGGACCGAGGCAGCCGGCGAGACACCACAAGCGAAGCAGGAAGCCTCACCAATCCCAAACCACGGAGTTGGCAATTTCTGAATGACGAACGGTTTTCGAGCGTCTAGAACAAGATGCTCGGCCACGGCCAACAGGGTCCCGTCCTCAGCTAGCAAGTCTTGTCCGAACGGAAAGCACTCGATCGTCCACCACTAGTTCCACGGCAGGAACGCATCGAGCGGCAGTATCGGGCAAAGAGTGTCGCTCGTACAGACGTCACTTGAACTCAAGGAAGGAGAAATAGCTCGTGGATCTAAATGATTCACCTCGGCAAAGCTACACCGGCGAATTCCCCGAACGATCATTACCGCCAAATCAAGTTTCCAAGCATCGCCAGGATGGACGACGACCCGAAGGCTCATGGGTACATCGTCAGGTTCATTGTCAAGACAGGCGCTCGGAAAGAGAAAACACCATTACCCTCTATGACCAGTTTACAGGTCTTCCAACCGTGTACCAACCGGTAGCTGGTCCGAGGGAACCCCGGGAAGCTCGACCTGAAGGTTCCAAGGGGGCCCAGGAGCTAACAAGAGAAAAACAGAGAGCGACGGGGATATCAAACCGAGCATCCTCGGCAGCATCATCGAGAGCATCGAAGGAACATCGAGTCTCGTCATCCTGTGCCACCCCCAGTTGTCAAACCCAGTCTTGTTCCGGAGGACAATTCGAAACTCGGGAAGGCAAAAGCTTCCCCCTTCGTGGATGCCATCCAGTAAGAGCGGCTGCCGGATAGGTTTGTCATGCCGAAGCTCATGCGCTACGAAGCTAAAGAGGACGCAGTCGCGTTCGTCTGTCGCTTTTGGCAAATGATGAGCCTTCATAATTTTTTTGATGCACTTATGTGCAAAATTTTCCCCTTTCGTTAAGCGAACCAATTATGCTCTGGTACAATCAGCTGAAGCCAAAGTCTATCATATGCTTCAACGAGTTAGAGCTGGAATTCACAAAAAGGTTTGTGATGAGCAATATTCAGCCGAAGACACTTTCGATGCTGGTGAACATGCGAAGGGCAGTGGGGGAAACTCTTCGACTTTATTCCAAGCAATATTGGGAAGTCTACAATCTTATCCCTGATTGCGATCAGGGAGTAGCTGCAGAGTCATTCATGAACGGTCTGGACCCAACTTGGACAATGTTTCGTGATCTTTCAAGGAATCCGCCGAAAAGTATGGGGGAGCTCATGACTATCATCGAGAAAGATTTCGTCCATGAAGAGGCGATGGCCGAGCGCCATGCCCCGAAGGTTGCAGAACCCGTTAAAGCACACGTCGCAGCTAAAAAGCAAGTGGCCAATGTCGGACAGGCTTAAGGGGGGAATCAGCCGAGCAACAGGAACCGATCCTCGCAGCATCAGCCGCAACAAGTGGTGCAGCAGCCGAAGCGTGAGCCGAGGCCAGACGAATATGTTGCCGAGCAGACTACATTCACCGAGCCCATTTACAGGCTTCTGTCAATCATTGGGAAGCTCCCGTTCTTCTCTTGGCCTACTGGATTCCTGGGGACGGTCGGCAAGGACCCGGGATGTGCTCGTACCATAAGGAATGCGGACATTATACGATGAAGTGTCCGTCGTTCAAGCGATACTTGGAGGAACTTGCCGCAACTGGACACCTCAATCCTTGGATCGATACTCGGAAGAGTCCACTTCCTTCTCCACCTCCTCTTCTTAGTGGCCTCATCAGTGTCATCCAAGGAATCGCTTCCGAGGGGCGAATATCTGAATTACAATTGGAAATCAACAAGGCCGTCGCTGCTTTTTCAGCATGCAACGTCAGTTCCTCGGCAAAAAGGAAATTCGAAGATCCGAACGACGACGGCCCCATTGTTTTTACATCTGATGACTTGCAAGGAGTACAAGTGTCACACACCGATGCCCTCGTCGTAACAGTGACAATTGACAAATCCATTGTCCAGCGGGTGTTGATTGACCAGGGAAGTTCAGCCGACGTTATGTTTTATTCAACTTTCAAGAGTCTCGGGCTTTCCCCGAATCAGCTTCGGCCAGTGACAACGCCTCTCGTCGGCTTCACTAGCGATCCGGTTTGGCCACTCGGCATAATCAACCTCCTTGTGTGAGCCGGTTCCGGGGTGATAAACATTGAATTCATAGTGGTTAGCTCACCTAGCCCTTACAACGTCATCCTCGATCGAGCCTAGCTACACGGGATACAAGCAGTGGCTTCGACTTATCATCAAGTCGTGAAGTTCATCGGCTGGAACGGCAGACAAGAAAGCCTCCGAGGAGATCAGGTACAGTCGAAGAAATGCTATATCAGTACTGTGACGACCAAACAAAGCTGCTTGGAGGTGCAGTGTGTGGAAAATGGGGAAGTTGCTGTGCTTGACGATGTGGGTTTGCTTGCCGAGCAACGTTCAACCGAGGAACTTGTCTGCATGCCCATCACGGAGGATGGCACGCGGTACTTTCTCATCGGCAGTTCCTTAATCGAGGAAGAGCAAATGGAGATGTTTGACTTCCTTATACGAAATATCGAAGTATTTGCCTGGACCCCTCAAGAAATGCCCGGCGTGGATCCTTCGTTTGCCACCCATTCATTGAACGTGGATCTGAATAGGAAGGCAGTGGTGTAGAAGCTCCGGCGTTCCTCTGCACTTCATGTCGAGGCGGTAATGGCTGAGGTCGACCAATTGTTGGAGGCAGGGGCTATTCGGGAAATACTCTACCCCACTTGGTTGGCTAACCTTGTTGCGGTACCGAAAAAGAATGGGAAGTTGAGGGTCTGTGTAGACTACACAAATCTCAATGATGCTTGCCTGATGGATCGATTCCCGCTCCCTCGGATCGAACAAATGGTGGATGCAACTGTGGGGTGTGAGCGGCTGAATTTCATGGATGC
Source organism: Rhododendron simsii (assembly GCA_014282245.1). Classification (NCBI taxonomy): domain Eukaryota; kingdom Viridiplantae; phylum Streptophyta; class Magnoliopsida; order Ericales; family Ericaceae; genus Rhododendron; species Rhododendron simsii. Next base: position 11,562,601 of record CM024965.1, read on the forward strand.
GTATCGCGGGTACCATCAAATCGCCCTGGCTGAAGATGACCAAGAAAAGACAGCCTTCATCTCTCCTCGGGGAGTTTACTGTTATAACGTAGTTCTGTTCGGATTGAAGAACGCTGGGGCTACCTTTCAACGAACGATAACTTCAATGTTTCCAGGGATGCTCGGGCGAATATTGGAAGCTTATATCGACGATCTGGTATGTAAAAGCATGTTCGCTCGAGATCACCTTCAGGATCTTGGGGAGGTCTTTGCCGTCTTGAAGAAAAGAAAGTTGCGACTGAATGCGAAGAAGTGTGCGTTCGGAGTCAGCTCTAGGAAATTCCTCGGTTACATGGTCAGTCGCCGAGGAATAAAGGCTGATCTGACGCAGCTTACTGCTGTGCGAAACCTCTGAGCTCCCACAACTATCAGGGAAGTACAGCGTCTCACGGGAATGGTGGCTGCATTGAATCATTTTATACAGCGTTCGGGGGATCTCTGTCGACCCTTCTTTCAAGCTATCAAGACTAGCCGCCGAAGGTTTGTATGGACCGAAGAGTGTGAGCAAGCCTTGCAATCGTTGAAAGACTATCTGTCTCACGCTCCGCTCCTCGTGAAGCCCCAACCTGATGAAGATCTGTACTTGTACCTGGCGGTCTCAGATCATGCCACCAGTTCAGTGCTTGTTCGGAAAGAAGGAATGGAGCATCAACTGATCTTTTACTCCAGCAAAACGATGACGGACTCTCAGACTAGGTATCTGCCTATGGAGAAGTTGGCATTGGCCCTTGTTTCATCTAAAACAAGCCTTTTGCCTTACTTCCAATGCCATAGGATTAGGATTGTGGTCCTTACTGAGTTTCCTCTTAAAGCTGTGCTTCGGAAGACGAATTCGTCGAGCCGGATTCTCAAGTTCTCTCAAGACTTGGCCAATTGCGACATCCAATTCGAACCACGAACGGCTATCAAGGGGCAAGCCTTGGCTGACTTCTTCGCCGAGCTTACTCCTGGTTTACAAGACGAAGCCAATGCCCAAGCCCTTGCAGCGACTGAAGCTCGGATTGCTGAAACTGAGTCCCACATGGAGTGGATTCAGCAGCCAGCCAATGCTCACCGCTCGAGCTTCACGCTCGGCACGAAGCGACCTACACACGAATGGAAGTTATTCTAGGGAGATGCTTGGCGGATGACTGTGGATGGAGCCTCAAATGTCAATGGGGCTAGGGCTGGTATAGTTCTTGTGTCTCCGGAAGGAACCGTGCACGAGAGTGTCGTTTCAATCAGTTACAGAGCAATGAACAATGAAGCCGAATATGAAGCCTTGATCGCGGGATTGCAACTCACCCTTCGGCTTGACGCAGATTTGGTTCATGTGTTCTGTGACTCCAGGTTGGTTGTGGGCCATCTAAATGACGATTACCAGGCCAGGGATGAACGTATGAATGCCTATGTCAGTCAAATCCTGGCTCTTTTCAAGCAATTTGGGCGCGTGGAATCGAGTGGATCACTCGGGAGCATAACGCCCATGCTGACGCCCTGGCTAGCCTCGCTTCGGTATATCGAGCCTCGGGCAGTCGCCCTATCATATTTGACGAAGTAGAAACCCCGAGCTTTGAACCCTCGGTTGCATCTGTCGCAGCCATATCGATCGGTCCAAGCCAACTGGATCCCATCGTGTCGTACTTGCAGACCCAAACGCTGCCTGCAGACAAGAAGGAAGCTCATAAGGTTCGATGCCGTGGTGCTAATTACTTCTTGGATCCTACCGGGCACCTATACCGATGAACGTTCACCGGACTGGACTTGAAAGTGGTGTATGAAACTCAAGTGGAAGGCGTCTTAGATGAGCTACACTCGGGAAGTTGTGGATCTCATTCGGGTGGGCGGAGCATGGCATAAAGAGCTTTAACCCAAGGGTACTGGTGGCCGAAGATGGTGAAGCAATCCGAGGAATATGTGAAGCGTTGCGCTCGTTGCCAAAAGCAAGCCTCCCTCATCCACCAACCGGCATTCCGTCTCAAGATGATCTCAAGTCCCTGGCCTTTCGCGGTGTGGGCTTTCGACATTGTGGGCAAGTTACCCAAGGCACCAGGAGGATTTAAGTATCTGCTAACCGCCACGGACCTGTTCACCAAATGGGTCCAGGCAAAACCCATGGTGAAAACGACTGTTGGTGACATGGAATGGTTCATTTGGAAGCATATCATCTCGAGGTTCGGCGTCCCTTACACCATTCTGTCGGACAACGGCTCCCAATTTGTGGCAACTGCTCTTAAGGCTTTCTACAAACGATGAAAGATCACAATCCAGAATTTTTCGGTAGCGTATCCTCAGGGAAACGGACAAGCTGAGGCTTCGAATAAAACAATCACTCGGGGGCTTAAGCGTCGCTTGGATCGGAAGCTCAGTGTGTGGATTGAAGAGCTCCCTCATGTCTTGTGGGCCTACCACACTACACCTTGGCACTCAACTGGACGAACCCCGTTCTCAATGGCCTACAGCATGGAGGCAGTTCTACCTCTCTCCACGTTGATTCCAATAGCTCGAACAGAGAATTTCAATCCCATGGATAATAATGCACTCGTGGGTTCTGAGTTGGATTTCGCCGAAGAACTACGTGACAACGCCAACCTTCGGCATACTGCGTACCAACAAGAAGTGGCCAGGGGCTATAATAAGAACGTACAGGCTCGACCTTTTAATGTTGGGGATCTAGTCCTTCGGATGGTCGTTGAAGCAAGCAAGTTGACGAAGCTCAAGGATCCGTATGAAGGTCCTTACCGAGTGATTGAGAAAATAGGCCATGGTGTTTACAAGCTTTCTGAAATGGATGGCACTCCCATACCCAACCCTTGGAACGCTCAGAAGCTTCGGAAATTCCACGGATAGCTGTTGTTTCATGTTGTTTTGTTTTTGTGTAGTTTTTATTCTTTCACCGTACTTCTCTGTAAGCCTTTAGGCCTTGTTAATAGAATCATCATTTCTTTTTCTACTCTTTTGTTTGCTTTTATTAAGTCTTTTGGGTATTTCACCTCGCCCATGTTAGGCCGTTGGGCTCGGAATTCTACTCGTTCCGGCGAAATCCTCGTAGCCCTCGGAATCCAACTCGTTCGGGAAAAATCCTCGTAGCCCTCGGAATTCAATTCGTTTGGGCACATTCCTCGTTACCTTCAGTACTCTGTTCCCTCTTTACTGTCTCCTTGGATTCCCGCTTCTATCCCTCGGCAATCCTCGCAGACAGGGGGCTACTAAAGGGGACGTGGGATCATGGAACATGAACATGCAACATTCGGATATGACTAATCCGATTAACACAATTGATTCACAAAGCGTCAGCAAAACGAACAACGATACTTGTAAAATTCAGAATAACAAACCAGAACAACTTTTGTTCAAATTTCAGATGGCGCCATTCTTAAAATCCATTGTGTTACATGCCAAAAACTGGCGAAACATATTGTTCTACAAAAAAAAAAAAACAATAAAACGCCCAGAACTTCCTAAGGGGCGGTGAAAAGAGATAGGGTTGGATCATCCGAGGGTGCTGGCGTGGTTGTAGCAGTAGTGGATTCGTTTGTAGCCTCGGCCGCGGCAGATTTGTTTGTGGGCTCGTTTATGGGCTCGGGCTACTCACCTTCGGCTGAACCGCGAGGAGGAACCTCGACCAGAGTTCTGCGCTCGTCGTCCGATTCCACCCCTACGTCGTCCAGGCCCCTGTTGTAGCCCAGCATAAAGCTTTTTTATGCTGCTCATCGATTATTTCAGCCTGGGCCTCGGTTAGATCTTCAGCAGCTGCTTCTTCGGCCTCGAAGTATCCCCCGTCATACTCCTTTGCACCTTTCCCTCCATCTCTTTTTTCATCTCCTCTCGGCCTTGAGCTCGTCCTTCGGCTAGGCCCTCATCTTTCCCCTCGGACCTGGTCTTCTCAGCAACTTCTTGCATGCCCTTGACCAGGTCGTTGAGGTTGGCCACTTGTGTTTCCAGTGCCAAGTGAGCGGCTTTGGACTCTTCCAGCTCTTTTTATATTCTTCGGCCGCGTTTTTATTTACTTGGACGGATTGTAGCAGCAGTTTCTTCTTTTTCTCAAGCTCAGTGAGATGAAAATTTACACTCATAATTGATTGGGAGGCCTGAGGAGAATGAATAAATGTATTTTTATAAGTAAACAAGCAGAGGAAGAAACGACATTATTATTATCGGAGGAACTTACCCTCGCAGCATGATAGTAATACTCGGTAAGAGCAGCTTTGAGCAAGGGGGCCGATTGGATGTCCCTCGGCATACCCACCCCAGACAGGAGTGTCAGGGCAAGGGAAGGGTCCTCGCGTAGGCTATCAGATTTGAGGACCTGCTTCTTGTCAGGAGTGACGAAGTTTGGCATCCAGGGGGTGCTGTCTTCGCCTGTCCCCTTCCCTTTGTCTGCTAGCTTTGTCACCGTACCTTCAGCCTCGGTGTGCACCGTTGTCTTATGTTTCTTGCCGGCCGGGGCTTCCTTCGGCGACAGAAGAGCAGGAGGTGGGCGTTTTTGAGATAGTGGGGGAGGTACCTTTTTGCTCGGAGCTGAGCCTGAAGCCCATGGAGCTCCAGTTTTCTTTTGCAGCAACTTGGCTTTTTCTTTTTCCTCCAGCTTCTTCTGGAGCACATCCTTCATGCTTCGTGGAGGCATGCTTTCCTCTTCTTCGGTGGAGGTGCCTTCGGTTGGTTGACGGATGAGTCCTCAGAATGGTCTGTCTTCGCTTGGGCGAAGCTCCTCAGGAAGATCTTCGGGGTTTGCTTCTTTATCAGCTTCCTTTTTTCGAATTCTTCTCCCGTATGTTGCTTTGTACTCGAGGATTGTTGGGGCATCTCTCTCTTCCAAGGGGATAATGAGAAGGGTGGCAGCAAGTTTACACCCCTTCGCTACTTTTAACAATTCCTTGTTGATTTTTGTTGTGACTATTGAACAAAGAAAATGAAATATCAGCACGGTGAACAAGTGTAAGAATTAGACGAACGAAGTAATTCAAAAAACAAACAAAAACTAGAATGTCTTACGAGGGTTGGCCCTGCGTGTGGCAACTTCAAAATGCCTGTACTCTGCTGGAGGATACTGATAATTCCCCCGAACTTCGACGTAATCCGAAGCCCATTTCTCGGAATCATACATTCCTTCGGGAATAATCTTTGCCATATTCCTTCGGGAACATAAGTAATACCGGGAGTACCTGATGTTCCGTGACGTTGTGTAATTTTCAAACAGATGATGGGCTTCGAGTGGAAACTTTTTGAGCTCGGCCAGCTTTATGACCGAGTGAATAATGAGGAAAGAGTTGACGCTCAGCTGGCATGGGGTAAGCGTAAACAAGTAAAGTATCTCCCTAAGGATTCTATGCATGGGAAAACGGAGTCCTCCTTTGGTTATTGCCATGAGAGGAACTGTGATGAGTTCATTGCTAAACCTAATCCGAGGGCCGGGAACAGGTGTGTGATCTCGACGTCGTTCGGAACCTTGTAATCCCGTCAGAACGATCTCATGCCCTCTTCACTGCTGAAAGAATTCCAGTAGGGGCAAGGATCTTTTCCCGTTCGGTCAGGAATTACATCGGGATCTAAGGGGACTATCTTCCTCTTCATCTTTTGTGGTTTGGATGAAGATCCAGCAGCCCCGCCTCCATCCTCGGCATGGCTCGACGAAGCCGTAGGTGTTTCTCTTTCGGCCGTATCCCTTTCAGACACAGTTTCTTCGGCTTCCTCATCACCCTTCTCTTCTTCAGTCGGATCATCTAGCTCCCTCTCCGAAGGATCGTTTTCAAAATTGACGATTTCACTTTTTGGGGGCATTGTTCGGAGAGGGATGACGTGTGCGGGGAGATTAATCCCCGCGGAATCTTTAGAACCCTCGCCTTCGTCCCGAACGCGATAACTCCGAGCTAGATTGGAGATGGCGTCGACAATCGCAAGGTATGCTCCTCCAGCGCCTAACGATGCATTGTTGACCGAGCGATATGACTCTCCGGATGAAACAAAAGGAGAAGTCTCCATACCTAGAAACAAAAGTGCAAGGGATTAGACCGTCAGCGAGTTGCGTGGTCAAGTCCTAACGTGCCTATGTTCGGTGAAGAGATACTTCCGAGCAAATCGATTCTTCCGAGAGACTATTTGTCAAAAGGGAAGTTCAAGTGAAAAATCCAAGTATAGGGGAGAGAAATACAGAACATTTCGTACGTTCGCCCCTATTTTCTTCAAGGAAATGGGAAAGTACTCCTATGCGTGCTCGGAAGAACACAGGTTGAAGGCGCACTTATGTTCGGAAGAACATACGAACGCCTTCAACCTCTTCTACAATGCACAGGCAGAAAATAAACAGTCAAAACGAAAGGAAAAGTTCCGATTTGTCTGCCAAAAGCATGTAAAAACAGCGAAAATGTAGGAAAGAGAATCGAGAATCAGAAAAATACCTTGAAATCAAAGTGAAACCATGGTCGAACTCTACAAAAATCTGTAGCTGCTTGAGTTTTTGAGGATGGGGATGGAGACGTACTGTCGAAGCGTCTGAGAGAGAGAGAAAAAGTGATTTTCTCTCTCCACCCTTCGTCTCTTATTCCTAGGGCAGAATTTGAAGCGGTGCTGAGCCCCCAGCCGCAGGATTTGGGCGGGAGATTGATGTGACCGTCGATGGATGACACGTGGAGACTGATGGGGTGCGCCGTATCGACACTCAATAGCAGTTGGACACGTGGCGTCATTTGAAGCTGGCGGTTGCAGAAGCATTAAATAGAGGTTACAGACCTGACGATTCGACATCTTTCTGACGTTTGGCGTGAGGTCGTCATTCGAATGGACCCGCCAATGATCCTGCTTCGGCTACTGTTTATTCTTCAGCCACTACCTTTTTCAACTCCTCCTTCCTTTCCGAAGCTGAAGAAGCAGGAGTTGAGGGGCTATTGTAGTGGAGCGAAATATCCGAAGGTCCAAAAGGTTCAGATGGGTCATAAGGGACGCGCTGTGCTATTCTTAAGCAATTAGTTATCTCAGTTCATCTGTTCCCAGAGGAACCCAGATACATCGTTTGTACGTATTATCCAAAGGATAAAAGAAAGCCAAGAACCTAGTCGAGCTACGATGTGATAGCCGAAGGATGTTATACGCGATTCGTTCAGATAACTTAACTCGCTCGGTAAATTGTTCCATCCTTTGCTGGCCATTTCTTCGGCCATGAAGGCTTTGTTCGGAAACCGCCATGCAAGAACCTTCTAGAAGCTTCCAAGGGTACATGGGAGAGCTTCTTTGATAGGCGAAGTGACATCTCTGATTGATGTGACCCCTCTTGTTCTGACTGGGCGGCTCCCCAATCCCCAACAGGCGGCAGTCATTTAATGTCTCTGACTCGGGACGTCATCCGAGCGTAACCAAGCAAATGGGTGGCAGGGACAACCTGTTACACACTCCCTCTCCATCTTTGCCTATAAATAGGCAAGGACTAACTCCAAAATGGAGGTTCAGAGTTCTAAACACTCATCTTCTTCCTGCTAAGCAAATTTCTTACCAAACCTCTCTTCTCCTAGCTCCTTTTACTGACTTGTCCGTCGGAGCTTCTTCTCGGAGGAACAACCCCCTCCGGTTCTGCAAGTACCAGAAAGACGACGCAATATTTCTCGGTTCAAACGAGTCAAGACGGTCAACGAGAGATCAGCCCCCCACACAACAATAACGAGATTTGGGTGCTATTTCTTTTCTCTTCTTTTCTCCAGCCTAACAAATCATAAATGCTAGAAGTGCTCTGCATAATTCATATAATTTTTTCAAAGTGACCAGATAAGCCAATACACAGAATTGGATTCAACAATAAAGGGATTTGGGTGCTATTACTTTTCTATTCTTTTCTCATGCCAACAAAGACCAAATGCTAGAAGGGTTTTGCATCATCCATGCAAATAACATTTTCAAAGTGACCAGATGCCATACACAAAGAAATGCATACAACAATAAAGGGATTTGGGTGCTATTTCTTTTCTGTTATTTTCTCCTGCCAACAAACTATAAATGCTAGAAGTGCTCTGCAGAATCCTTATAACGTTTTCAAAGTGACCAGATATAAGTCAATACACAAAAAGGAAATGAGAACCCTGTAAGTTTTATTTTTTATGGTGTTAGATAATTAACACCCTACATTATGCCAGGATCTAGAACTATCATGATTATCACAATACAACTATTAAGCCGAAGCTAAATGAACAAGCAATGCATACCCGGATCCAGTAATGCGGAACTTGAGCGATCCGGTGATTAATTGAACCAACCATAATATCGCTAGAGCATTAAGCCCCAGGTGGAAAGTAGGTTTCTCTCTCTTACCTTACTTTCTAGCCTCTTAGTATATGACGTTAATTTGATGGAACCTTAGACGCTCTTTTATAGGCAGGGAGAGGACCGGTTTCCTTATTAAACATTGATACTAACTTCTCATCAAAGTATAACGTATTTAGGAAACAACTTCTCTATTTGACCAATGGAATAAAATCTTAGACATAAAGATATGGAGAATCTCATTGTACTCATTATTCGTATGTGCTATACTTAAAACATGTGGACCATAAAGACTAATTACAAAATTTAGTCTTGCATATCCTAGTAGGTGCTTCCTGTAGGAGGACCCCAGTGTCTGGCATTTGAGCCGTAAGATGTGTTTTTATTAGTGCAACCATATGCGGCTTGCAACAACGATAAAGAGACTTGGGTGCTAGTTCTTTTATGTTCTTTTCTCCTGCAAACAATCCATCAATGCTAGAAGTGCTCGGCATAATCCATCTAACTTTTTCAAAGTGACAAGATAAGCCAATACACAAAGAATTGCACGCAACAATAAAGGGAGTTGGGTCCATATAACTTTTTAGTGACCAGATAAGCCAATACACAAAGAATTGCATGCAACAATAAAGGGATTCGCGCTCTGTTTCTCTTCTGTTTTTTTTCTGTTGCCAACAAACCGTAAATGCTAGAAGTGCTCTGCATTCCATATAACTTTTTCAGAGTGACAAGATGAGACAATAAACAAAAAGGAAATAGGGAACCTAGTGTGCGGTCTTTGTAGGACGACTAGGTGTGTGGCATCTGAACCGTAAGTTGTGTTTTTATTACCAGACAGTGCAAAATGCAACCATATGCAGCATGCAACAATAAAGGGATTTGAGTGCTAGTTCTTTCTGTTCTTTTCTCCTGCGGTGGAATGTCTATTCTGGTTCAGGGTGCGTTTTGGAGAAAAAACATAGGAAAATAGATAAAGTCGCCACCCGGGGTTTTGAAAAATGCGTTTTGGTACTTGAGAAACCTTTTTGACCTAAAAATGACTCTTTTGCCCTTGGTTCGGAAAATGGATTTGGTCTAAGGAAAATAGAGCATTCTAGGGTTCGGGAGCTAGGTTACAAGAGGAGAAGGTTTTTAAGGCACCCCTCTCGCCCGATGAAATCGATCTTTCGTTAAAATATTTGTGGGATTTTCAAAGAAAACGTTTTATTGTCCGACTTTTAATGTGAAGCTTAAACTAAAAAATAAATAAGCATGATATGGACATTACACACCAGGGGAATTGCTTAACAAAACAAAAACTCAATATTTGATCAAGGACATGTGCCATACGTGCGGTTGTGATGTGTGCCGTACGGCACAAAAGTTTACAGAGACAGGGCCATTTTGTTTAAAAGGGGTTTACATGTACTCCCAATGTGTCCCAAACAATTTTTGATATCCACTCACTGCAAGAAATTTCACCAATGCTGACTAAATATTTAGTCGCCAAATGTGGTTTCTTAGTCGGCGAACCCCAATCCCAACTAAATTATTTAGTCGGCACCTTAGTTGGCCAATGACATTCGACAAATGTATTTGCCGACCAAAAAAAAAATTATTCAGCAAAAGTGATGTTTTACTGACTACCCATTACCGAAATAGTTTAGTTGGCAATGTGGTTCTAGTCGGTAAATTCACACTAAATAGTGACTAACGTTTTAGTTGGTAAATGCATGGGCACTTAGATCATCCTAAAAATTTTACATGCTTACGCTAATGTCATCCATCCCTTAAATTGTTGAACTCCTTCCATTGAGTATCGAACCCTAGACCTCTTGGTTATGGGTGAACCACTTAACCACTAGGCTACCAAACAACTTGTGTAATAGTGAAGCAATAAATATAAATACACACACACACACACACACTATATTTCATTAAAAAAAACTAAATAATTTTATTACTTTTTAATGTAAATCGTAATTAGCATTGTTAAAAAAAACAAAAAAAAAACATATACTTAGTCAATTAATATATAAATATATTGCATTTTTTTGTTAATAAATTAATTTTTAAGGGCTTTTGCGACTAAATTAAGTTTAGTCGCCAATGGTTAGTTATGCCGACTAAAGTGTTTGTCGTCCATTGTTGTATTTGCCAACAAAAACATATTTAGTTGGCCAAATGTATGGTTTTCCCGAGAAAACCGTTTAGCCAGCAAAAGGAACCAACTTTCCCCGACTAAAGTTCAATTTACTCGGCAAAGGGTATGCTTTTGGCAACTAAAGTGATTTAGTCGGAATTGAGACGTACTTTTGGCAACTAAACTTATTTAGTTGGTAAAAGCTAAATTTTTGCCAACAAATTTATTTTAGTCGGGAATTTTAGTCGGCAATGGTGTATTTTCTTGTAGTGACTATAAGTTGGAAAATCAAATTTAAGATCTCATTTCTTGTAAATATCTTTGAGAATAAGGATACCCTAACACTGTTTTGGACACACAATCCCCTAAAAATCTAGTGTTCATGGATTAAACATGAGAAACATGGGAAAGGAAGAGAATGATTTTGCCCAATAAAGACAGATGTGACGTACAGCTATACAAGTGTGCCGTACGACACATCTAGATTGGGTTAAATGTTTTTTTTGTTGATTTGAAAATGTTTTCGTCGATGTTACAAGCCTACCAAGCCCAAAGACCAATATAAAGATTGGTTTGAACCTGGATATGGCCTTCTAAAGGGTGAGAAAGAATTTCTTCTCTCGAAATGCTATACCTTGGTGAAAGAAAGGGCAATGTTCTTGTTCTGGATCCGCACTCTTCACTGCAAGATTGCTTGCTGAGCTTCTGAAGTTGAAAGACAACGGATTTTGAACATAGTTAAGGAGGTAAGGGTATGGAAATAGTGATTTTGAGACTTTCTTGGAAGATTTTTGGGTTTTTGGTGTGGTTTGAGGGTTGTATTTGATGGAAAATGTTCTTGTTGACTTAAGAGAGCCTTTTCATGAAGTTCTTGCAGCCTAGCCACCTTGATCCCTCTTGCAAAGACCACCCTTCCTTTTATAGGGGATGAGAATCCTTTCTCTCGAAGGATATTTTCAGATCTTCCCTGCCATTCTTGACGTGCACACGACCCCTATGCACAATAGGAGGAGATTTTCCACAAAGGGAGCTGCTGGAAACAAGTTAATGGATTGATGGATGGGACACAATGCCGTACGGCCCACAAACTGTGCCGTACGGAACAAAAACGCAGAGCCACTATTGTTGACTTTGGTGCCATGGCCGTACAGCCAATTGATGTGCCATACGACACCGTTGACCAGGTTTGACCTTGGTTTTGGCTCTTGGACCCTGTTTTGGATGCATCCTGGCTTCCCTTGGGTGGCTTGAAGATGTTCTGGTATCAAAATTTGGGGTGTCCACAATTACCCCTTTTTGACGAAGTTTGGTAGCCACGAAGCTCGAACTACGTCAAAGATTGAGACAGCCAAATCACATTGTACCATCCTCTAAGCGTTTGTGCCGCGGGGCATTGTGATCACCCATCCTCTTGTAACAAAGGAAAAATGAACGATAGTTCTTAGGGAAATCTCCCCAGAGCATCGGATGGATCATCGAAATGTCGTGCGCGCCTTTTGAGGACTTGAAAAATGTGATGGATAGACCTTCAAAAGCTGATAGATAAGTAGCACGCCAATTGAGGACTTAAAAACGTGATGGACAGACAGTCAAACTATGATAAAATCATTGCACGCCTATCGGGGACTTAAAAACGTCATGGACAGACTGTCAAAATGTGATAAAAATCACTGCACACTGATTGAGGACTTAAAAACGCGATGGAGGGACCGTCAAAATTTGATAAAATTACTGCACGCCTATCGAGGACTTAAAAAGTGACTGATGGACCGTCAAAATGTGATAAAATCTCTACACGCCTATCGAGGACTTAAAAATGTGACAGAGGGACAACCAAAATTGATAAATAAGTAGTATGCCCATCAATGGCTGGAAGATGTGACAAACGGATCTCAAATATCCATTTTAAAAACTTATAGGGCATCTAAAATTAGCACGGGACTTCAAAAATGACCTTTTAAGGACTAACAGGGGACAAAAACTAAAAAGGGGTCAGAAACTGTGCCGTACGATGGACATGTGTCGTGTGGCACTATCGAGTCTAGGGTTTTCAAACGTGATCATCTTCCCTCTCATTTCAGTTACATTCGAAGTCCAAAACAAATCCCTCTTCCTTTCTTGCGATCTCCAAACCCTAACCCACCTGTTCTTTACTCGATTCTCTAGATTTTACTCGATTTCTCATAAAAACCCATTCGAGTTTGGTTCTAGATTTTCCAACATGGGAGATTCTGGTAGCTAGCGTCCTCATAGTACTGCCTTGACGATGAAAGTGGCCACCTTACTTCGTTGGGTGGTTGCCTTGAAGGAGCTCGATCAAAGGATTTGGCGTACACATTTCCTAAATGCCGGTTGGGGCATAGTCGAAGAAGAGGCAATGGTGGTTGGTGAGGATGAATCGGCGGTAGAGGAGGAAGAGGAGATGGTAGTGGTTGATGATTTGACATCATTGGGGGGCGGCGGGAATGATCCGGTAGTGGCCGATCCTCATACTGGGGATGATCCTGGGACGATAAAAAGGGATGAGGGCCATACGGCCTTGGAGGAGACCTGCGCGATGGATCAGAGTGTCTTCAGAGGCTAGGGGCGCTAGTACAGAGGAGAGTGCGCCCATGGATGTGGACCCAGTGGGTTTTGGTGTTGGTGTGGGTTTACAAGAGGGTTTTGCGGTGGCAGAGATAGGTGGTTTGGATGTGATGGCTGGTGGAAATACTCATAAATATTCTTTCAGAACTAGAAATTAAATATTCCAATTTTCAAGACTCTAAAACTTAATAAATTAAATACTTTAACTACTAAAAACTAGAAAGACTCATAATGTTCTTTAAGAACTTAAAAGACACATTGAAATACGAAATAAAATGATAATGAGCAAAAAGAAGACCAAAAGACACTATCTAGAATTCTGCAGCATCCCTTTTCCAATAAAACTTCTTTATTTCTCCAATTTTCACGTATACCTAATTATGTCTTGGGACACTCTGGTGTCAATATACATTAAAATAGCTAAGAAGCTCTACAACAAAATAGGTCAAGACAAGGAAAAAATTTTGTCGGCAATTACATGATTTTAGTCGCCAAATTGACTGCCTACGAAAAATTTCGTCGTCCTCCTTCGTCGTTTTATGTTGGTCGAGAGAGACCCTTGATGACGATTTTTTTTTTTGTCGGCCTTTTTTGGTTTTGGTGACGATTTTTTTCGTCGTCTATTTCGATTTTGGGTGACAAAAAGGTTTCGTCGGTGTTGGTTTTTTTTAGCGACGAAATTTTTCAACGGCAATTGTGTTTGCAGCGGAAAAGAAATTCCACCCTTATTGCTCACTGTTTTTGCTCTAATACGCAAGCCCTTACCACCACACCAACACAACATCTATTATTGGAAGACTAATATTTATTATATATACTATTTCTAATTCTATTTTTTTTCCCAAACCACCACCACTATACCACTACCGCCACCACCACTATCACCACTCCGCCACCACCACATTCACCAGTACTCCACCACCACCACGACAAACACCAACACCACCACATCAACACTACACCACCACCACCATTCCTACAACTCCACCGAAGCCACCCCACCACGCCGCGCCACCGCCAATGGATAACTATCAAAATTTTTTAAACTAAACTATGTATAATATATATTACCTTTTTATGATTAAATTTTAAACTAAACTATGTATATTTTATTTAACATGCATATTTCAATTTATTTTATTATGCTAAATAATATATAAAAATTAAAAATTAATCAGCCAAAAAATTCGGTCTACACCGACGAATTCTAAAATTTCGTCACTAAAAGCCAACCTTTATCGATGAATTTTTTCTCCTCACTAAATAGCTCCCCAATGACGACGAAATTTTTTGTAACAACCCTGATTTTTGGTAAATAAAAATTTTGTTAAATATTTGAATTTTATTTTAATTACTTGGATTTCTTTTGAAATTCCTTTTTAATTTCTAATAATCCGTCATAATTAGATTTCAGACTTATAAAATTATATTTTCGTCCCAGACAATTTAGTTATTTTCTAAAGACAGTATGCTTGCCGAAACACTTGTATATTTTCATAATGAATAAAATAAAATCTTTAAATTGTATTTCTTGGCTGAAAATCCTTCTTGGCAAGTCTAGTTATTTCCCAACCGACTAGTTTGGCCAATCCAAATTACACTTGAAGGCTAGTTTCCATCTAGATGAACCTTATGACCCTTATGAATCCTCCGAATTCCTAGGTGCACATTTTTAACCTTATGGACCTTTCTATACCCTAGTTGAACCCTTCCAACCCTAGACTAGGAAATCATTGCACTTTCTTCACTAGTCAATTCCTCATCATTACATCTTCCAAGTGTATCTTTACTCTTTACACATTGAACGATAGTTGTTAGGGAAATTCTTATCCTTTGGGTAATAGGTTTTGTTTCCAACCATTTAGTTAGGCAAACCTAAGTACCAATTGACTTAGTTACCTTTCCCTAGCATTTAAGAACCATTGGACAAAATATAGTCATCATGATACTTCCAAAAGTAGCACTCATGACTTAGTGTAATCATAACTAGGATCACTTTCTAGGAAACTATTAACCATTGGTCCATAGGATTACCTTTGGAAACATAACCCTTAATCATGACCTACCTTAGACCTATTAGGACTTCTTGGACCTAAGTGTACCTAGTGTGTGTGTGTGTGTGTGTGTATATATATATATATATATATGATTGTTAGGGGAAGTGTTATCCATTGGACAGTAACTAGTCATCAAGCCTTGACTACAATCATTACCCATTCCTTGCCTCATAAGTCTACTTGGGCCTAATCACCCTTAGTCTTTCTCACTCTTATAATACATATACATACACATATATATAGCATGGTACGCGAGAGAGAGAGAGAGAGAGAGAGAGAGAGAGAGAGAGAAAGCTAGAGGAGAGAGAGAGGCCGAGAGTGAGAGAGAGAGAGAGAGAAAGTGAGGTGTGTGCTTGTGTGTTGTGCACTCCAAGTTACCCTTTTAGCCTTAAACCTATTTATGACTTTACAACCCATTTCTAGCCAATTTCAAGCATAGGATCCCAACCTTAGTCATCCTAGATTTGCTTCCAAACTAGCCCTTGATTACCCTAGGATTTGACTACTATCTAGACCTATGAATGACTAAACATGGAAGGCTATGCCTTAGCTTAATCAAACCCTACCATAGACTTGTAAGACCTAGGCTATAATCACCTAGATTCACCTAGAAAGCCTAAGATCCTACTTAGTTTATAGCCTTATGCCTAAAGACTTTGATTGACCCATGAGAGAATAGACTTACCATGCTTTCAAGCATGATTTAACAATACAATGTGAGAGAGAGAGAGAGAGAGAGAGAGAGAGAGAGAGAGAGGATGGCCGGCCATGAGAGAGGGAGGGAGAGCCCAAACTTTTGCTATAAATAGCACCCCATCCTTGCCATTCAACTCACACCTTCATCCTTCAACTTCTCTCTCTAGAAATTCTTGTGTAAGACCCTTGTTCTTTCTTGTTCTTCCTTTGTTCTTGAGTTCTTCTTGAGTTCTTCAAGAAACTCATCCAAGACCGCCACTCAACCACCCTTCGGTCCATAAAAGTTTAGTAGTGTAGTCAAGATTTAGTTTCGAGAGAAACCTTTCTCATTCGAAACTACCGGGAGCTTACCGTAGGAAGTCACTCCGTCCGATAGACGACTTACCTTTCCGTAGCCGCCCTATCGCCAAGAAGAATGGTAGAATACTCACTACAAGAAAAAACACTTTTGCCGACTAAAATAATAGTCGCCAAATGGCTGTTTTTAGTCGCCAAAACCTTTCCGCGACTAAATTTTTGGTCGCCACTTTGGTCGGCGACACTTGGTCTGGGAAAGTTTTTGCCGACCAAAATTTTTTGTCGTGGAAGATTATTTTTCCCGACAAAATACTTTTGTCGTGAAAGGTATTCGCGACAAACTTTAGTCGCCGAATCTAATTAATTCAATCCTTTTCGGAAAATCTTATTTACATACGGCGACTAAACTTTTGGTCGCCGAATACAACTTTCCCCGACTAAAACGTTTTTGGTCGCCGAATAGAACTTTCCCCGACTAAAACATTTTTGTCGCCAAATGTCATGCCAAATAAATAATATTAAAAAAAATTTGGGTGCCACGTGGCCCAATCTTTGTACCACCACGTGGATCAACCTGGATCCTCCACGTGGCGCGTGTGGAATAATCCAACCACATGCCTTTGCCAAGAATCGAACCACCGACCTCCCTTACCTTATAAGGGCGCACAAGCACTAGGCTACACACTTAACTTGTGCTTTATTCATGAAGATAATATATTTATTACATAAGAAAATAAAATAAAATATATAAAACAATATTTATATATAATAATATATTATATTATATTATATTATGTACGAAAAATTTTATATATATAATATATTATGTTTATTATGATATAATATATAGTAAAAATATGGTTAGATTAATTACATTTATTTATAATTTACCCTAAAATAGTGATAAATAATTTTTTTACTTTGTGCTCTCATATTAGAGCCATATGAACAAATGAAAAATGTAAGTTAATCATAAAAGCCCTAGAGACAAATATTTATTATGACCCTTTAGCATAAAATGATCAGAAATCCTCTTCGTATATTTTTTATTACTGAGATAACTGTTTTTTTATTAAAATTCAAAAATTCCTAAGAACCTAATCTAATGAGTTTAACGTAACTTTTTTCCTGTCTTGCTTTTTTTTAAAAACGCTTCATGGACCTGTGGTTATGTCTTGCTAATTAATGGACCTGGAAAGCGTAAATTAAGTTAGCGTCTAATTTTGTTAGTGCCTTAGTAGCGTAGGACTTTTTTTTTTTTTTCATTGGAGTTAAAAATGGAGAAACCATGGCCAGATAGAGATTTGAGAAGTTCTTCGTAATTTGTTTTTTTTCATAGTGGGGTTTTTATGATGAGAATTTGTGCAATGTACCAATGGGCATCTTAGAAAAACTAAATGACCCACAAACGGCATGTTATTTTCATCCGCTCAGGTACATTTTGTAGATGCACGCTATTTGATTAGATGATGAACACGGATCTCCTCCTACCCAGTAAGAGGACTTCCTCCAACGTCAGACTCACGACAACCTTTCATCGGGGCCTAAGCTCCTTTCTCCTTAATCTGCCTAACCTCTACCTAATTAACAAAAATTAGCCCAACCCATATTCCACCGTAGGGAAATTAATCTTTTTCACCATTAACTCCAACAATTCAATGTCCTTTTTTTCTCATCCAGGAATTAATTATAAGGCTAGACAATCTTTCTTTGTCTAAAATATAATAGAGAAAAATCCAAAAAGACCAATAAAAAAAACACGAAACAACACATATCCAATAGATGAACGCCAATGGAAAACCTTAAAAAAGAAAAAAAAATTGGAATAGCAAATTTGGACGTTCAATCAAATTCAAGAGAGTCCAAAGCAAAAATGTCATTGCCGTTTGAATTCCAACAATGTCATGGCGCAATTGAAAAATATTTTCATCGGTGTAGATGGGAAAAATGATATCGGTAACTCATTTTATAGTGGCTAGAAGTTGGACTATATATGATTCATTGAATAACAAGATTATGCAATTTGATTGATTCTTGTAAAGATTAGCGTAAGAGTTAATTGGACAAATTCTATTAGATTTTTCCTCTTCCTTATTTTAAACGAAGGTTCAAGGTTTTCTCCATTCATAGGAGCATTTTTTTTTGTTGAGAATATACAGAAGAGGGAGAAACTGAATTTTTAAAAAAAAAAAAAAAGTGTAAGGAGAAAAGTGAGATTTAATTAAGGAGCTTTTTTTTTTGTTACTTTGGCAGCATTTAACATTAGATTTAAGGAGTTGTCATTTTTTTAAAAAAAAAGTGAGATTTAATTAAGGAGTTAACGGTGAAATATGGGTTAAATTTCGGTTAAGTAGATGGAATAAGTATATAAGTTTATTATAATATAATATATAAATTTTCGGCGACAAAATGACCTTTGGTAGCCAAATGGTAGCCTTTTGCCGACTAAAGATATTTTAGTCGCCAAAGGTTCACACAAATGGCGACAAAACGAATTTAGTCGCCAATTGGTAGCTTTCCCCGACTAATATTTTTGTCGCGTAATGTTTTTCTTTGCCGACTATTGGTTGGTCGCCAATTGTTTGTTTTCGGCGACCAAATGATCGTTGGTAGTCAAATGGTAGCCTTTCGCCGACTAAAAATGTTTTAGTCGCCAAATGTCTACAATAGGCGACCAAAAATATTTTAGTCGCCTAAAGTTGACAATCAGCGACAAAAAATAATTTGGTCGCCGAAAGTTGGTCGCCAAATGTGTTTTTTCTTGTAGTGACTTCTAACTGCTTTCTCTAAGTATATATAAAAGTGTGTATATCGTTTGAGTGATTGAAATACATGAGAAATTGAAAAGTGTTTACTAAAGTTTTAAAAAGGAAGAGGAGTATGTTGAATATATCGACTTTATTTTCCGAGAAAACATATGTTGTTTTGAACTTCCCTAAAAGAAAGAAAGAACGGATTTCGAAAGTGTGAACTTGATTGGAAGTATTCGTATTTTGATCTTCATGATGGTTATGAGCAGGTATATGTGATTATTTGGATTGTTTGTCTTGAGGTGTGATAAAGCATAAATGGTCTCCACTCCAAAGGCGTTCATACATGTAGCGTTATGCTTTAAACGGTAAATTTGAACTTGATAAATCATATAGAGTTGGATGATCTTGCTAGTTTAGTTTCAAGATTTCAATGAATTATCTATGATCACTTACATGAAAAGTCCTACTGCGGAGTCTATGCATGAAAATGAGACGCGGAAATTCAGAAAGTTAGAGACATGACACCTAGGTGTGTTAATGACAAGACATGTTTTGAAAACCGCAATGTGGCCGGACTTGGTAGCCTATAGTGATGATTGCCAATGGGGCCGAACGTGGTAGCCTCATTGGTAATATGGCTTGGTTATCCGTGGAGAGGAGCCAATGCAGATTTATGTGCCAATGGGAACTCGGAGTTGCGGAACCATTGTGAGGATACTCGGGAACCTGGAGCGGCAGAACCGAGGTTGGGTGTGTTAAAAACGATTTGGTAAATGATAAACGGAGGCACGGTCCACGACGAGTCACGTAGTAGAAACTCAGAAAATCATGGACACCAACGTTAGTTTGAATTGTGAATGTGGATGTGTAACTGTTAACTGTTTTGTTAGATATGCATGTACTATGTGGAAATCGTTAATATTATGATCTGATGTTTGTAAGTTAAGGGTTAGTGAGTATGGATTATTCTATTGAGCTCCTGTAGCTCATGGTATTACCTTTGGTGACCCTGACATATTATACTAGTGGCGACGCTGGTATAATGTGTCAGACTTTGCAGATGATCAGAGTGAGCTATACACTTTGGAGGCTTTTGGAGCCGAGGAGCTAGTTAGGATGGAAGAGCCGGCAGAGCAGTAGATAAGAACCCTAGTTTCCCTCCCTTGTGTAATAAATGTACTCTTATGAGAGTTATGCTGTAATAATGAGTCAGACTCTATTTAGTTTTCAATGGAAATTGTTTATCTAACGTTCCAAAAATTTGGGGCGTTACAACTTGGTATCAGAGCCCCAGGTTGAACCCGCGGCCATGG
The DNA here is from genome assembly GCA_014282245.1 of Rhododendron simsii. Lineage (NCBI taxonomy): Eukaryota > Viridiplantae > Streptophyta > Magnoliopsida > Ericales > Ericaceae > Rhododendron > Rhododendron simsii. Next base: position 11,582,690 of record CM024965.1, read on the forward strand.
GTAGAATGGGTCGACCATAAGATAGTTTGACCGTTGCACAAACATGAAATGAGTTTAAGTTTACCATCCCAAATTGGTTGGAATTCTGACAGAACAATCTTTGGATTGAAGCAAGGTGTGAAAATTGGCAATACCATCGAGCTGGGAATTCCCGAACAATTGTATGATGACTTAAATCAAGGATCAAAAGTGGAACTTAGAAACTTGAAGGCATTCTAAGTGTTAATAAATCTCTGCCTTAAAACATTACTGATTAAGGTTAAAACTTTTCCTTGTAGATGAGCCATCCAGTTGATCTGTTAGTCGAAGCCTACCAACTCAGGAACACCATAGAAACCATGACGACTCAGCTAGTGGAAGATCCTGACTATGTTGCCGTTGTACTCGCAGAAAAGCGAGATTTCAAGAGAGTACAGCAGAATACCCCTATTCCAGTTGAAGAAGACCCTTGGTTTCCTAGAATGTTTCCAATCTTGTATGCCTTCCATGAGTTTTTCGGTGTCCTACCCCTGATGCAAAACTCTGAGGTTGGAGATCAGAAGGAAGAAATAGGTGACGAAGGGGACGCCAATGAAACGACTAAGGAGGAAAACCTGTTAGGTGAAGGGAATCTCGAAGAGGACGAGACTCCAAAAGACCCGTGAAATCCAAGGATACTACTTAGGCGCACCTAGAATAAAACTAGTAGCAGCTGTAATCCTCCAGGATGTAGGATGTCTAAAATCAGGATCATCATTGTTTGTTTTTCCTAGGTTGTACTCATGCTAGGTTTGATAATAAAAAGGCTTATTTCAGTTACTATTTATTCTTACATGTTGCTTTTAATACTTGATCTCTATTCATGTACTTACTTATCTTTATGCCTGTCTATACCCCACACCGTTAAGTCTAAAATATAATTCTCCTTATTATTATAGATGTCGAGTGTGTGACAAGGAGGATGCCCACCCTTTTCACCCGACAAGTCTTGGCCGACTATCGGTCATTACTAACAACCTGCAGGAACATGTAGTAGGAGTATGTAGGATCGTTTCGTGATAACTTGTACTAGAAAAAATCTTATCTTAGGTCCCTACTTGCCATTATAGTAGAACTCTATGCTTATGATTGTATCTTTCTGCTTATCTATGAAAATTTTGCTTATATTAAAGAGTACTGTTGCATACTACTTGATAAACTACTTTCGACTTTTGAAAGAAACAACATTGGCAAAAAAGGAAAATTGTTTAAGTAGACTAAAACCTTCCCCTTACGATTTTTCCCTCGTAAATGGTGAATACGCGCCATGGATTAGGATATGATAACGGAGAATCCTCTAATGCAAACCCTAACCTAACCCAAATCATGCAAGCGTTCATAACCGCCTTGAACGCCAGCCGCCAAAACCAAAACCGCAACGATGGATCGATGACCCGAACCTAAGCGATGAACAAATTCTGCACACGTCGACCCCCGACCTTTCACGGAGACACCAATCCCGTCGTAGCTGAGACATGGTTGAACGAAGTCCAAATGATCCTCAGAACCCTAGGAATTACTCAGAACGAAGATCGAGTGGCCTTAGCCACTTACCAATTGAAGGGAGAAGCCCGCTATTGGTGGGATTTGATGGAGGCAACCCGTACCATAGCCACCATGACTTTTTTCGAGTTCGAAACCCTGTTTCTCGACAATTACTTTCCCACGCCTCTTCGCCTAGCCAAGGAACAGGAGTTCCTAAATCTGAAACAAAGAACGATGACAGTCACCCAGTACACGGCCAAATATGAAGAGTTGTCCTGTTACGCTCTAAACTCCATACCTACCGAAGACAAGAAGGCAAGGAGATTTGAGTGGGGGCTAACAACTGCTTGAAGGGCTGTGGTGGCTCTAGTTTTACCACCTATGCCGAGGATGTAAACTGTGCACTCTGGCTAGAGAGTTAGGATACCGACTTCAAAACCCGGTGGAGGAAGGCGAATAATAGCACCGGTGAACCAATCAGAACCCAACCACCAAACAACAACCGTGGACCTTACCCCACCAAACCCTCTAACCCGCCTCAAAGCAACCAACCCTAGAGGACTGATACACTCGGACATGGAGAACCGCAGAGGGGCAATCGGGATTTGACGACAGTTAGGTGTGTTACAATTGTCAGTCTATGGCCACTATAGTCGCCAATGCCCACAACCTCAGAAGGAGGCGAATGGGAGCTTTAGACAAACAAGTTTTGTGAAGCAAAACCCCGGAGGCCCATCGCAGCAACAAAATAAGCAAAACAAGGGAAAGTAGCGCATGGGAACCCAACAAGGCACTGGAGGGCGTCTCTTTGCACTGTAGACTGAAGAACAGGAGCAGGATCCCTCTGTGATCCAAGGTACGCTACTATTGTATAGTACCTACGTACAGGCTTTGTTTGATTCTGGAGCATCGCCTTCATTCATATCTACTGCCTATGTAACTGCTCTAGCACTAGAAACAGAACCCCTAAGTACGAGCATGAAAGTAACATCACCATTAGGGGGGAGTATAGCTGTTAGTCTAGTTTGTAGAGGGTGCGAACTAGAAGTCGCCAATTTGTCTAACCTGCGATCTTAGAGTGATCGACATGGTGGATTTCGACGTAATCTTGGAGATGGACTGGCTATCAGCACATCAAGCGGTCATAGATGGCCATCAGAAGATGGTGATGGCTTATACCCCTAATGGGACTCGTTTCCGATTTAAGGGGGATCGACAGGCCACGAATTCGACGACGGGAAGATCAAAGTGGCAGAATCAACTATTTGGATGGCTAGCCAGTCTCTAAATGGGAAGAAACCGATAGAATGAAAGTGGAATTACCACACGTCGTGTGCGAATACGCCGATGTTTCTTCCTGAAGAACTTCCTGGCTTACCACCCCAACGAGAGATAGACTTCTCTATAGAACTTCAACCGAGAACAGCACCATTCTTCATGGCACCATACCGAATGGCCCCTGCCGAGCTAAAAGAGCTCAAGACCCAATTGAAGGAACTATTGGACAAAGGGTTCATCAAGCCGAGCACGTCACCATGGGGAGCGCCTACACTATTCGTGAAGAAAGAAGGGACGCCTCGACTCTGCATCGGCTACAGAAGGCTAAATCAAGTCACGGTACCCATTGCCAAGGATCAATGATCTATTTGATCAATTGTGTATACACCCCAATCTAGGCTTCCAGATTAGTTTACTTTCAGTTTTTGATTCCCCGATGATGAAACGGATAGAGAACACCCCGGGAATGTCGATTGTTTGAGCTTTGAGTGTTTGCAAAACCCTTAAACCTAACATATCCTAAGCCTTTCAAAACCCCCAAAAACCCACCTGGTTGGTTGAGAACCAACGCGCAGGGGTTGAATTGCCAGGTGTTGGTCAACAGTCAAAGTTTGATCTTTGACCCACACGTGTTGGTTTTGCTCACGCTCGCCAGTCTGCAATTCGAGCGCGCTGTTTAAAGTTGCAGCCGACCTTGTACTTTCCACTTCTGGAAGGTTTCTGTAAGCTTTCCATTTCTGGAAGATTTACATTAATGGAATAATTTCTATGAATGGAATACTTTCCATTAATAAAATATTTCCATTAATGGAATAGTTTCCATTAATGGAGGCTTTTCGTTAATAAAAGGGTCCTGCCCTATAAATACCTCCTTTGTTCATCTTTTTAAGGGTTCAAAAAATTGATACACCTTGGGTCAGAAAGGTTAAGAAAAAAAGGTTACAAAATCTTACACCCTATTTTCACATCTCATTCAACCTCAAAGCTCAAGTACTCCATTTCAAACTCGATCTAGGTATAGCATACCTACTAAAGTTGGCAAGGTTTCAAAAATCGTAGGGGCAAGGACCAGCGCGCGTCAGTCCCATTCCCGCACCGCCACTTTGTGGCTGCGCGCACAGGTCCGCGTGGGGATTGGTGTCTTGCTCTTTTATGTATGTCTTTGTATATAGATCACTGTTAAGCATGTTAATAACCAATTTATTGCTTTTTTTGGTTAGAACTGCTAGTTTTAGTTAAAATTTGTATATCTGCTATTGTGGAGTACCCTTGGGATCATTCTAGATTTGTCCCAGAACCCAGAAACATGTAAACCAAACACTGGTTAAATGGTATGACACGCGCGTGCCAGAGCGCATCCCGCGCGAGCTAGAGCGTAATAAGCGCGCGCCAGTCTGTCTCAAACCAATGGCTGGACTAGCATGGGTAGTTAGGGCCTAGGCCATTATTTTGTCCCCACACTGTTTAAGGGGTGCTTTGTTAATTTGTAGGGTTCTTTCAGTCTTTAATCTACTTAGAACTGCCTATTATGTTGCCTTCAAACTGTATATTATAACTGCTTAGACTGTTTGATTTGTCCTGGGTGTGCACTGGTCCTTCCAGAGCCCAGAAGAGGGTAAAAACAGAATCTGTGAGTGAAGCAAACTCATACGCGCGAGTTATGGACTCGCGCGCGCTGGAGTGAACTTCGTATAGTGGCTTTGGTCAGTGCATGGATGTTCTTTCTAGCGCGCGTAAAATCCAGATGTGTGTGCTGGGTTTGGTTCTATTCAACAGAAACTAGTTTTATCCTATTTACTGCTTTCGCATCCATGCTATCGAACACATCCTGCAAAATGTTACAGCTTTAATCTCCATTAAACTGTTCCCTTGCCCTAAATGGCTAAAGAATTGATTAATCAAATAGAATCGCAAACATGTTTTCCTAAATGCCTAAATAGAGAACGATCTCCGGATTGGGCGAAAGGGGTGCCTTAAAACCCTTCCCCCTCGTAACCTGGCTCCCGAACCCAGATATGGTTATGACGGACTGGTGCCTCCACCTTTTCAAAAATCAAACAGCGCAGCGAGCGTTTCAAGTTCAGTTCTTTGGATGGCAGACCTTCAAACCCAAGTGGTGACTCTAAATTGAGCGCTCATCTGCCAAAAAGTGCGCTCATTGATCCACCTTTTTCAGGGCATGCTGCCCACAAATTGAGAGGTGCAACCTGCTACTCTAAGATCAATCTCCGATTAGGCTATCATCAATTAAGGAAACGTTTGTGGGATACAAGTTCGCATGATGATTTGGAAGAAGTTTCACTTTTGACATTGGCATTTACGGTGAAAACTCTATCAAAGGCTTACAACGAGGCAAAATTGTTCAATGGCTGAAGCAACTTCAACCCAGTCTTGTTAAGCACGTGATGAGGCTTAATTCGATTAACAAACATGGTATCATGAACAAGATATCGCCAAGATAGCATTTCGTACTAGATACGGACAATACAAGTTTGTAGTGATGCCATTCGGGCTGACTAAACGCTCCGGCAGTATTCATGTGTCTCCAGCAGTATTCATGTGTCTCATGAACAAGATCTTTAAGTCCTACTTAAGCAAATTTGTAGTGGTGTTCGTTGATGACATCTTGATATACTCCGCCAATAAGAAGGAGCACGAAGAACACCTTCGGATAGTACTACGAGTACTCCGAGATAGCCAACTCTATGCCAAGGTAAGTAAATGCGAGTTTTGGCTAGAAGTGGTTAAGTTCTTAGGGCACGTAGTATCCAAGAGCGGAATCGCAATTGATGGAAGTAAGGTCGAAGCAGTGCTGAATTAGAAATAGCTGACCTTGGTATTTGAAATCAGGAGTTTTCTAGGATTGGCTAGGTATTACTGAAGATTCATACAAGACTTCTCAATCTTAGCCATGACCAGACTGACTCAAAAAATAGTGAAGCTGAATTGGAATGAAGCCTATGAGAAATCTTTTAAAAGTTGAAAAAGAGACTGACTAGTGCACCAATACTCATCATTCCCGAGCGGGGTGTTGATTATATGGTCTACTGCAACGCGTCAAGAGACATCTTGGGATGCGTGCTAATGCAGGATAGAAAAGTTGTAGCCTACGGATCTCGGCAACTCCAACCTCATGAAAGCGAATTACCCTCACCAATTTGTGGACACACGCCCCTGAAAATTTTATTTTATGTATAAAATTGGGTGCGCCCCTTTGGAAAAGCGCAGTGAAACGCTTCGATTCAGAGTCGCCACTCGGGTTTTAGCGGTGAAATACCCAAGGAACCGAACTTGAAATGTTTGTTACGTTATTTGATTTTGAAAAGGCATAGACTGGTCCGTCATCACCTTCGATATCTGAGGTTTAGGAGCCAGGTTACGAGAGGGGAAGGGTTTTATGGCACACCTCTCGCCCAATCCGGAGATCGGTCTCTACTCGGGTATTTTGTAAAAACTTTTGCATTTTTCTCTCGGTAATCATTTTTCAGCCAGTTAGAGCGGGGGAACAGTTAAAGGGACTAAAAATATAACAAGTTGCATTTGTGTGCCAAATGTTATGGATGTTTGATCTAAGCAAAAGTAATAGATTGAGAACAAGCACCTATGAGCGTTTTAGACAAACTGGAGACACACCAATCCAGAACGGGGCACACAAGAGGAAGCTATATGCACTGGCCAGGTCACTGCATACAGAGATGACTTGAGTACGTCGCAAGAAAACTGGTGTGCGCCGGTAGATCTAAGCTCACAGCTCCTATTTCTTAACCCTTTGGGCTCTAGAAGTATCGGTGCACACTCAGGACAAACCACGCAGTTTATATAGCATATATATACAGCTACAGACAATAAAGATAATCTTTAAAGAAAAAGAATGGACAACACATCCCATAAACAGTGTGGGGAGGTAAATAAAGGCCAGGACTAAGCTACTATGCAAGAGCCAGTCATTGGACCTTGATGCAATAGCCGTATGCCGGTCATTACAGACCGTACGCCAGTTACATCATTTGTCCCATGGTTGGCTTTGCATCATCTTGTCTCTGGAACATGACCAGAAAGATTCCAGAGGCCTTTAAAGCTAAAGTAACAGATGCACAACTACACAGTTCTAAGTACAAAAAGCAGAAAATTGGCTCTTAGCATGCAATAAGGTAATAGAATGACAAAGGAAGCAGTACATGGATGATCAATGATCCCCACGCCAGCTGTGCACGTACAGCCATAACTGGCGTACGACTTAGAGGAACTGGCGTGCGCCTCGTATCATCAAGCACGATCTTTGAAACTTTGCTAGTTTTAGGGCCAAGACTGGTATTGATTATTAGCCTCGACCCTGCTAGCCCCCCTCAGGGGTCAGAACAAAAAAAAGATTACAAAAGGTGGTATACCTTTTTAGATTGAGTTTGATGATGGGTTTAAGCTTTGAGCTTTTAGATGGATGGATGATGAGTAAAAGAGGGTGGTATGATAGGTGAGAATGTATCCCTTGCTTTCTCTTTCAATGGATGAAAGATGGAGGAGCAAAGAATCAAAGAGAAGAGAGAGGACTTGGGAGCTCTTATGTGGTTAACCCCTTGCATATAAATGCAAGAGGAATATATATAGGCTAAAAGGATTGCTGGGGGGATGCAACCAGCTGAGGTTAAGGGTTGATTAACCTTGAGAGAGAGCCTCCCATGTATTAAATGCATGGGACTTGGTGATGGGTGTTGTAGGAGAGAAAGGGGAACAACTCTATAGGTTTGCAATCATCAGGGGGTTGTTCATCGTACTAGGTGGCCGCAAAAGTCTCGAGCACGTGGTTGAATAGTGAAGATTTGACCAACTTTGACGGCATACACCAACAACGGACCTGCGTGTGCCAGTGATAACTGGGTCAAAGGTCGATGACTGACATGTGGCAGTTTACCAGAGAAGGCCAGAGTGACACTGGCGTAAGCCAGTAAGGTTTTGTTGAGGCCTTTTGGTTATGGCTTGAAGGATGGTTCGAAAGACGTTCGACAAAGGTTTGAATGAGGTTTAGGACACTCAAAGCTCAAACACACCAACAACCTCAAGATGTTCTCGACGTTAATCATCACTGGGAAATCAAAGACCGTAAGTAAACTAATCCGGATAGTCCAAAATAGGGTGTCTACATAATTCGAATCCGAGCGTGCAATAATTTCGAGGACGAAATTATTTTAAGGGGGATAGTTTGTAACAACCCTGATTTTTTGTAAATAAAAATTTCGTTAAATATTTGAATTTTATTTTAATTACTTGGATTTCTTTTGAAATTCCTTTTTAATTTCTAATAATCCGTCATAATTAGATTTGAGGCTTATAAAATTATATATTTTTGTCCTAGACAATTTAGTCATTTTAGTCATTTTCTAAAGACAAGTATGCTTGTCGAAGCACTTGTATATTTTCATAATGAATAAAATAAAATCTTTAAATTGTATTTCTTGTTTGGAAATCCTTCTTGGCAAGTCTAGCTATTTCCCAACAAACTAGTTTGGCCAATCCAAATCACCCTTCAAGGCTAGTATCCATCTATACGAACCTTATGACCCTTGTGACTCCTCCTAATTCCTAGGTGCACATTTTGAACCTTATGAACCTTTCTATACCCTAGTTGAACCCTTCAAACCCTAAATTAAGAAATCATTGCACTTTTTTGACTAGTCAATTCCTCATCATTACATCTTCTAAGTGTATCTTTTCTCTTTATCCATTGAACGATAGTTGTTAAGGACATTCTTATCCTTTGGTAATAGGTTTTGTTTCCAATCATTTAGCTAGGCAAACCTAAGTACCAATTGACTTAGTTACCTTTCCCTAGCATTTAAGAACCATTGGACAAAGATAGTCATCATTATACTTCCAAAAGTAGCACTCATGACTTAGTGTATTCATGACTAGGATCACTTTCTAGGAAACTATTAACCATTGGTCCATAGGATTACTTTTGGAAGCATAACCCTTAATCATGACCTACCTTAGACCTTTTAGGACTTCTTGGACCTAAGTGTACCTAGTATATGAATGTTAGGGGAAGTGTTATCCATTGGACAATACCTACTCATCAAGCCATGATTAAAATCATTACTCCTTCCTAGCCTCATAAGTCTACTTGGACCTAATCACCCTTAGTCTTTCTCACTCTTATAATACATATACATACACATATATATAGCATGGTGCAAGAGAGAGAGAGAGAGAGAGAGAGAGAGAGAGAGAGAGAGAGTTAGGTGTGTGCTTGTGTGTTGCGCACTCCAAGTTACCCTTTTAGCCTTAAGCCTATTTATGACTTGACAACCTATTTCTAGTTAATTTCAAGCATAGGATCCTAGCCTTAGTCATCCTAGATTTGCTTCCAAACTAGCCCTTGATTACCTTAGGATTTGACTACAATCTAGACCTATGAATGACTAAACATGGAAGGCTATGCCTTAGCCTAATCAAACCCTACCATAGACTTGTAAAACCTAGGCTATAATCACCTAGATTCACCTAGAAAGCCTAAGATCCCACATAGTTTATAGCCTTATGCCTAAAGACTTGGATTGACCCATGAGAGAATAGACTTACCATGCTTTCAAGCATGATTTGACAACACAAAGAGCGGTAGAGAGAGAGAGAGAGAGATGGCTGGCCATGAGGGAGGGAGGGAGAGCCTAAACTTTTGCTATAAATAGCGCTCCATCCTTGCCATTCAACTCACACCTTCATCCTTCAACTTCTCTCTCTATAACCACCCGAGTTTTTAGTCAGCACACATCACCATCTCTGTGGATTCGACTCCGGACTTACCGGATATTGTGCTACGTCGGTCTCCGCCCTACGCTTGGGGCAACCGATTAATTTAGGACTAGGAAATCGTCAAGCATTTTTGAATAAGTGCCAAAATATACATATTTTGGCCCTCCAAATTATATTTACTAGTCTTTTATATTTGTTAATTGGTATTTATTATGTGTTTTTACGTTTGCAGGTTGCTCGAGCTCGATTTTCATGATTTTGGATAAATATGGAAGTTAGCAAAAGTTTTGGATCGAAGCGCGAAATGCAGTGGAATCTTGAATGGTCAATTTAATGTTAGTCAAAGCCCAAAGGACCTCTATGCGATTAATCCCATATATCCCTGTAAAACCAATACCAATATTTTAACCTAGGGGTCTTTGGCAGCTTTTAGAAAAGGGGGATTTATTCCCACGGACGAAACAGAATAGGAAGAACGGGGCTGATGAAGAACAGGTTTCCATCAGAAAAAATTCCTTTGTTCTGAATATTGTTAAGTTCTCTTCTGAGTTCTTTTCTTATTCAAGTTATTTTAAGTTTTGCTTAATTATTCGCACTTCGGTATCTCGTTTTAATTTATGCTCTTAATTAAAATTGTTCGTTGGTATTTGATTAGTTGATATTTTTTTGTTTATTTTTCATCTCGCGCAATAGAAGCATGTTTCAAGTTAGGGTTTCTTTTATTTTATGCGCAATGATTTATGAGTAGTCGTCTGGTAGGGTCGCGGGGTGATTAGCACACCGTGACTAGTTCGGGTACTGCTCCTTTTATCAAACAATGGAAAAAATGATTTTAGATTGGAAAATACTTCCCGTGGACGAACCCGGGCATCCCGGAGCCCATGCGAACAGGGGAATGGGGGTCCAAAACTCATTCTTCGCTGCACATGGGTAAACAGCGACCATAAGGTTTTTCATCTCGCGGGGTATCTTTTTCAATGTAAAATTGAATGTTTTAAGAACATCGAATGGAGCATGTTAATCCAGATTGGTTGCGAGTGCTATGAACCCTACAACCGTACCTCTTTTAATTATTTGAAAAGTACAATCAATTTCCTAGGGTTTAGTTAATCTCAATCAATTGACAAGGGGTGGCTACCTAAAAGCCCGTTTAAATTATAACCGCCAGAGTTTTTAGTCAGCACACATCACCATCTCTGTGGATTCGACTTCGGACTTACCGGATATTATGCTACGTCGGTCTCCGCCCTACACTTGGGGCAACCCATTAATTTAGGACTAGGAAATCGTCAAGCATTTTTGGCGCTGTTGCAAATGACGGTAACGTGTGTTAAGAATTCGGGTAGTTTTTTTTTTTCTCTTTAGTTTCTGTAGTTGTTTTGAGTCAACATAGGTAGAGGTAAGCAATCCTCCATCGTAGGAAAGCAATCACCTCTAAAGCCTAAGTACTATCGAGACAATACAAGGCGTCTCGTAGCCATTGAGAGAGTTCCGAGAGTAACTGTGGAGGAAGAGACTTTTAACGGCGAGTCGTTTGATATCAGTGGCTTGTTTGTTGATTTAATAATCGAGCCACCAATGTCGATGCATGATCACATGCATCCTGCGAGGACCACTCCTCTCGGTCCAATAGTTCTACCAACTGAGACGGTGGAAGCACGTAATGCTTTCACCATTAAGCCTGGTACGCATAATGCCCTTCCCCTATTTTATGAGAAGGAAAATGAGGATCCGTATGAGCATGTTCGTTATTTTGAGGGGTTGGTGCATACCCTTGCCACCATTCCTCAGTGGGAGAATGCTTGCCTTAAGCTTTTCCCAGCCTCGCTCAAGGAAAATGCAGATAAGTGGCTGCATATGCAGAAGCCACAGTCTCTCAGGACATGGGCTGTTGTCCGAGATTTATTTTACAAAAAATATTTCTTGGAAAGTAAATCGAAGTACCTGACTCGCCAAGTCCAATCGTATAAGCAGAAAGAGGGCAAGTCATTTTTAAGCTGCTGGGAGCGGTTCAAGGACTTGCTGTTGTCCTTACCGCATCATGGTTTCGTGAAACACCAGTTGGTGTCATTTTTTTATTTGGGTTTGAATGTTGTTACGGTCCAACAAATTGAGTACCTCTGTAAGGAGGAGGATTTTCTTGACAAGTCCCCAGATAATGCGTGGGACTTTCTCGACGAGTTGACCGAGAAATACCAAAGTTGGGAACCTTCCGACCTCAGTGATAGGGCCATGGCTGCACAGGGACCTAGTGGGTCTGCCATTTTTCCCTCAAGTGTGCGAGAGCACAATGTCCAATCTCAGCTGGCTAAAATGGCTAAGCAATTGGAGGACTTGAAATTTGAGCAAGTCCATCAAGTGAGTGAGGTGAGAGTTGAGGAGGTTTGTGCCTTATGTGAGAGCCTGGGGCATCTAGTTACTGCTTGCCCCGCTTTTCCTATGGTAAAAGAGGCCTACCAAAGCAATCAGGTTGAGGTGAACGCAAATAACCAGCGTTGGGACCCGTATTCAAATACCTTCAATCTTGGGTGGGCCCAAAACCCACTTCTAGGTTGGAGGGATCAAAAAGCCCCAGTGCAGACCCAGGCACCACCTCAGCATTTAGTTCAGCAATTTCGGCCTCCCTAAGGCCAAATAACCCAGTTTCGCTACCCGCCTCAGCAGCAACAGAGGTTTGGTCCTTCATCTTTTGGACCACCCCCAGGCATTAACCATCCCTCGAGTGATAAACATACTGATGAGATGATGAAGGCTCTCATATAGTCTCAGTTAAGCTTCCTTGAGCAAACCAAACAGGCAATTGGTGACATTCGGACCCAATTGACCCAGTTATCGGCGGTAGTTGGGCAAGTCCAGCAGGAGAAGGGAAAGTTTCCTTCTCAACCTCTAGTCAATGCCGCTGGTACTCATTATGTGGGCGATTCTTCTGGCCCAAGTAATCCGAACCTCAGTCTAGAAGAGGCTATGGCGATTACCACTTTCAGAAGTGGGAAGGTGATCGACAAGGACTTACGCCCAAAGCAGAAATCGATGTCACCCCCGGTGCTGGTAGCTATTCCAGCGGTCGTTCCAGACTTGGAAAGTGTTCCTGAGGTAGAGAAAGAGGCAGAGTCTCCTGAAGTGGTGGTGCCTGCAACATCGGCCCCCACGACTCCAACGCCACCCGTTGCTCCATATCCAAATCACTTGGTGGCGAAACCTAAGGTCAATGTGAACTTTCAAATACTTGAATTATTTAAGAAAGTTCAGTTTCCTATCTCTTTGATGGAAGCCATTGACGCAATCCCTCAATTTGCAAAGGTCTTGAAGGATCTGTGCAGGTCAAAGCGGAGAACTAAGAGTCAGGATAAAGTGATTCTAACGGAGCAAGTGAGCTCCATTCTCCAGGCTGAGATCCCCACCAAGTGCAAAGACCCTGGTTGTCCCAATATCCCTATCGTTATTGCAAGCCAAAAGTTCAATAAGGCTTTGCTGGATTTAGGAGCACGTGTCAACTTGCTCCCCTATTCAGTATACTTGAAGCATGGCCTAGGCAATCTGAGAGCCATACCGGTCATGCTACAGTTGGCCGATCGGAGTGTGAGAGTTCCAAAAGGAGTGGTGGAGGATGTTTTAATTCAAGTGGGCGAGTTTGTCTTTCCAGTTGACTTCATCGTCTTGGATACATGCCTAATACCGGAGGTCTTTGAGAAGACTCCTATCATCCTTGGCCGTCCTTTTCTAGCCACCTCTAGTGCTGTCATAGATTGCAAAATTGGACAAGTCCAGTTGTCGTTTGGGAACTTGAAAATGGAGGTGAAAGTGTTTAATGCTGATAGCCGAGTCAAGGATGATAAGGTGAGTTTGATCGACACGCTAGTGCAGGAGCATGTCGATAATATTTTGTATAAGGATCTTCTGGAGATAGTCAAGGAGGCATCCTTCTTAGATTCTCCAAAATTAGGGAGTTTGATGGAGATAGTAACAATAGATGACGCGTGTGGTGCCGCTTTCGACGGGTAGCTTTTGCGTACCACTCTCTTTACTGAGAACTCTCTTTACTGAGAAGTGGACCCGGCTCCTAGCAATAGGCGTACCGACTTGGGTTTTGACACAGTTTATGTACACTTATTCTTTTATTTCTTGTTAAACAATAAAATCCAAAAAAATAAAAATGGAATTTGAATTGAAAAAAAATTAGAATAATGGTCTGGTATAGCCACCTGGTCGAAGCTATGTATGTAGTACTTAGGAGGTTAGGTCTAACGACAGGCGCGTACTTAGCAGCGAGAATTCTGTCTAAACCATCTGACTTTAATGTCCAAACCCTGTGGAGATTGCTTCACAAACGGAGTGGTGGGTAAGGAATCTGGCAACCCCAGAGGGAGTGACAGCCTATTAGATGATGGCACTACTTCTCAAGATATCGTTGAATCCTTTGCATACTGTCCTTCCAACAAATAGGGAAACACAGTCTTTGGCCAGGGAGAAAAGTAGTACCTGTGTCTTTCGCGTGAAGAAAGTGGATGATTTTTTGTATTTCATTTTATTTTTTTGCCTTATTTATTTCTTTTAGTTATTTTTTTGCTGTCTTGGAGGCTTACATTTTGCAGGTTGTTCGATTCAAGTTGTGGGGTCTCCCTCTCAACGTCATTTACTTTGCTTATCCCCTCCTTTTTGAGGTGATATCTCTCCTCTCTTATACATTTATGTCCTATCGTTATTTTTCATACTTTCCATGCGGGCATTGAATAGTTCAAGTTGGGGGAAGGGATCACTTTGCTCTTTATCTTGTTAATAATTAATAAAAAAAATTTTGAAAATTAAAAAATACTTCTTGGATCCTTTTTGCTTAAGCCTTGAAGTTCGCAATGTTTATTTGTTGGATATTTGTGCTGAGAATCTGTGGGCATTTTCTGAAAATTTATTTGCATTGTAGTTCTTTTTGCTAGCTTGGTGATAGAAATTTATTATGGCATACACTCTTAGCATCTTTACACTGCACGTTTCTTGGACCTTGACTGCTTGTGAATTGTGACTTGAGTGCTTTCAATGGCTAGATTGGTGGAGACTTGTGCCCATGTGAGCTTTAGTGTCTTACCTTTTTTCGGAGTGACGTCACATAAACTCTTCGTTTGTCAAAAAAAAAAAAAAGGGCTTAATCGTTGTTGATCTCATTATCTTTTGTCGTCAAGTGTTGAGACTTAATACATGCTGTTATTTTATTCTTTGGGATTGAACCGTTACTTGGTTGTATTGCCCATAGGAAAGGATAATAGGCCATTTTTGCTAATTGAGCCGGTTCGTTTCTTTTTCTTAAATACTTATCCTTGCGAGCCATATTGGGCCTGGCCTCTTGCATGACTTTTTTTCTTGTTAAGCTTCACCAACCATATTGTGTCTTGAGAATGGTAAGCTAATCATGTGAAGGTTAATTTTTAAAGAGAATAGGGTAAGTGTTTAGAGAATGTTGTACTCGAGTTGCGGTGTTCTTCCATGTTAAAAAAAAAAGAGGTTGAAACTTGAATGAAAACAAAAGAAAAAGAAAAGGGAAGACACCAATATACTTGTTGCAAGGAAGAAACAAGTTGTTTCATTATGGAATTGTGTGAAGGGTGAAGAATATGAGGGATATGGCGGAGTTGAAAAAAGTTGAAAGAGGGCGTACATTATTATTTGCCTTATGTGTTTTGCTCTATTCTCGGACACTTGATTATGTCTTACCCTAACCTTGAAACACTTTTCTTTACCTGACGATATAACCGAATAAAAGTCCTATTTGATCTTAGGGGCAATGGGTTGTGGATCGATGAATATATAGTCTTTAATGCTTGACATTCCTTTCATGAGATCATGTGTCTACCTTAAAAAGCTTTCTCTTCGTGTCTAAAGTGTGCAGGGTACTTTGATTTTTTATTGCATAACTTCCGCCCGCACACATTGAGAGTTTATTAAATGCACCGTGTTTCGAGCGTTTTCTTTTATTGAGTGCATGACACGGTGAGAATTGAAGTTGAGACTCGGTCCGGAGAGAGTACTTGGTTGTGATTCACTTGTTGTTAAGGTTCTTACTCACATACGCTAAGTTTGGGTGTCATGATTTATTTTTATGTTTTGTTAGCCTCTAGTACTATTTTCGCATATGCTATATTCTTGGCATTGGCGTATCAATGAGTTGAATTGCGCAAGTTTTCAGGTTTCATGTGAAAAGGATTCATGGTGTTTTGTTGGTGATCACTGCTGAAAACCCTCACGAGACTTCACTCGTCCTGCCGGAGCCGCCCGGGGGTTTAAAAGAAATATCCATTTTAATTAGTTGCATTTGTTTTGGTTTGCTAGGGATTAGCAAAGTGTAAGTTGGGGGGTGTGATAAGTGCCCAAATATACATATTTTGACCCTCCAAACTACATTTGTTAGTCATTTATTTTTGTTAATTGATATTTATTTTGTTCTTTTGTTGTTTATAGGTTGTTTGAGCCTGTTGTCCGAGACTTTGGATAAAAAGAAGATTTTAAAAGACATTGGGGCCTAAATGCAAAGTGTTTAAAGATGGATTATTGGTTTATTATTTCATGAAGCCCAAGGATCTTTGTGTAATTAAACTTTTCAATCCCTATATAAGCAAGTTACCCTACTGTGACCAGGGGGTCTGGCGTGGAAAAGAAAAGCTGCGCACAGTGCGGCAGCGGTACCGACGGACACCGAGACTTTTGTTCAAATAGTTTTCGTTTCAAGTTATTTGAAGTTTTGTTCAATTACTTACACTCTGGTAACTCAATTTAATTTTTGTTCTTTATAAAAGTTATTTACTGATATTTGATTAGTTTATATTTCTTTTTTTGTCCCGCATAATAGAAGCATGTTTTAAGTTAGGTTTTTATTTTATTTTATGCGCAATGATTTGTGAGTAGTAGTATAGGTAGGGTCGCGAGGTGATTAGCACACCGTGGCTAGTTCGGATACTGCTCCTTTTATCAAACAATGAAAAAACGATTTTAGATTGGAAAATACTTTCCACGGACGAATCCGGGTATCGTCGGAATCCATGTGAACGGGAGAATGGGGGTCCAAAACTCATTCTTCGCTGTGTATGGGTATACGGCGACCATAGGGTCTCGCATCTTGGGGGATATCTTTTTCAATCTAAAATTAAACGTTTTTAAGAACTCCAAACAGAGCAGGTTAATCCGGACTAGTTACAGGTGCTATGAACTCTACGACCGTGCCTCATTTTAATTATCTAAAAAGTACAATCAATTTATAGATTTTAGTTAATCTCAGCATCAAACTACAAGGGGTGACTACATAAGAGCCAGTTTAATCAATAACAACCCGAGTTTTTGATAAGCACACACAACCGTCTTTGTGGATTCGACTCCGAACTTACCGAATATTTTGCTACGTCGGTCTCCGCTCTACCCTTGGGACAACCCATTATTTTAGGACTAGGAAATCGTCAAGCATATTGGTCGAAGAGAAGAAAATAATTTCTCCCATGTTAAGAGGTGTAACCATTTGTACATTCTTACATGTGCTTATAAATTCGGAGTAAGCGGAAGCGGGTAATGGTTATCGAAGATGATCCACTTTCCTATCGCGCCCCCCAACGCCGGACCGTTCATTGATTTTCTCTTCTAGTACTGATCTTTGTCTTGCAGGTTTATGTTGTGTTTGATGTTCCTGGTGTCGGTGTTGTGGTGTTTTCGGTTAGGTTTTGCTTTTTGTCCTTTATCTTGGGTGTGCCAGTTTGTCGGGTCTTTGTTTTGTTAGCTGTATGGTGTGGGTTTGCTTTGGTTTTTCTTTTTCCTTTCGGTGGTCTTGTATAAGTGGATGTGCGCTCCTTTTTCTTATGATATGATATTATGTTTGTGTTTTGATCAAAAAAAAAAAAAAAAAAAACATGTGCTTATAAATATCAGACAATTGATCTAATACATACGCAATAACTCAATTGTCAAGTCTACATTTTGAATTGAGTCTCTCTCCCTCTACCTCTCATTAATTCTTTGTACTATAACATCCATCCACCCACGAAGGGGGGAAATGGAGGAAGAAACCAACAAAAAAGTGATCGGTGGCAAACACAATCTTCCTCTCCTCCTCCTAAACACCATTTTCCTCTCCATCGGAGCCTGTGGCGGTCCCATCGTTATGCGTCTCTACTTCATCCACGGTGGTAAACGGGTGTGGCTATCGAGCTGGTTGCAAACCAGCGGCTGGCCCGTCAATTTCATTCCTCTTCTCACAACATACCTCCACCGCCGCCGCAAAGAGGGCCCCACGGCCAAGCTCGTATTCATGGAAGGAACCATGCTCATCACGGTCACTATCATTGGCGTCCTCAACGGACTCTGCAACTACCTCTTCTCCTACGGGGTGGCTCGCCTCCCCGTATCGACCCTCTCTCTGGTAGCCGCATCCCATCTGACTTTCACCTCATTTTTTGCATTTTTTCTGGTGAAGCAGAAGTTCACTCCGTATTCAATCAACGCAGTGGCGCTGCTCACTGTTGGAGCCGGATCTCTGGCTCTTCACACGAGTACCGATCGACCAAAGGGAGAGTCCACGAAGGAGTATAACTTAGGGTTTGTCATGACGGTGGCGGCGGCGGTTGTGGGGGGGTTTCTATTGCCCTTTATGGAGCTGACTTATAAGAAGGCAAGACAGGCTGTTACTTATACGTTGGTTTTGGAGATTCAGTTGGTTATGTGTTTCTTTGCCACTCTTGTTTGCACTATCGGCATGGTTATCAACAATGACTTCAAGGTACCCTTCTCTGTTTTATTGAATAAAATGACTTGCTTCCAATTGAATAAAATGACTTGCTTTCAAATCTGTGGAAATATGGACATTAGTCAATTTAATCAGTTTAGTCAATTATACAACAGGGAAACTCACCGTTATTGGGTATCTAAAGCTTTCAATAGCTTGTTTGATTACGGTAATAATGTACTCGCTCTATCGATCTCAAATTCTTTACTGTTATATTTTTAATGATTTTCAGAAATAAAATTTTAGTTTTATGAGTTTTAATCTAAAGATCTCAATTAGTTCTTTTCTTTGATAGGAAAACAACTTGACTGAAAGTATTTAAATTCTTTACGTAATTAAAAATTTTATTTCTTGAAATGAAAATAAACCATGGGACACAAGGAGGAACCTCTTTGAACACCCTACAAAATAATGCTGGAGCCGCCACTTCTCTCTCTCTCTCTCTCTCTCTCTCTCTCTCTCTCTCTCTCTCACACACATCAAATAATCATATCTACACCTGTATGAGAAGCCGGAGTCGCAAGCAGCACCTTCTCGGGAAATTCTGTCATGACGTAACCTGAAATACATGGGCCCGCGATCGCCCCGAGTCTTAATAGGATTCTCCATATCTTATTTTATTTTATTGGTTAAATAGAAAAGTTGTTTCTTAAATACACTACTTTGATGGAAAGTTAGCATCAATGTTTAATAAGGAAACTGGTCCACTCTCGTAAGACGGTTTCAAATACTTTTTTTGAACTGTGGATAGGAAGAAACCTCAATTTAGGACACTTGAATTAACGTTTAAGGTTGTCCAGCAGAGGTTGGAATTTTTAATTCACATGACAGAATTTGAATTTAGAATGAGCTATGGTGTCATTATTGGTTACTCTGGAAAATTCAAAGGGTATGAGTTTTACTATTTAATCATAGTATGACAATATATAATAGAAATCGGTCATTTAGATTCTTTAAGAATGGTGAGATCAGTAGGAGTGGTAAGCCCTAGGATGTGTTTATTTAAAAGTTAGGGTATAAGTTTCTTTACCCGTAACTTAAAATGATGTTTTTATAATCACTCCTTTACGAGAATGACACCAATGAAGAAATTGTAGAACAATCATAAAACATAGCATTACGAATCTCTCGAAGGAACAAGAGATTTGATATTTGAATGATTATTTGATTTATCTAAACAAATGCCTTTATCCGATTTCATTTTCACAAGCCCCGTAGAGTGGTGCTCATGTGAGTGACGGTATCGGAGGAATGGAAACTGATACATTGACCGAACAAAGAACATCGACAGATTTTTCAAATTAACACAGCTAATTATTTACAGGGCCGGCCCTGGACATAAGCCCACTAGGCGGCCGCTTATGGCCTCCAGCTTTCGGCACGATAATAAGGCCCCAAAAGAGAGGGATATATTAAATATGTCACATATTTAATGAGTAGTCGTGTATCTTCTATGTGAGGTCAAGTGTTCAATTCCCTCCTCTTGTGTTTTTATGCGGACAATTTTTTGTTTTGTACAAAAATTTGTTTCAAAATAAGAGACGCCGGGGCTGGAACCCACAACCCTGGGCTTCTAAGACCCTCTATGAGCAATGAGCCACTGCAACGCAAGGTGAATTTGTTTCTCATTCCGGAAATAAATTTTATATAGAAAAATTAAGAGGTCCCATTTTCAAAACTTGACTAGGGCTTCATAAATCTCAGAGCCAAGCCTGACTACTTAATAACACAAACTAAACCAAGGTTTTCAAATACGTATGCCTTAAAACTCTAAGCAAATTTACGTAGACAAGAGTAAAAGAAAACTAACTTGCACCTTACTCTTTTGCAGGCAATTACACGGGAAGCAAGAAATTTTGAACTCGGCCAAATAGCGTATTATGTGGTGCTAGTTACCAGCGGCATAGTATGTCAGTGTAGCACACTAGGTGCAATAGGAGTAACCTTCTCCGGCTCTTCCCTACTCTCTGCTATCATTATCGCCATTCTACTCCCGGTGACAGAAATCCTAGCCGTTATTTTGTACAAGGAAAAGTTTACAGGAGAGAAAGGGATTTCTCTTGCTCTCTCGTTATGGGGATTTGTTTCCTACTTCTACGGTGAGCTAAAACATAACAAGGAGAAGAGTGAAACTTTATCCCCAAAATCAGAGATGCCACTACCTATTAGTGTTACCACTTAATGAGAGTTACTGCACATTCTACTTCAAATCAACGTAAAACTTAAAATGTCGAAAGGCATTAAAGTTTATCATGTCAAATTATTAGCTTCACATGAAGTCAATTCTGTTAGAGTAGTTTAGTCATGTTATGTAATGAGTCTCGACATAATATAAATAAAGCTATTTATGTGTTAGGGTTAATTTAACACCCTAAACACTTCTTCTCTCTTTCTCTAAACAACATGGTATCAAAGCAGCTGTTACCCTAAATTCTCTTTTGACTTGTAGCCACCGGTCACCACCACGTTTGCCGCCGCCAGTCATCCCCCCGTTGCCGGCCACCGTCGCCGGCCGCCCTTGTCGTCATCCTTTCTGAACTATAAAAAAAAAACCCCAAATCGAACCCCCAAACCATAAAAAAAAGAAAAAGAAATCCTAACCTCATACTTGAAATTCCTAACCCAGCTCTCAAAACCCACTGGTATTTGTTCAACAGCCCTCCACGTGGTCGACCCACCTTTCCAATTGCTGCCGACACTCAACTAGTCTTATTCAGTCCTCACCGTCGCTCACAATCTCCATTCTGCTCGTCACCCATATTTGTTCGACCCCTAACACATTGGTATGCGGTCTGGTGCTGATTTGGTCCTCCGATGTTGCTTGGATTTTTTTTTACAATTTGTTAATCTCTTATGGGTCCTGTTGATTTCAAGCGGTATTTTTTGACTTATGAGGTTGCTGTTTTAGTTGGTGCTCTCGATTTCTCACTAGTTCCGGTATGAAAGTTTTGGTTGCTGGAGATTTGTGGTTGTTGGTAGTTATTGTCGTCGATGGTGACTGTTTCATAAGTTGGTTTGTAGATTTTGTGGTTGATGTTGGTGGTCAGTAATTGGTTGTTATTAACTGTTCGCTCGCCGTTGGTCGTTAATTAGTTGGCCGTGATCATTGTGTTTTTGCTTCTTAAGTGTTTGGCAAAATGTCTGGGGAGCAAACATGTTCTGGTACTAATTCGACAATTGTTAGTACTACTTCTAGTTCTCTTTTTACTGGTATTGGTAGTCTTTTTAGTGGCTCTCGGTCTCGTGAGAGACACTCTATTACCTCCACACCATTAAATGGGGGTAATAATGTTCTTTGGGCTAAAGCTGTTGACGTGTATTATATGGGTCAGTCCGAGGACTCCTATTTGACTGGTGAGCCCCCTACTGTAGATGCACCCACATATGGAGCCTGGAAACCTATTGATGCCTGTATTCATTCAGAGTTATCGAATAGTATGACAGAACAGGTTGATAGTATGCTGATGTTTTGTAATACAGCTAGAGAGGTGTGGACACAGGCGAAAGAGTTGTATTCAGGTGTCGACAATCTCATACGCACATATGATCTTCATCAATCTTTCTTTAATATATCTCAGGGTAATGATTCTTTTAAGGATTATTATGCTAAGTTTCGGCGCATTTGTAATGAATTGGATATATGTGAGCCACTCCCTGCTGATATTCAGGTTATCCGGAGCCAGCGTGAGCGCATGAGGGTTACTCATTTTTTATCTGGTGCGTCATCTACTTTTGGCCCTGTGGGTAATCAGATTTTGGGGAATCGTGACTTACCTCCTCTCAGCGAGGTATTCAGTCATCTCCGGCAGTCATCGTCTATTTCTACACCGACTTCTAGTCGTTCTACTTTGTCTTCTGCTATTTCTGACAGCTCTGTTTTCTCTGTTAGCCATGGCCGTGGTCGTGGCCGTGATTCTGGGTCTAGTAGTCGTGGCCGCAATTATGGGGTGAGTGGTCGTGGCTTTGGCAGTCGTGATTCTGGGTTTGAAGGTCGTGGTTGTGACTCCGGAGGCCGTGGTTTTGGTGGTCGTGACTCTGGTTTTGATCATCGTGGGGATCGCATATCAGGGGGAGGTGGCCGCGGTCGCGGTCGTGATTCTAGATTTTGTACACATTGTTGGGGTACAAATCATACAATAGAGTTCTGTTATAATCTTCATGGTTTTTCCCAGACTCATCAGGCTACTAGCCCTCAAGATACTGGACAGTTTACTCAGTCTTTTACTGATAGTGTGGCTATTCCAGCTGAGGAGTACCAACGCTTTATGTCATTTCAGGCTACGACAGGATCCTCTACTGCTACGCTCATTCAAACCGGTACACCTACTGCTTATGTTGCCTCATCTTCTTCCTCTCCTTGGGTTATCGACTCAGGCGCCACAAATCATATGACTGGTACATCTATTTTCTTTGATCGACAGCTAGTTGGTAGACCATCTCATGTTACCTTGGCTGATGGTTCTACCACTGTTGTTACTGGTTCTGGTTCCGTCCCTGTCACTTCCTCTCTTACTTTGTCATCTGTTTTACATGTTTACCATTTAATCTTATATCTGTGAGCCGCCTTACAAAATCTTTAAATTGTTCCGTCACATTTCTTCCTCATGGTTGTGTTTTTCAGGATCTCAAGACAGAGAAGAAGATTGGTGGGGGCATTGAGCAAGGTAGCCTATATTACCTGACTAATCCTCAACCTGCAGCTCTTCAAACATCAGAATCTCCTTACCAACAGCGTTGTCGTCTTGGTCATCCCTCTCTTCAGAGTCTAAAGCACCTTGTGCCCTCCTGTCGTTTTATTAATAAGTTGGTCTGTGAGTTTAGTAAACACCGTAGAGTCACTTTGTTACCTAGGGTTGAGCATCGTGCATCACGTCATTTTCAATTAGTTCATTCAGATATTTGGGGTCTCATTCATGTGCCCAGTGTTTTTGGTTTTCAGTATTACGATATTTTTGTGGATGATTTTTCTTGTATCACATATCTTTATCTAATAAAAGAGCGATCTAAATTGAAATCTGTTTTTCAAACTTTTTACGTAGAAGTCAAAAATCAATTTGATACTTGTGTTAAGATATTTCGTTCAGATAATGCCCGCGAATATTTTCACCATATACTTTCTCAGTTTTTTGCTGATCATGGCATTGTTCACCAATCGTCATGCTCTCGGACTCCACAACAAAATGGAGTTGCTGAGCGCAAGATTAGGCATTTGTCTGAGGTTATGCGTGCTCTATTATTTCACATGCAGATCCCTAAGTCATATTGGAATGACGCCATTCTCACTGCTTGTTACCTTATCAACCGTATGCCTTCTACGGTCTTAGATGGTTAGGTTCCCCATACGGTTTTATTTCCTGGTCAGCCTCTCCACTCTCTCCCTCCTCGGGTCTTTGGGTGTACCTGTTATGTTCATGCTCTTGACCCTAATAGGAGTAAGCTTGATCCTCGGTCTTTTAAGTGTATCTTTCTGGGATACTCACACACCCAGAAAGGATATCGATGTTACTCTCCTACGTTACGTCGTCACTTTGTCTGTGCTGATGTCATGTTCAATGAGTCGTTGCCATATTACTCAGATCATGTTTCTACCACCGACATTCTTCCACTTGAGTCTGTATTACCTATGGCTGTTCCTACTAGCTTGAAGGAATGGTACCACGCTTGACTCACCGAGATACGAACTCAAAATCGTTAGAAGAAGGTGGATTGGAGGTTGATTTTAATGGATTTTAAGTGATTGGTGGAGTTTTTGGGTGAGAGAGATGGGATCTCTGCTGAAAATCACCTTCTGAGTGATGGGATTATACAACCTGTATCCCATCGTTCTGTCACCGTATCCAACAAGGATACACTTCACTCCTTTGTCTTCGAGTTTGGTTCTGTTTGCCTCCGGAACTTTTGCATAGGCAATACGACCAAACACTCTGAAATGACCCACACCTGGCTTGTGAGTGGACCATGCTTCTTTTGGTGTCTTTAACTGCACATTCTTCGTAGGACACCTGTTCAGTGGAGAGACTGCACACTAAACTGCCTCGGCCCAAAATCTCTTGGGCATGTCTTTATCTTTTAACATGCTTCTAGCCATGCTGAGAATGGTGCGATTCTTCCTCTCAGCTACACCATTTATCTGAGGAGTATAAGCAGGTGTGCACTGGTGTCTGATTTCTTGTTGCCTAAGGAATCCCTCAAATTGATCTCCAGTGTACTCTCCTCCTTGGTCTGACCGCAACGTCTTGATGTGGTAGCCCCTTCCTTTCTCAACAAAAGGTTTGAACTTTTCAAATACTTCTGACTTCAATTTCAGAAAGTATACCTAAATCTTTCTGCTATAGTCGTCGATGAACGTGAGTAAGTATCTATTCTGACCATTTGAGATTGGCTTCAACGGACCACAGACATCTATGTGTACTAGCTTGAGCAGCATGGATGCTCTCCAATCAACTTGCTTTCCAAAGTTATTGCGATGTTGTTTGCCAAGAATGCAGCTTTCGCATACCTCATTTAGACGTTGAATATGAGGTAAGCCCTTGACCATCTTCTTATTTGCCAACAGCTTCAAGCTTTCAAAGTTGAGGTGCCCATATCTGAGATGCCATATCCAATCTTTGTCGTTGATAATGGCATTGAGGCACTTTGGCGTGTCATGAAGAATAGTTAGCGGAAACATCCTGTTCTTTGCCATTTGTACTCGAGTTATCAGCTTCCCTCGAGCATCTGCAATCGTTAGTTGCATATCCTTTAGGCTAATTTGATAGCCTTTTTCCAGCAGCTGGCCAAGACTAAGGATATTAGTCTTCATATCTGGAACAGAGTAGACATTGGAGATGAATGCATGATCTCCATTCTTCCTTTTGATTATAATATCACCTCTCCCTCAAACTGGTACTTTAGAGAGGTCACCAAAAGAAATATCTCCCTAACCTTTTCATCAAGTTCAGTAAAAAACTGTCTTGAGCTAGTCATATGATTAATGGCTCCAGAACCAAGAAACCGTGTACCTTAATCGTACTCGGTTGGGCTATGTGCCATGAGACTCATTGAATCTCCTCATGATGGCTCTTTTTCTACATAGTTGGCTATTTCACCAACTTGATTTGATGTTGGTCTTCCCGGCACTCGTTGCTATAGTGGCCATACTTTTCGCAATTGTAACACTGAACATTACTTTTGTCAACGTTCGAACGGTTGTTGTAACCTCCTCTTCTGCCTTGTCCTCCTCCTCTTGGATTATGACCTTGCTGTCCTCGTCTACCTCCTCTTGGAGCATGGTTTTGTTGTCCTTGACCACCTCCTCTTGGAGCATGATTTTGATTCCCTCCTCTAAAGAGTCTTCTCCCACCTCTGCCTCTGGAATTTGAATTTTGAGAGCTTCTTCCATGGGAACCATAGCCTCGTCCCCTCTGAGATGTCCCCCCTTGCTCGTACCTTCCTTCACCGAGGGCAATGTTCTAAAAAGCGCTCGGCGCTGGGCGGGCGGCCGACCACCTTCAAGCTTCGAGACCTATTAATCGGGCATTAATCGCCTTTTAGCAATTAGTCGGTTTTTTTTTTTTTTTATAAATATTCTATGACCTCTCTACCATTAATAATCACAATTTTTGTAGTTGATGCAATATATCTTCTCTCCTAAAAAATTCCTTAGTTCTCTTTGGCTATCGGATACTCAATGTTAACACTTCTCTACATTTCAAATATAGAAGACATAGAAGTTCAATGTTCATAGTTCAAAGTTCAAACCAAATAAAACCTACGAGTACGGAAAATTACTAGTCAATTACAAACTTCAACGTTCAAATCAAATGAAACCAAGTACGGGAAATTACTAGTCAATTACAATACGGAATTATTAGTCATTTACTCATCCTCTTCATCTCCATATCCAACCATAACTTCGTCTCCATCAGACTCACACTCAAAATCCTCGTCTACCTCCTCTTCGGTATCATCCTCCGACATAAAATCCTCCTCATGTAGCTCTCGTACTCCAATATTTCTAGTAGTCCTTCTAGGTTGAAGGACTTCATCCGCTCCCATAGCTTCCCCAATTACCTCCCATGTAAGTCCCGAAACCGGGTCAACTTCTTCGTCACCACCTTCAACTAGCCATCCTTGTGCATTTGTTACTTCTTTCGTACGTAATACATCCTTCCCCTTTCTTTTATTGTTGATGAGTTTGGCATTGAATTGGACATAGACTAGATTGTTCAACCTTGTCGCATCTAGTCTATTCCTTTTCTTTGTATGTATCTATACAAAAAAGAAAAATCCTAAGTTAATATAATTTCTTATGCATATGTATACAAAGAAAGAGAGAGAGAGTGTGTGTATGTACTTACTCCCTCAAAAGTGCTCCAATTTCTCTCACACCCTGATGAACTTGAAGTCAAAGAGAGAATTCGAGTGGCCATTCTTTTCAAATTGGGTGTATGATTGCCATAGTTAGACCACCATCCAACTAGTCATGAAAGAAAGCACCAAAAAAAAAAAAACAAAGTACTAAGTAACTAAGTAACTTAGCAAAAAAAAAAATTTATTAAGGAAAGATGGGAAAGTAACTACTTATTTACCCGGATCATAAGATTCATTGTTTGTTGCACATCCCATTGTGGCTAATGGTCTTCCAAATCCACCTTCTTTGTTCTTGTACTTCAACAACTCTCTATTGATGACTTCATCTTGAACATTGACATTATCGGGAAAGAAAGCTTCAACACAAGTAAGAACTCCATCCATAATGATAGGATCATCTTGAATGATAGAATTGTTGAAGAAGTAAAAAGGATTCAAAAAGTAAGCTGTCAAATGCAATGCACTATCTAGCCGACCCTTAGCTTTCTCATCAATGACATCTAGTATTGGCCGGTAGTTGGTCTCAACTTGCTTGTATGCCGCTTTGATCTCTTCTTTTGCTTTTGTGAGCTCTCCATACACAAAGCCCATTGAGGGCTTTCGATCCCCATCAACAAGTCGAAGAACCATCACCAACGGACCAAACACTTTCAAGCATAAGGTTACGCCATTCCAAAATGCTTGACTCATCACGGTAGCATATGCCACTTTTCCCTTTGGGCTCTTAGCCCATTTACTCTCACCCCATGCATTGCTACTAAACATTGCTCGCAATTCTTGTTTCTTTTCCATCAAGCTTTGTAAAGTCAAGAATGATGTCGCAAATCGAGTAACACCCAGCCTCACTATGTCTCTCTTCTTCGTATATTTTCTCATCATTGCCAACGTATTATGATGAGCATAAACAAATATAGTGAACGCTTTGGCCTTATCAATAGTTGCTTTAAACTTGGATTGCTTACCAATTCCTTCGAGCATGAGGTTAATTGTGTGGGTGCCACATGAGGTCCAAAATATGTTAGGCCTCTTGATCTTTAGCAAATCCGCCGCGGCCATATTGTTGGATGCATTGTCCGTGACTACTTGAACTACATTTTGTGCCCCAATATCTTCAATGAACTTGTCAACATATTCAAAGATATACACCCCCGTGTGTGATTCCTCCGAATCTTCCTTTGAAGAAAGAAAACAAGTCCCTTGCTTACAATTAACACACAAGTTCATAATGCTTCTCCTCTTTCGGTCCGTCCAAGCATCGGTCATGATAGAGCAACCCGTCAAAGCCCACTCTTCTTCTTGTTTTTTGAGGAATGTTTTGGTTCTCTCCACCTCTTCCTTCAACAATGGTTCCCTTAGTTGGTATTGGCTTGGGGGTTGGTATCCCGGGCCAAATTGACCAACCGCTTCAACAAAACGTTTGAAGCTATCATTGTTTATGGCATGAAATGGAATGCCAACTTCATACACCCATCGAGCCAAGTATTGACTCACTTTATGACTCTTCTCCTTCCAAATTGCATCACTTATGTTTGGTTGTCTTGTCTTCTTAAATCCACTCGTGTCAGAAGAATCGGGATTGATATTTGTATATCTATCCATGGGACCAAGAACATAGGGCCTCTTCTTTGATCCCACAGCTACATTTTCAATCTCATCACCTTCGGATTCCTCACCTACTACATTCACCTCCTCCCTAATTTCCATGGCTGCTTTCTTCTTGTTTTTCTTCTTAGCTGCATTATCATCAATTGCCTTCTTACACTTTAATATATCTTCTTTGGTTGCCTTAGTGCATGAGGCAACATCTCCCCTAATTTGAGCTATGTGTCTTTTCATCCTACTAACCCCTCCAGTATACTGATTCCCACACAAAAGGCATTGTAGGCGGTCCTTATTGCTAGGATCCACAATAACTCCATAATCCCATCCAACATCAACCGAATTTCTTTTCAATAGCGGTGCAGAATTAGAAGCCTCCAAAGATGGAATACGAGTGGGATCCATTGACATTTGCTAATTGATATCACTGATTCACTATAGACTACTACTGTGCGCAAAAAAAAAAAAACAGAGAAAAAATCAAGAAACTGTTAAGTGTAAACATGATTAGAAGTTAAGATTTTTAGATTTTACACTTTGTTAAGTTGTTAACACCAAACAGTGCTACACTTTGTTAATTTGTTTTAAGATTTAAAAAAAAAAAAAAAAAAAGACGACATTTTGGCCACTGTCCACACTCCACAGTGTCCAGACGTGGCCTATACTCAGGACTTTCAACATCAGAACTTTCCGACAGCCAAAAATCCACTAGAGAGATCATAAGAGAGAGGGGGGGGGGATCGAGAGAGAGAGAGAAACTGTGAGAGAGAGGGAGTTCATACGAGAGAGAGGGGGTCCATGGGGATCGACTGATCGAGAGAGAGAGAGAGAGAGAGAGAGAGAGAGAGAGAAATTACAGCAGACGGCGGCGGCTATGGCAGACGGCGGCGGCGATCGTGGACGGCGGCGACTTCACAAGGTGGTGGCGACTTCACTCTCCATCGATCGATCGATCGTCTGCAGCAACTGGTAAGAAAGCCCTAAACTAAAATATGTAGTCGAAGCCCCTTTTAACTGGTTTCCAAAAAATAACAGTTACCCCCCTTAATTTTTGAAAAATACTGATTTTACCCCGATTAATTGCCTTTTAACCGATTAATCACCTTTTAACCGATTAATCGTCTAATCGCCGATTAATCGGCGATTAATCGCCGCCTAAAGCCGATTAACCTGCTGGCCGCCAAATCCAACCGCCGAGCCATTAATCTCACCGGAGATGGCAAATTCCCGGTTAATCGCCGGTTAATCGCTGGTTAATCGCGCCTTTTAGAACACTGACCGAGGGATAACTTCATCTGTAGAGCCTGTTCCAAGGCTCTATCATCGTCTCTGTGCAACTTCTGTTTGTGGGCTTTCAGCGAACCCACGAGCTCTTCAATAGACATTGTTGAAATGTCTTTGAGTTCTTCCAACGTAACAACAATGAAGTCGAATATGCGATCCAACGAACGCAATATCTTCTCTACAACTCTCGTGTCAATGAGAGCTTTGCCATTTCTCCTCATTTGGTTTGCAACCACCATGATTTGAGTGTAATACTCAAAAATAGATTCGGAGGATTTAAGCCTGTAGAGTTTGGAGGCGAATCCTCTTTACTTAGTCAGCACCTCTGTAAGTCTTCTGCAGCGTCTTCCAAATTTCTTTGAAAGTTTTGGCGGAAGCGATGATCTCAAATGTGGCTTCGTCAAGTCCTTGGTAGATGATGGACCTGGCTTTGCAATCTTTCTTTCGCTCGGCACGGAGCGTAGTCTTCTGTTCCTCCTTTAAAATTGTTTTAACTTCTTTTGAGGCGAGTTCATCGTAACCTTCTTCTACCACCTCCATAACATCCTGAGCATCGAGTAGTGCTCTCATTTGGATGGATCAATTATCATAGTTGTCCTTGGTGAGCTTTGGAATGACAACTTGGGATGTTCAGTTAGCCATTGAAATAGAGATCTATGAAATTTGACTTTGGACTTTGTGGACCAGCTTTATGGAAAATAGGAACTTGTCTCGTGGAAGTAAATGCTAGGATAAACAACCTCTTTTTTTCTTTCTTCTTTTCGATAACTACCACAATATAAGCATTAAATCTTCTTCTCATTGATAATACTGAAATAAGGAGGTGAGTTTCACACCGAAAAAAAAAATAACTTTTGCTCGCTGAACTGTGAACTGTGATCTCCAGGTTGCATCACGGTCAGTCGGAATAAATTGATTCCGGTGGCGTTGGAATCGTCTTGGCGAGGAGATCTTAATTCGATGCTCAAAACTTGGTTTTGACCAAATCGATTTCTGGGCAGCAAAAAACAGTTTGTCTGTTTTTCTTTTTGCCCGAAAGCTGTCGCCGAAATGCCTGGCGGCGTTTGGGTGATCGGGCTTCGCACTCAAAAATTTGATTTTGAGGGAGCTAATTTCTGGTTGAAAATAGCAGAACGTTGAAGGTATGTTTTTTTTTTGTGAGAGGATTTATTCGGAAAGAGCCTAGTGCTCTGGTACCAATTTGTTGGGTGGAGGAGTACACAATCACACACTTATAGTGTATAAAACTCAATAAGGGAATTGAACACACAAACTCACAATTGTCGTATTTCACTCAATATGAAATAACATACAAGGAGGAGGAATTTCTCTCTTTGTAACTCTCTTATTCTCTTACTCCACTCATATTTTTTACGTAATCAGAATACATTCTTATAGGCAAATCAAACAGACAAGTAGATAACCTTGCAATAAATGCAAAGATCACAAATTGTAATACGGAAGCTTAAATTCAATACCCACATTTTTGTTTTTGCTCTTCTTGCAGGCTTATCTGACTTTTGTTCTTCAGCAACTTACCCTTCCACTTGCAGGCAATCATAGCCTCTAAAACAATAGTTCCACACGTTCCAAATCACGCTTACTGGTTTTTCAACACAATCATCTAACTTTTCATTCAAATTTCAGAAATTTCGAATAATTAAATAATTGGATCGAACACCTATAGGTATTATATATATATTGAGTTTATTTTTTGCGAGGGACCATAAAAAAAATATTTTATATTTTATGAACGACTCAGATCGTTGTGTGGGCCCCACACCTTGTGCACAGTTGTACACAATGGCTGTGTAGTTAGACTTTCTGTTTCCAAACTTGGGAGTCAAATTCTCTAGGATTGAGTGTGTTTCGAAATGTAAGGCCATGCGTATATTAGCGGGTCGTTGTCTTTTTTTCTGTTTGAAATATAATCATCTAACTAATGAAAAACGAAAAACACACAATGCAATCAATGTCTTTCGCTCCAATCTAGACATTACGCCTGAAACACTTTCTATCGCAAATTCATATCTAGAATTAGCAGTATCAAAAGAGATAAAGTGCTATAGCTAGCAAAAGAAAAAAGACAACAAGTATCCAGATCATCTGATGACCAAATATGAACGCTCCTAAGCTTCCAAATTAAGCTACAGATCTGACAAGTCACAACAAGTTGCCTCGCCGAAGACATCATGAAGGATTATAGTATTGTTGGCATAGATATCATTGTGAAACAATATCTTCTTAAAGAACCCATCTTGTAGACGAAATATCCGTCTAAAGACCAAACTAACAACTCTCGCTAAAACGAGAGACATAACTCTCACATATCAAACGACAAGTCATTGATCTGAAGAGACGGGAGAAAAAACAAATATAGCATAGAATAAGCGATCTAGAATTGGGATCATATCCTTCCCCTCCTGCCGCCTTACAAGGGCGCGCAGTGATGGTTGAGATTTTCTTCTTAGGAGAATGGTTTTTTTTTGAATGGTGAAATTTTTTTTATTGATCTTTCAAGAAGATTACAAAGACTAATAGGAGCAAGGAGAAAAGCAACAAAGTGCCTATCTGAGACCCAATCTCTTGTCTGGCAAGATGCCAACCTAGAAGAAACCCCCACGGGATAAAGCCCAGCACCTAAGAGGCCTTAAAACCCAAATAAAGCAATTAAAACATATGGGAGTTGTCCCGCTCTCCCCATTAAATTTGGACTATGGAGACCCAAATCTGGAGTTCTAGATCTAGGTTAGGGCTCTTGAATTGATTCGGGAGATGGCATTCTTGAGCTCTCCAACAGCGACAATAAAGGTGTCAAGATGCAGATCCAGTGGCGATACAGCGGTGGGAACCAGATCCAGTGGCAATCCTCCACCCACCTTCACGAGCAAAGTGTTGGATCTCACATCGGAGTTGAGCAACTTTTCTTTTTGTTTTTTTGACATAATACTAATCGGAATTTTACGCAAATGATCGGAGCAGTTCAATTCGTTTAAAATAGGTTTTTAAGAGTTTCCATAAAACATTCTCATTCTAATATCGGTAAACGCTTGATAAGTTCATTCAATTTTGTCCTGTAAAATTTGACAGAAACTAACTGAATGAACCGATTAAGCACTTATCAATATCCGAAAGAGTTAATTTTTTTACGAGAAACTGTAAAAAAACGTAATAAACAAATTGAATGGCTCCGATCATTTGCATGGGACTCCAAAATGGATCCTACAAAAACCTTTTATCATAATTTGTGTCAACTTTAGTCTAAGGGGAACCAGATGATCTTGTTTACCAAGATAAAAAAACACAAAAGGAAACAATGACATCGTGTAATCAATATTATGAGTCGACTTAATTGGTTAAGATTTTTCGAAAGAGTTAGTTAACTAATCAATCTAGCCAAGTTGCTCGTAATTAAGTTGCTCATAACTTGACGAAATTGCCGAAGTAGCAAGTCTTGGCTTATTGCTGTCATTAATCATGAGAGAGAATTTGGAATGGAGGTGGATCCTCTGCAGTTCACATGCAGTTCAATTACAATCGTTTATCTTTGCATCAAACGATTCAAACTTTTTGAAACTTTTTCGGGGCTTCTGACGGATGCAAACACTCCAATTGCACCTCTGCAATCCAAACTTGGACATCAGAGAATCAATCAAACTTACACAAAATCTTATAAAAAATGTTGTATTTGGTCACATACGAAAGAGCAAAGATGTGGACACAGATGCGTCTGGAACCGACTGTATGGGATCCACTTGCATCGGACGGTTCCAAATACATATGTGTGTTCAAACACAAATGTGTTCAGATCGAATCAATGTACATTCATCTATAGTATTGCTCAAATCTTGTAGAGCCATAAAACTTCTTAGGCTGGTAATTACCACCGATCATCACTTTTAATTTTAAGATTAGTCCATATTAAAGCAAGTCATGGGAGTGGTTTAATGGCATGGAGTTCTGAAGGGTGTGAGGGCTTGTGGATAAATTGATTGAAGTACTATTCTATGGAGAATAGATACGAATATGGGGTATATACGGCAAGATACTCTACGAATATGGTAGGAGTATAATTCTGAGCGAAAATGTCATAATTTTAAATTCACAGCCATTCAGATATGGGACTTTTTATAGTATTCGAAAACGACATTGTACCCGAAAATAGGAAATCGATTTTTATGCGAACACTTCTGGTATACAATTGAGATTCAACTCTCATTTTGAACAGATGGATTTACACGGGCCCGTGCCCCCACTCAAACGCGTGCTCTCACTTGAAATTAAAATATTATTTTAACAATATTTATGTATAAATTAGCATAATTATGTAAGTGTGCTAATATATAAACGTACACATTTGTATATATTTCGAAAATACACATATAGAATTAGTTTTATACCTGAATTTCATCATATGGTGCATTTATACTTGTTACTTTACGAGTTGTTTGTCTATTTAGAGCTATTCATTCTTGATTCTCTTTATTTTTAATCGTTTGGGAGAAATATTTTAAAATAAATGCATTCATAGAACTACCTCAATCAGTTTTAAAATTTGTTGATATTCATTTAAAACATACTTTAAAAATTTTGTCTGAGATTTTGTACTCATTTTTACCTAATTTAACTTAAAGTACGCGTTATAAACTTTTGTAATTAGTAATGCATGCTTTAATTTTGTACGACCTCACTATGATTGATTAAAAAAATGACCTTTTGCCATTATGATTAACAGGTGCCCCTAGTAGGGTATATTCCTGGATCTGTCCCTAATTTGAGCGTTGTTTTTCTAAGTGAAGATTACTCATTATTCAGGAGAAAAAATAACATTGATTCTGTATGTGTCTTCTTTCTATAAAAATAACAGAACGACTAATGTGGCTTTGAAATATGAACTGCGAAAATACTGTAAATCATGCAGCTAGAACAAAGGATGCTGATTTTCTAATTACTGTATGAGTTACTTGCAAATCGAAATTCCTACAGAAAGAACAGATCAGGTCATCAAAATAGGACTGGCTCCGTTCGATTCAATGTAAAATATGTTACAAACTTACTGTTGAACACAAATTTCGAGTCTGCGAAAAAGACGGAAAAATGTTGAACAATAGTCAATTTTATTGATGTATGAAATTAGGGTTTACAATCTCTAATGTATTTTCTAATCAAAGAAAATAAAGTCTTCTGATTCTTCTCTTCGGTTGTTGAAACAAGGGCTTGATGCTTGATCGCGAATCAAACGGCGGAATCTCCTCCGAGGTTTGTGGAGAAGTTGATGACTTGGGTTGGAAGTTCTTCGAGGCTTTGAAGCTTCGATTCGAAGAACTTCTTGATGGATGCAGACTTGAACTTCTTGATGGATGCAGACTTGAAGGATTCTAAAGGGCTTGAGGGCTTTGATCTTCAGAGCTCTGGAGCTTGTATGCTTCAATGTGCAGATGGGAAAAATATGAGAGGGAACACCTCTATTTATAAGGATTTGGGTGGAGACTCCAACCCTAACCTTCCATATTGATCTCTTTAATTATTTTCTTTATTGAATTTAAAAAGAAATAATAATTATTATTCACCAATTAGCCAAATTTGATTGGCCAGATTTGATAAAATAATAACTGCGTCATTTTGACACGTGGCACCATTTGATTGGTCCATTTATGTGTCTCTGACTTTTGACCACGGACACTTGGCATCATTTGATTGGCCCATCCATGAAACTTTGACTTTGACTTAAAGACACTTGGCGACATTTGATTGGCCAATTTGTATGCCCTAACAACACGTGGCGATTTGTGATAGGGTAGGATTTTTACATGCCTACACTTATGTCACATATTTTCTTGTAAAACTTTTAACACAAAAATTTCTTCGTACTTTTCTTTTTCCTTGTTTGGCTGGAAATACTTTCCTCAAAAGAAGGTATTTTGAATGGATTTGGGGATGATCACGTAGCACACCTTGCCGATCCGGTCGTCCATTTTTGACAATGGATGACTCTGATTTGAATTCAAGCAATGGACGAAGCAGTGAACAGTTCAAATTTGTATGAGCTTAAATTAAGTCATCTGTGCCAAAATGTACATCTCCGATTCCCCAAGTCCAATTTGAATATGCACCACGTACCTCTTGCATGCCTATTGGATTGCACGCTAGGGTCAAAGTATTTTTTTTTTACCACAAAAAAATAAAAAGATGAAATCTGAACAATAAGAAAAGACAAGTCTTGAGATATCCTTGAAAGTGCACTACTCTTCTACTATGCTACTCGCAAAATTTAAACCTATCCCTCGCCACTCGAAATTTTAATAAAAGCAAAAGAAAAAATATATTTGAACTGCGAAGAAGAAATTAATTAGGAGGTAACTATAATAATAATAATAAATAAAAAAAACTTGAAACCAGCCCATTCCTAAAAACACCGAAAACAAAATAAACAGAGAATTCTCCTAATAATCCATGAGAGTTGACAAAACACATCCATGAGAGTGTCTTGTAATCAAAATGTATGCATGAATACTCACGAGTCATGAACCCCAAAGTCTTCCAACCAAACCAAACTCACACCTCGGCCAGCACATACGAACGCCTACAACTAAATTCACGTTAAATGGTTTACTCAATTTTTGCGCAACCAAACACTGAAAATACTAAAAACATTTTTGAGGAAAATATTTTAAGTTTGAAACAAACGGAGCATACATATCGTATTAGATCGGAGAAGGAAAAGTATTCAAAATTTAGTCACTTGAGGTGTGTGTTTGTCTTTTGTCCGTGATCATTCGGTCTCTCTTTTTGATTTTCAAATATTTTATAGACCGTTGCTAATGTCAAAACTCGTTTTGTTTGTGCCAAAATTATAAGTGCATAAAAGGTACAAAGGCCGCTTAATTTTATGCAATAGAACTTTAGCACAAATAAAAGAGTTTTGGACAATTTTCTTTTTTTTTATTTGTTATCTTTCCGAGATGGCCACCGCACAAAAGTGAGCACCAAATTGTAAGATTTCTAGGAGGGTTCCAACCTAAAAGTACCAATGGGCAATAGGTGGAGTAATTT
Organism: Rhododendron simsii; assembly: GCA_014282245.1. NCBI lineage: Eukaryota > Viridiplantae > Streptophyta > Magnoliopsida > Ericales > Ericaceae > Rhododendron > Rhododendron simsii. The sequence goes on from CM024965.1 coordinate 11,619,258, forward strand.
CTATATTTTATTAACCAAACTTAGGTGGAGTAGGCTTTAAATTTTATTAACCAAGTTCAGGTGGCTTAGATGAGCGATGTGGGACAAAATCTAACACTCTCCCCCTCACGTGCAACCCAGATCCACGTGAAGGTGCGAATTGAGCTAACCAGAAGATTTGCTTCGGGTGACAGAGACTTGACCACGAGATGTGAAGTCTGTTGGAAACCGGGATTCGTTTATCACTGGAAATTCGCTACACACCAAAAAGAAACAATATTAGAAAACTTACTGGACCAATTTCAGGCGTCCGGAAATTGGCAATCGAGGCTAGTATTTTTATGGAGAATACTATATCCTTAAAGCAAATTTCGTCCCCCACACCGGTGCTCTTGGGTCTCTTGAACGTTTGCCTCCCAGGATTACTTGATTTTCGAAGAACGGAAGTAGCACTACAATCTGTTCAACGGGCGAACCAGAAAACTGTGCAGAACTCTCTCAGAATATGAATGTTATGAGTGCAGGAATTTTTCAGTTACTGAAATGGGAGGAGATGGGTCCTATTTATAAAGAAATAGGCACCCCAACAGAAAAGAACGGTGACTGTTCGAAATGGTGTTAGGAAAAAGGCACAACTGTTCGGAATGATCTCGACCGAAAAGACACCACTGTCCAAATCTTATCTTGCCGAACCAACACGTTACTTCCATTTCCCTAGGCTCACGGTACAAATGTGTAATGCCAAGGTAAATGAAGCATTGCACCCATTGGTTTAATTTTGCCACATGTTGGTCTATGAACCAACACAAAATTCAATTCAAAAGACTTCAAATAAGTAAGGAACTAATTGTTACAAATTCTCTCCAAATATTAAGTCTTAGAATTTTATGAACCCACTGCCACGCTCGGCCCGGTTCAGCGGCAAACCAAATAATTCCAAGTACTCCAAATATATTTATTTATCCACCATAGGACAAATAAATTACAACCAACTTAAATGATTTATTATGGAGTCAATTTCCAATTCACTTATTTCCAACAATCCCCCACATGAATGAAATTGATGAACATGATGTGCAGCAATATGCAAATGACGAGAGTTCAATAGGAAATCACCTGTATAGAGTAAGGTAGCTTTTGGCTTTGAACCTCCCCTTGTGAGTTACTATCGGATTTACTAGCTAACCAGTGAACGTGATGTCTTGAACTGTTCAGCCGTTTGTGTAAACCAAGACAACAGTAGTCACACAGGATCTTTCCAAACACAATTTGGTTCTTACGGTTTTGTCCATTTTAGCCCTGGAACATCGCCTGGTTTCAGAGAGTGCTTTAGAGAACTCAGCCTTTAAATTCTCATAGAAGCGGCCCACTTCGCACTCACATAGGTGATTCTTATTAGGAGTATCCTGCTATACCCCACTTGGAATTTCCACAGTATAAGAACCATTAAAAGCAAAACTTAACCTAAAACGCTGCAGGCATCACTGTTTCAACATAGGAATGAGTCGGAGAGGTATCTCCTCAGTGATTGTCCTAAGTCTCATACAACTCGGTTGTCCCGTTGAACCTAGATCTTGGGATCTCCAGTCAGCTAGGTTGGGTTGCCGTTATAGAGACTTTTAATTGGTAGGCTTTAGCCCCATTCCCCTCGATGAACGAACAACTGACTCTCTTGATAACCCTTTGGTTAGCAGATCCGCATTATTATCCTTTGACTTTACATAGTCAATAGTGATAACTCCATTCGAAAGTAGTTGCCTAACGGTATTATGTCTACGACGTATATGACGAGACTTACCGTCATACATATTATTCTGTGCCCTACCGATTGCTGATTGACTATCACAATGTATGCAAACAGCTGGCACCGGTTTAGACCAATTTGGTATATCTTCCAAAAAATTACGAACCCACTCAGCTTCTTCACTAGCTTTATCCAAAGCTATGAACTCTGATTCCATCGTGGACCGAGCGATGCACGTCTGTTTGGAGGACTTCCAAGCCACAGCTGCACCACCTAATGTAAACACATATCCACTTGTGGATTTTAAGTCATTCGTGTCGGATATCCAGTTTGCATCACTATATCCTTCTAGTACCACTAGATACCGAGTATAGTGCAATCCATAATCTTTGGTAAATCATAGATATCTAAGTACCCTGATTATTGCCGTCCAATGATCCTTCCCTGGATTACTGGTATACCTACTCAGTTTGCTAACTGAATAGGCTATGTCCGGTCTTGTACAATTCATTAAGTACATTAGACTGCCTATAATCCGTGAATATTCCAATTGGTGTACACTCTCACCAGTATACTTGTACAAATGCAATGTTAAGTCTACTGGTGTTTTGGATATAGAATCATCATACTTGTTGAACCTCTCAAGTATTTTCTCAATATAATGCTTTTGAGAAAAGACAATTCCCTCGGACGTTCTAGTAATCTTAATTCCTAGAATAACATCTGCTATACCCAAATCTTTCATGTCAAATTTAGAGTTCAACATTCTCTTTGTAGATTTAATGATATCATTATTACTTCCAATAATGAGCATATCATCTACATAAAGACAAACAATGACATAACCTTTGTCAATACTCTTGACATACACACATTTGTCACATTCATTGATTTTGAAACCATTTGAAATCATGACATTGTCAAACTTCTCGTGCCATTGTTTGGGTGCTTGCTTTAAACCATACAAAGATTTTACTAGCTTGCACACTGTCTTCTCTTGTCCTGGAACCTTAAACCCTTCTGGTTGTTCCATGTAGATCTCTTCATTGAGATCACCATTTAAGAAAGCTATTTTAACATCCATTTGATGTATCTCGAGATTGTTTAGAGCTGAGAAGGCAATTAACATTCGTATGGATGTTATACGCGTAACAAGTGAGTAAGTGTCAAAGTAATCAAGACCTTCCTTTTGTCTGTATCCTTTGACCACAAGTCTCACCTTGTACTTGTCAATTAGTCCATCTGCTTTCATCTTCCTTTTGAATATCCACTTGTATCCTAAAGGTTTACAACCTTGTGGGAGATCTGCAAGTTCCCACATGCGATTTTGCAGAATGGATTCTATCTCACTGTTAATAGCTTCTTTCCATAAGGGAGCCTCAGGAGATGACATAGCTTCCTTAAAGCTTTGAGGTTCAGCTTCTAACATGTATGTTAGAAAATCTGGACCAAAGGATTTTGATGTCCGAGCCCTCTTACTACGTCAAGGCTTTTCATCCTCATCCTTCTCCTCTTGAATTGAGTCCTTCTCAATTTCCATATCTTCAGTTTCTTGAACTGATCTAGGCACTTGTGTATTTCTCCATGGAAATACATGTTCAAAGAATGTAGCGTTCCTTGATTCCATGATTGTATTAGCATGGATTTCTGGATTTGTTGACTTATATACAAGGAACCGATATGCACTGCTATTGTCAGCATAACCGATGAACGCACAATCAACGGTTTTTGGTCCTATCTTAACTCACTTAGGATCAGGAACTGCTACCTTAGCCAAACACCCCCACATTCGTAAGAATTTATAGGTAGGTTTATGACCTTTCCATAATTCATACGGTATCACATTGGATTTCTTGTGAGGGATCCTATTCAGAATATAGTTAGCAGAGAGAATCGCGTCTCCCCACATGTTCCTTGGTAATCCTGCACTTATCAACATGGCATTCATCATCTCTTTCAGAGTTCTGTTCTTTCGTTCAGCAACTCCATTAGATTGCAGTGAGTAAGGAGCAATCATTTGGTGAATGATCCCATGTTGGGCACAAAATTCACCATAAGGTGCTTCATATTCACCCCCTCGATCACTTCTAATTGCTTTGATCGTTTTGCCAAGTTGATTCTCCACTTCACTTTTGTAGTGGATAAACTTCTCTAAGGCTTCATCCTTGCTCTTAAGCAAGTACACATAACAATATCTTGTGCAATCGTCAATAAAAGTAACAAAATACCTATGACCTCCTCGAGTTTGAACAACTTTCAAATCGCACAAATCCGAATGGATTAAAGCAAGAGGTTCTGTACTTCTTTCAACTTTGTGAAAAGAATTCCTTGTCATTTTAGCCTCCACACATATTTCACACTTATGATCTGAGTTTATATCAAATTTAGGCAAACAATCCAAGTTAATTAAACGGCGCAAAGTGCCATAATTTACATGACCTAATCTGCCACAATTCAGAAAACTCAAGGATATAAGCAGAAGATGTGTTTATCTCATTGATACCCGGAGAGGCCGGAACCTTAGTCAGTACATTCATTTTGAATAGCTCATTACACATGTAGCCCCTACCAACATAAACCCCATTTTTAGTCAGTACAACCTTATCGGCTTCGAAAACCATACGAAAACCATTCTTGACCAAGAGTGACCCAGATATCAGATTCTTGCGAATTTCTGGCACATGCATCACATCATTCAGAGTGAGCACCCTTTCAGAAGTCATCTTTAACAGCACTTTCCCTTGTCCTTCAACCTTGGAACTGGACGAATTTCCCATGAAGAGTTGTTCACCAGATTCCACCGATTGATAGGTGGTGAATATCTTCTTGTCTGCACACACATGGCGAGTGGCGCCAGTATCCAACCACCACTCCTTGGGACTAGAACCCACCAAGTTAACTTCTGAAACCACAGCCGATAGGTTCAAGTCATTAACCCCATCAGAGAGAGTCTCAATCTCCATCTCAGTCATATTGGCTTGCACTGGTTTCTTGTTCTGATTACCTTGCTTGTCACACACAAAGCATTTCCCATCAAACCTGGGCTTCTTAGCATGGTTCATAGGCACCATGGCGGGAACCAAAGCCACAACAGCAATAGGGGTTACGGGAGGGTTAGACCAAGAGGTTTTCCCACTTTCTTTCACAGTTTCTGTAGTCATTTCTGTTCCACAAACAGAAGATCGACACAATAGTAAATAATCAAACTATTTAAATCAAACTGAAAACTCTAAGCAAGCCAGTACAATATAAAATATGTTCTAATCACTAAAGTGCAAACAACCACGACGGTCAAAAACTGTGATAATAAAAGCACCGCACAAACAATTCAAAAAAAATTTTGTTTTCTACAATCTGTGATTAAAAACCAAATTACGAAAGATATAGCGAAAAGGAAATAGCCTTAGACTAATCTGCAAGCAAGTCTAAGATCCCACTGTTTTCCAAAACCGAGATACACGTACGATTGATTACTATAAAAAAAATATGCCAACTGTTTTATACCCACTGATTAAAACTCACAGGAAACGAGGACTAAATGCCAATTAATAACCAATCTTAAAATGGTCTGTATAGATCTCTAATCTCAAAATGTATACAAACTGACAACTCTAGCCACCACAAAATGTATACAAATAATAATCTTACTAGAATTTCTAATTCAAAAGATTACGAGACAGTAACAATATTTCCAGAAATAAAACCGAATTCCAGAAAATTTAAGAACACGAAATTTGCTTTAAGACTGTTGGAAACCGGGATTCGTTTATCACTGGAAATTCGCTACACACCAAAAAGAAACAATATTAGAAAACTTACTGGATCAATTTCAGGCGTCCGAAAATTGGCAATCGAGGCTAGTATTTTTATGGAGAATACTATATCCTTAAAGCAAATTTCGTCCCCCACACCGGTGCTCTTGGGTCTCTTGAACGTATGCATCCCAGGATTACTTGATTTTCGAAGAACGGAAGTAACACTACAATCTGTTCAACGGGCGAACCAGAAAACTGTGCAGAACTCTCTCAGAATATGAATGTTATGAGTGCAGGAATTTTTCAGTTACTAAAATGGGAGGAGATGGGTCCTATTTATAGAGAAATAGGCACCCCAACAAAAAAGAACGGTGACTATTCGAAATGGTGTTAGGAAAAAGACACAACTGTTCGGAATGATCTCGACCGAAGAGACACCACTGTTCAAATCTTATCTTGCCGAACCAACACGTTACTTCCATTTCCCTAGGCTCACGGTACAAATGTGTAATGCCAAGGTAAATGAAGCATTGCACCCATTGGTTTAATTTTGCCACATGTTGGTCTATGAACCAACACAAAATTCAATTCAAAAGACTTCAAATAAGTAAGGAACTAATTGTTACAAATTCTCTCCAAATATTAAGTCTTAGAATTTTATGAACCAGCTGCCACGCTCGGCCCGGTTCAGCGGCAAACCAAATAATTCCAAGTACTCTAAATATATTTATTTATCCACCATAGGACAAATAAATTACAACCAACTTAAATGATTCATTATGGATTCAATTTCCAATTCACTTATTTCCAACAAAGTCACCCAAGACCAAGCTCGATTTGATATCATGTTAGATTTCTTGGAGGGTTCCAACCTAAAACCAATTGACCAATAGGTGAAATAGCCTCTAGAATATATTAACCAAGTTCTAGAATATATTAACCAAGTTTGGATGGCTTAGATAAGCGATATAAGATAAAGTCTAACACTCTCCCTCAAGTGCAGCCCGAATGTATGTGAACGTGCAAATTTCTCCTTAGTTTATTGAGAGGAGTCAAAATTGATGGGCATAGCTGGTTTGACCTTATTTCCAGACCGGTAGATTGTATATGGAGTAGTATATATGATTAGTTATTTGCTTGCTTTTTCGTCTATCCACTCACTGAGAGAGAGAGAGAGAGTGAGAGAGAGAGAGAGAGAGAGATGGCTAGCCTCTACCCGAGCTCCAAAGCTGTGCATGAAGAGGAGGATCTTAACACTGTTCCTCCCCAAGAGAAGGAACTTGACGCTGGTGCTCTTTTTGTGCTTAAATCCAAAGGTTTGTTGATGTTTTGCTTTTCATCCCTTTTCTTTGTGAACCTTCTCTTTAGTTCTTCAGCGTCATCATAATAAATAGCACCCCCTATTTATGCGTAACAATGGCGGTAACACGAAGATGCTACATACAAGAAGAAGAAGAAGAAGCAGGGAAAAGTAAGAGGAAAGATGTAGTGGAAAAAATGTTTGTGGCTCAAATCTTTCTGGGAGTTCCGCAATTGCACCTGTTTAAATCTGAATCGTCTATTGATCTTTCTATTTACTTTGGTGTATCTCTATCTCTTCGGATATATAGAATCTAGGTGATCAAAGCTACTGCCATCTGCAACTTCAATATTTAAGTAGCCAATTAAGGTGATAAATATCGATCCATCCTCCGATTAAAGTCTAGCGAGCGAGGTAGCTAGAAGTCCTCAAATTTCCAGCTGGTTTTTCTATGCTACCAATTTATTAAGCCGGCCCAATAAACTGGTCAGGAATTCGATCCCTTACTCTCAAAATATTTGTCTTTCTGCCCATTAAATTGTCACCCAGATGATTATATGATTCCGAATTACGAAACACATGAAGCTCGAGATAATATCGTGCATTTGTCGATCTAATGCGATAGCGGGAGGGGGATGTTCCAGTCTTTAGAATAACTTGTACCGAACTATCAAAATGGCCGCACAAAAAAAATCTACCCCGCCAAGCAAAAAAAAAAGAAAAAAAAATCTACCCCGTTCGTCGCCAAGCAAAAAAAAAAAGAAAAAAAAATCTACCCCGTTCGTTTAAGAGTTTTGGATTCTAATCATTATCCTATTTCTTTCCAATCATTACTCTCATTTTTCTCTCTACCTCTCTCCAGTCATTACCCCTATTTACAGTCATTACTCTATTTCTCTCTACGCTTATTACCTCCAAATTCAAAATCTCAAAACAAACTAGTGTTTTTCATTCTTCTCTTTTGGTTTTTAACCAAAAATAAAGTTGCAAAATGTACCTAATTAAGCTCTAACTTTGCCTGGCTTTATGGCTCATGCGCACCAAGGATCCTATGTAAAAAGTTTGGCCACATTATTGGGAAGTGGGGTGTGTACAGACCCAGGATCTTGTAGCGAGCAAATTTACTACAGGGTTGTAGCAAGCATCTCAATCGTCCAAATGAGTAATCAACGATTCGGATTTAAAACAAACCCTTTTAGGAAATAGTTATTTTCTTTCGTGGAATAGGTTTTCTTAATTTAAATCGGTAAAAACTTTTTTAGACGGCTGATATTGCTTGCTGCAACTCTATAGTGAGGGTCCCCAAATCCAATGTGAACCACTAGCTAATTGGCTGGCAAGATTTTATTAGTGCGCGCACTATATATAGATAGACAATGTACTCAATGCCTCATCATGTGATCATCAATGACTTGTTGGATCACATATGAAATCATCATACTGGCCGGGGACCATACCCAAACTGACATTATTTTTTGCTTTCTTTTGTATATATCCTAGTACCTCAAAAGTGGAAAATTTTGTATCATAATTTTTGTATAACTCAGATGTCCGAACCGATTTATACAAAATTCACTTGACATGCACGAACTAATTATTTAATTAAATGAATGAATGTGAGCACTACAGGGTCTTGGATACATAGCGGGTACCACTTGACAACATCAATTGTAGCTCCAGCGCTGTTGAGCCTCCCATACGCATTTGCATCCCTTGGCTGGGCCTCCGGAGTCATGTGCCTGGTGGTCGGAGCAGTGGTCACCTTCTACTCTTACAACTTGATTTCATTGGTTCTGGAGCACCACGCCGAGTTGGGTCATCGGCACCTCCGCTTCCGCGACATGGCTCATGACATTTTAGGTACGTAGCTACACCCCCTCAAAGTTAATAGTATTCAAGTCAGTTTTTTTTTTTTTTACAAGAAATTCAAGTCAGTTTCATAGGCTTGAAATTCACATACTTCATAAGTTAAAGGTAGTATAAGAATATTCCATAGTTGGCAAATGGAATAACTTTGATCTTTCTACATGATTGTACATACGAGAGGGATTGAGAAGACTTTTTACATTTAGTAGGCTCTGTTCCGTTAAGTTTATTATTTTTTTAATTGCTTATTTTTCATTTTACGAGATAAATCATTTTTTTACAATACAATATACATCACAAATAATACAAAAAATAAGTTTCAAATAAGAACTTATTTTCCTTGGCGGGTGGGCCTATCATATTTTTTTTTTCTTTTTTTGGGAATCTCGACACACCAAAATTATTGGCGGGTGGGCAATAAAGTTTTGCTTTTTTCCCCTTTACAGAATAGACACACGTGTAGTCAATTATTTTAAAATTCCCGAAATGGGTGCCTGGTCAAAGAAAATGAGTTTGCTCCACCTAACCAAGAAAATGAACCTTTACCCAAAAAAAAGAAAATGACTCTTGGTTCTGTTTAGGAAGAAAAAATCAAGAGCATCACCACATTCACACCTGAAGGAATTTTGTACAAGAATTCAGCCGTGAATGCATGACTTTTGTGTAGCTGTCTCATAACATTTTTTTTTTTTTGCTCGGCAGCTGTTTCATAACATTTACATGTTGAATTTTCTCCTGGCCCCTTCTTTTGTGAAGTCATGCAGCTTGAATGCTCGCGATTGATACGATAAGAAGGGAGTGAAGAACATCAAATATTAAGATAAGGATGGACAAAATAGATCGATCTTCTTTGTTCAATTGCATTGAATCCTAATGAACAAACCAGCTGCTTTTAAAAAACGTGACAGCCGATTGAATCATTGAATAGATGGCATGGTTGCCATATTTAAAAGTAGTGGTAAAGGACAATTTGTACTAGATTTGAATTTTGTCGATTTTTTTTTATAAATTAACGGTTTGTCTCTATAAAAGAAATCTACAAAAGTAAAAAAAAAAAATTACTAAGATTTTAAATAGTTCATTAAAGGGGAAAATATTCCAATACAGACAAACTTTTTGAATTATTTTTGTCTTTATTGAAAACAAATTCAATTTGGTTCATATTTTATTACTTTTTAGGTTTCTCTTGTAGAGACAAACTAATAATTCACAAAAAAAATTGACACAAAATTAACAAAGACAATTAAAAAAATTGATTGAAGACGATAAAAAGTTGATCCAACCTTTTTATTTAGGAAAAAAGGACCTAAATGTATATATAGTTTAGATGGATGTCTATATTATCACCACAAAAAATGATTTACCTTCGTGCCACGTACACTCTCAAAACTCTTCTCACAAAGACTAGCACAATAATATCTCTTAAGCGATACCTTGTCAATCCACTTGCTCTCAAAATATCTTCTTCTTGTCAAGAGAAAATTTCGTGCCTAGCAGGTATCACGTGGCGATACGCAGTAGGCGATCTAGACCACCCAAGCAATGAACCAACGGCTCAGATTTATTCTCTCTCTCTCTCTCTCTCTCTCTCTCTAAATCTGAACCATTCAAAACACATTTGGACAGTCCGAATTACCGACTGAGTGCATACCACGTGTGCAGTGCCTTAACGGCACCTAAAATTTTCTCTCCTATTTCAAGACAAAAAAATCAACTTCAATAATGGGTGGCAATTGGGACTGTATGTGTCGAATTCATGTGGGCCCAAATAGGAGTAGTTCACTTTGACTCTCCCTTTTTAAAGTTTATGCAGATTTTTTTGATTTATTCTGTGCATGGCTATTTATATTTGTGGATTTCCCAAGAGAAAAACATTTACTATATTTTGAATGATTCTGGTTTATTTGCCTAACCAACCAACAAGAGGATTTTTCCTTCTTTTTTTTTTTTGTCTTCTTTCACCTATTTTGTTATTTTCGTACGTGTCGTTTGAGAAACCTACAAAATCCATAATCGAATCAGGACAGAGCCAGGATCGTCTTGTGTGAGGAGCCCTTAATTTGCCGAACACATGCATACCCATATGATTGCTCTCGCGCGTCTGCAAAAAATTAAAAAGAAAACCCAATGACACGTCAATTTATTTTGACTAGGGGACCAAACATAGGCTGCATTCTTATGAATTTAACTTAAATTTGAAATTTTTATTTTTATTTGAATTTTTTCCGCATTTATTAATTTTGAGTTAAACTTTTGTAGATCATTGATTCCTCTCAACGAAAGGAATCGGAAAAGTAAAAAGAAAAATTATTTTTACCCAAGTATTTTGAGAAATAATCACTTTTTAGCAGAAAAAGTAACTTTTTTTGTTTAAGGACAAAATGGTTAACTTTATTTATGTTTTCAGGGATCAATTTCTTATTTCTACTTTGTGATCATTCAATCAGAGAGACAAATTTTACTTTGAAATTTTTTTTACTTTGAGTTGTGTTCCGCTAAGGATTCATAAAAAATTAAGTACTTATTTGTAATTTTTAAGCTTAAAAATAATGGACTCACTGAAATAATTTTTTATGCAATATGAATTTTATTTGATGGAGATTTAGATGAGATCTTTTGAATGGTGCAAAAAACCGAAACATTGATATGCTATTATTTTTAAGTTTAAACATTAAAAATAAGTATTTATATTTTAAAAACTCTTAAAGTCAAAAAAAAATACGAAATTAGGGAGTGCCTGGCATGCACCGAGGGCCCTGGCTGTACAGCTCCGCCCTGACCCTCAGTAGAATTAATGTTTCTGCTTGGAGTCTCTTTTATATGTTTCTCAGCGTTAAAGGATTATAAACAAAACTCCTCTTAGTCTAGTATACATCCGGACATACCAATAGTTGGAACCGTCTAATACATATGTGTATCTGTGTATCGGTCGATTCTGAACACGGATGTATCTAGTCTGCGATTTAAAGTTATGCTCCTAAGAGCGCGCTTAAAGTTGAACACTTCAGCCAATCGATAATGAAACTGGAACTGGCATGCAGGGCCGAGATGGGGCCGGTATTACGTGGGTCCGATTCAGTTCATGGTCTGCTATGGCGCAGTTGTTGGTTCCACGCTTCTGGGTGGACAGTGTATGAAGGTCATTTTTTCTATCTCTACTTCCTGTGCTCTCGTAATATCTTATGCAAAATACGAGTCATCAAGGTCGTAATTGAGAATCCAAGCCACATTTTATAAAAGTGGATGAGTTTGTCGGATATCGGTATCCATCTGGACGAATCGTATTGGATCACAAGAGCAATGGCTAGTTAAAATTTCTCTCTTTGTGAAATATGGTTCAATCAAGCCTTTATCAATATCCGAATAACTTGGGATTTTGCATGGGCGGAAAATACACCTAGTCCTACAAAATGAACGGCTCGAATTATTAAGTAGGACGATGGTGGATCACATGAGGGATCGATCTTGAAAGATATTGATCCGGGTAAGATGCCACTTCCTGCCGTGGATGATGGATCAGATGTACTTGCTACCATTAGAAAATCTTGGGTGCAAATAGCGTATGGCTGACATAGTACCCGACGCGCACATTCAGGCCATCCAAAAATCCAACCGACGGTCCGGATTGAAACACACTTTTCCTTTTCTTTTTCTTTTAAATCCGTTCGGTACTTTCAATCCGGACCATCAGTTGCATTTTTCGAAGGCCTGGATGTGCACGTCGCGCGAGTATCACATGGTACCCGATTTGCAACCAAGAATTTCTCTGCTACCACACCCAAATGGACAGTCATTTCTTTCTTGAACAAGGCCAGAGTTTGAATATTCATTTTCTTGTTTCTTCAGGCAATCTACTTGCTATCAAACCCAGAGGGATCTATGAAGCTTTATGAATTTGTAATAATATTTGGAAGCTTCATGTTGATCTTAGCTCAAATACCATCTTTCCACTCGCTGAGGCACATCAACTTGGTTTCCTTGGTACTATGCCTTGCCTACAGCGCTTGTGCCACTGCTGGTTCCATTTACATAGGTAAAAAAAAAAAAAAAAAACACATAATATTCCCAATGCTTACACTTTACACTCAAGTTAATTTAGTCTAGGTTTACAGTGTTTCCTGCTTTTTTTTCATCTTTGTTAGGACGTTCATCCAAGGGGCCAGAAAAGGACTATTCCTTAAGTGCGAACACTGAAACTCGCGTTTTTGGCATTTTCAATGCGATAGCCATAATCGCAACAACATTCGGGAATGGAATCATCCCAGAAATCCAGGTTTCTACAATCACCATTAATCATTTCTTTCGAGAATCCTATTGTTTGTTTATCTCATTCTCTCAAGCTTCAACAAGTAATTTCGAGACCAGGGGTTGGCCTATTTTGTGGTTCCAGTCTCAATATTGCAAAATGCAGCTTTCCCTTTTCCAGTTCTCCTTCCGAATTTGTCAAGGAGGAAAAAAAAAAGTCAGTTTTGAAGTATTTAGACCAATGCGCAATGCAGTTGATATGGCTTTTTTTACGTGGTTGAGGATTTTTTTCTTATTGATTTTACAGGCAACTCTGGCACCACCAGTGAAGGGGAAGATGTTCAAAGGACTTTGTGTTTGTTATGCAGTGCTGATAGTAACTTTCTTTTGTGTAGCCATTTCTGGGTACTGGGCATTTGGCAACCAATCTGAGGGTCTAATCCTCAGCAATTTCTTGGATCAAGATGGGAATGCTTTGGTCCCTAAAGGGTTCATTTTGATTACTAACCTCTTCACTATTCTCCAACTATCAGCTGTTAGTGTGGTAAAGATCTGATCTCCAAACTCTTCTTGGTGGATTTATTTTCTTGTTTCTCATGTTTCGTAACAAAAAACAATTAAAAGTTCGACAACACTCAGTGGTTTTCATATCGTCTGCATTCTCGAGTCAAAACCGTTCTTCAAAATTTGAACACCTCATTTTGGTTTTACCCCGAAAAGTTACCAAAAATGCAAACATATGCATTTGTTCTTGGATGGGAAGGCTTTGGTCTCCAAATGGTTCATCGTTTTTCATGTTCTCAGAAGCATAAATAAAAACAAGTACAAAGGCAGTCATTGTCTTCTCAATTTAGTACAAAAACTGGCTAAGGGATAATAGGTTAAGATTCTGCGAATTGCAGCATTAAAAGAGTCTGGTGTACTCTTTGAAGCTCTCTCTATGCTCTTCTTTCCGTATTGTACCGATTTTAATTTTTATTTATGATAATGACATTTTCTTTTGCCGATATGAAAAATGGTACGAAAGCTGTTCTTGAAAATTTGAAGGCTTACATGATGGTTTTTCCTGACAACACTATATTCCCAATTCAGCAGCTAACATAAGTTTCACTTCCAGGTGTACTTGCAGCCCACAAATGAAGTGCTCGAGCGGACTTTTGCAGACCCCCAGAGTGGCGAGTTCTCCACCCGCAATGTCATCCCAAGGCTAATCTCGCGGTCACTCTCTGTCATCATAGCCACAACCATCGCCGCAATGCTCCCCTTCTTCGGAGACATTAATGCAATGATTGGCGCTTTTGGATTCCTGCCACTCGATTTTGTCCTGCCCGTAGTTTTCTACAACTTGACGTTTAAGCCATCCAAGAGAAGCCCTATTTTCTGGCTGAACGTCTCGATTGCTGCAGTTTTCTCCGCAATGGGAGTCATAGCGGCAGTTGCAGCAGTTAGGCAAATCAGTCTTGATGCCAAAACTTATCGGTTATTCGCTAATGTGTAACCATTGATACTTATGCATTAGGTGATATTCTTTAAGTTGTAAAATTCATTTGGACTCTCAATAGTACATTGAAAAGTGAAACACAGAAGTATATACATATACAAGCATTCTACTACTTGCCAGAAACATCCTGTATTTCTTCTCTATGAAAAACATAAAATCTTGAAATTCACCGTCTAGTCGAGAAGAGTTTTTCGGAAAAGAAAAATTTTGATCTAGGAAATGAGATCAACAGAGATAAGAAGTGCTACAAGTTTACTCAGAGGCACTGGCAAATTATAAATAATTCCGCGAAGTCTTAAGCACTGCGCTAATGACATCGAGAATACGAAAGTTGCTCCTGATTTTGTAATTTCAATTGGGAGAGAAAATACCCTACCATTGTATTTCAAGGGCATCAGTTCATGTAAGAGCCTTTTCATCAGACACGGGATCTGACGGCTGTGAGCCATTCTGATCGGAATATTGAAGAAAGGCACGGGTAAGATTGTGGTCGCTGATGGTGTTTTCATCGCCATTTGGTGTCGAAACAGAATTCTCCTCTGCGTTCTCGGACTTGACAATTGGTGTGGGGATTTGTACTCTATCTGAAACACTAGGCGAGCCCGTAGCCGTAGAAGGTTCAGCAGAGTGCCTCCTGAGAAGTTGCAACTTAATGTTCTGCTTGAAACTCCCAAGGATGAGCTGGTAAATAGAAGAAAAACCAGTACAAGGTTTTTGAGTACAAGGTTTTTGTACATAATGTAAGTCTTACATATGGACAACACATAGAATTCCAAGGCTGGTTAAATTATGAACAAAAGAATGGTAGAACGTGAAGCGAAAAACAAAGAAAAAGGGGAAATAATATTTTCTCGCGTACATTTGTACTGTTTGAAAAGCGAAAAAAATTGCAGACATAAGGCTCACTTGAATTGGCATAGCTGCAACTAAAGATCCTACAACAGTACCACCAAAAACACTCCCATCAGGATTGGCCAGTGAAACACTTAGCCTGCCTATTTCGCGTTGTACATTTCCGGTTGCTGTACAAGTGTATGAGCCGGATAGAGTTAATAACTCGAAGCGACCCTGCATGGAGAAGGAATGGCAAATTGGAACAAAGAAAAAGTCAAGAAAACCCTTCCATTGGTACATACTGCATGAGTGAAAATAATGTTGTGTTTCTCTTCGTAGGTCAGAAAGTAGTTTAAATACTTGGCGGCAAAAAATAATGAAAACTAGATGATGAGAGTGCTACAATTTTGGCAACTTGTTCATGAAATTTTGCAACTTTCTATGAAGCAATAAAATGCAAAAATCTAGAAAAACAAAAGACATTTAACAAGATATCATGGCACAAAAGAGGAAGTTCAAAATCGACTGAAAAAATAGGATAATTCAGCAAACATGAAGAGGGTATAAATCATGCCTTGAATCTTAAAATACCGCTGCCAAAATAACCAGCTGGACAAATATCCACAATAGAAACACAGCCAACGGCAGAGAGAATGCAAAAGGATCGAGCACCCTTCTTTGCAAATGATGATAGAACACCAGCAATGTCCTGCAAAATCACAGAAATTCACATCAACTTGACAAGAAATGGAGGACAGAGAGATTAAATGCAAGAAAACATGCACGTTTCTTTTCAATATCTGATCCTACCACTCCTGTTTGTATCGCCAGTGCATAAGGAGTGAAGTTTCCTCCAGCTGTGTCACCAAGCTCGCCTTCACCCAAAAATCGTGGTTAGAAGATGGTAAAGCTTATGTGTGTATGTAGCCAAGGTATTTCTTGGAAAGAAGCATCAAATGAAACAACCAGTTCTCTTTCAGTTGCAAATTTCTTGATATTGCATTGTTTCGGAAACAGGATAAGGGGCATAACAAGAATCATTCACAAGGACTAGCATACGGTATATACACTATGATATCATTGCAGCAGACCACAAACGGTGATTTTATTGGTAATGGCCACAAACGATTGGATCGGAATATGTAGTCAGATTTATTGAAATCCCATTGCCGTGGACTTAGCTGATGAAAAGCTTCGGTCACTTACCAGAAACCATATATTGAGATCAAACAAACCATATATTGAGATCAAACTCAGGCCCTGATACAACTACCAGATTATTCAACTGGATATCAATTTGTGACCTTAAATCTAAGAAGATAAGAATGGGTTTAGAGTTGCAAATACTTTTCCTGGCCACACCAATATGCAAAACGGCCATATGGGGACACGAGCCTAACAATATTGAGATCAAACTCAAGACTTCTGAGAAAACTGAAGATAACAATGTTAAATTGCAGATTGTCCAATCCAAAAAAAACTGAAGTTTTTCGGACACAAGCCTAACAATGTTTATCGAGCTATTATGCTATACATTACCATAAAAAGAAATTTGAACCGAATTAAATGTTTTAAATTCCCTCCTCATGGCCTAACAATGTTCATACACTTTTGGAAATAACTTTTGCAACTCAACTATTTTTTCTAAGAAGTACATTAGAGTAAAATTTATCTCAAATTACTCACGAGTCACGATACAGTTTCCAAGATACTAACCCAAGGAAGCCAACATTTGCAATTTGCCGCTGCCAGGGGGCCGGCCTCTTCCCCGTTTCGGACCAAGACTGGCCGGTGAAGCTGAAGAGTCCGGCGACCCCAATTGATGATGCTTTCTGGGTCTACCTCTCTTTCTCCGAATAGTTACTTCTGGCCCCACCACACCTTCTGATTCTCCATCACCTCCGTCCTCTGCCGCTTCACCTCCTCCCTCCCCACCGCCGTTTGCACGGAGGTTTTCTGCGGTACCGGCGACTGTGACCTCCGCCTTCACGGCGATCGTCTCCGCCTGTGCGGGTGGAGATTGAGTCTCTGCCTCAGCCTGAGGCAAAGGCGCGCTAATGTTGTTGTCTTCCATTGGAAAAAAGTTCAAAGTTATTAGAAGATCATTCGGTTTCTGTCAAAAAAAGAAATTAACAATTGATAGATCAACAACTACAATGTCTGTACAAAAAATGAAAACATATGTATATAACACGCACATATAGTCAGCTTCTATAAGAACCTTAAATCCGAAATTTCTGGCGATCACCCTTAAAAAATATGTTTTAAACAATTTGAACGATTTAGATCATCAATATGACCCGGAAAATGAAAGGTCCGCATTTTAGCCGAGGGATCCCCATATATATATTTGCATGACTACTGGGCGAAACAGGGGTCAATGCAGTGATTCTAAAATACAGCGCACGCACACACATTTGAAATTATGTATACGTATATGACAGATCGATCATACAAGTCTCTGCAAAAGCGCCACAAGAATAGCCGTGTTTGAGATCTCTCTCTCTCTCTCTCTCTCTCTCTCTCTCTCTCTCTCTCTCCAGAATAA
Source organism: Rhododendron simsii (assembly GCA_014282245.1). NCBI lineage: Eukaryota > Viridiplantae > Streptophyta > Magnoliopsida > Ericales > Ericaceae > Rhododendron > Rhododendron simsii. The sequence goes on from CM024965.1 coordinate 11,637,030, forward strand.
TGGGGAGAAGGACTGATTTCGTGTTCATATTTATAGAGGAGCCGTTTTTTGGAATCCCACTGCATCTTTTCTTGAGAATTTTTTAGCACGTGACTAATTCGAATTTACTGGACCTTAATTAAACGGTAGCACGATTCTTGCATAAATCCATTTTCTTGTGTTTGTTTCCATATTTGTCGACTTGGGATTATTGATATTCATCAATAATTAAGGATTTGATTAGTTGATTTTGAAATTCAAAATCTATTCTTGCTATTGTTGTGCCCTTGTGTATGAGTTGCCTATTGAAGTAATAATGACGATCGAATTAATTATGCTAATATTTTTTTTTGTCTTCTTGCAGAGTTTTATTTTTCCGTGATATTTACGTTGCGTCTATAAGATTTCTTTCGTTGTTTCGCTATAATGAATCCAATTCCTTTTGGTATTGGTATTTATGATTAATTGTATTTGTACTAGTAACTTTTGGACACAAATTTATTCATGTCGACCTTACACAATGTGCTTTGGATGGGACACGAACTCATCCCACACATTGAATAGTTATGGCTTACGAACATATCTATGTTCGAACATCTATGTCGTCCAAAGTATTTTCCATAGAAATTCAAGGACCATATTTTTTTTCTTCTTTAATTTTTTTTTTTTTTTGCGGAAATAGAAATGCAGAAAAGGTACTCAATCACCTCAGAGAATAATGCGTCGCCAAACTACACCATTATCTGTTAGGTACGCTACCGCACCTATATCAGGACGTTGGACATTGTAGTCACGCCACTTCTAGGTGGCATTAGAAGTGTCTTTACTCCCAATATTGGAATCCCAAGAGGTTTGGCCAAGTGTGCTTGAGAAATCAATGAGAGTTTGTTTTTTTTGGGGTCACATTTTCGAATCCCTCAAAAGCAACATTTCAAATCTTAGGGCCACTTTGTCAGGTCATTAATTTTAGAGAGCCAAAATTAGATGAGGGGCATGCAAGCTGGCCCAAGACCTCCGGTGATCAAAAAAGGGGGGCTATGGAGGCTCGAACCTAGTCGAACTTTTCCCCACTGAACCACCCCTTCATTGGTAAAATAATTAAGTATACATTTACATACGTCAAAATTGTTAGTGCGAATAACTGTTCTTATAGGGGCTCGAACCTAGGCCTACTCTTTTTACTAGGTGTTCTTCCATTATTGCCTTATGAAAATTTAAATACGTAAGTGACATGTAGAGGTTCGGATTGATTATATGTTTTTGTTGTGCAAATTTTAAAAAATTTGTAAACATTAAGTTTATTTGGTATTGCTTTTATCTTCTATTTCAATTTGCATTTCCAGGAAAAAACACTGGCAAACAATTTCCGAAACTCTGGATGATAAAACTTCTTTCAGAACAAATTTCAAAAATAAAAACAATTAGAATTGTCAAAAAAAAAAAAAAAAGAATACCAATAGTCTCTGCACCGCGTTCCACGAAAACTGATGTTTAAAATAGCAAACCAAGGGATATCTTAATATCATTTTCGAAAAAACTTTTGAATTTCTTCTGTCCTTCCAAAAAATGAAAACAAAAATGCAGGATGAAAACAATACCAAACCCATAAATTTTCGTGTTTCAAACTTGACAACCACCGGAAAATTTTAGGGTTTCAACTACGTCGTATCGAACAGTGTTTTTCGCATCCCACATATAAAGTACGCTGAACGAACATGAAGACCCAGAGTCATTGCGGGTCTTCACAACAAAACTTACTGGTTATACTTTTGCTAATATCTAACCAGAGGAATCGCAGTTCCAAGTTTACATACTCCAGTTTCCTACTTAAGAAACATGACACTGCTCGTTTGACAGGACTAATGGTGAAGGAATGAGTATTCTCATGGGTTTTGTAGTCCAATCAAGCTTCTAGACTTCTAGTTATGAGATTAATAATAGTATCACACTCCGTAGTATTGCATATCTCATACTCTGGAATCGCAATAAACGTTAAATCCGACTAGCAAAAACTTTAATAAAACCCAGGATCTGTAGCCTCCTTGAATTTGTAGTTCAATCTGATATTCAAATTGGGTCAAACAAACGGGCTCATAGAGGTACTCTACGACTTGAAGAGGGTTCGCAGATAAAGGAAATCAAAATGCCTTGCGAGCACCAAGTATGCAGCCTGTTATAACAATTTTAACCATAATAACTATTGCTGCTGTTTAACAAGATACCAATATCCAATGTAAAAGTTCCATCAATCATCTCAAACCAACAAAGTTTATAATTCACTCCCTAGTTCCACTAGGGTTTGCCAAATGGAATCATAAATAGACATATGAAAACAAGGTCCATAAGTCTTCTTATTAAACGGTACAGGTAGAATACCTTTCACTGCTGCCAATGCTCCCAACAACACAAACAAAAGGAAAGCCCTCACCGACACTTCAATTGTCAGGCGTAGTTGCATCTGAGGCATGATCTGACGGTTCTGAAGCGTTTTGATCAGAATTCTCCAGAGAGGCACGATCCACATCTTGATTTGCATTGCCATTTGGTGGTTTGGGTTGAGGGGAAAGAGGGGAAAGGGGTGTCACAATGAACTTCTCTTCAATTTCTTCTGGTAACTGGACGGTTGTTGGCAGAACTCTAAACCTACCCAAACCATCAGCAGCCGTTGAAGATTCAGCAGACTCTGTCTTGAGAAGAGTCTTCTTGCTCTCCTTGAAACTTCCTAGAACAATCTATTAAATTGAAAAGAACCCAATTCAAGTTTTTATTTAAGTTGGTACATAACAAGAAGTTTTACATAGACAGAACATACCAATCTAAGGTTGTGCTTGGAACATAGATCAAAATATATATTCATTGAGGGAAAGGAAAAGTAGAGTGAAGCAGAGGAAAAACTTTAGCTTATTCGGTTTTCTATTTTCCTAGCGTTTCCCTCACAAAATTCTCCACAACTCATGGGCCAGTTCATCAGCTACAACAGGTTACGGGTTCACATTCACTGGAACCCCATGGATCCATAAATCCTTTCAGAACTTTGTTGTTATATATCAGCTCCACAAATCATTAGCCAGATGGACATCAGCTCCACAAATCATGATTCATGAGCCAGATGGACATCAGCTCCAAAGGGTTCTCTTGAACCCCCTAGCCTGGATACATAAATCCCATCAGAACATATTTGCTTCTATTGTTGACCTCGTTAAATGGAAAGACTTGAATCCTTGGAGAAATTGTTCTTACAAGAGTTTTTTATGTAAGAGGAAAAAAGAACTTGGCCTGGAAAAAAATTGGGATATTTGTGAAATATCTATTTCTTCCTTTGAATTTGAATGGGCAATCTCAATAGTATCAAGAATAGAATAATTCAACACTGGTTTGTGGGAGGCGTAGCATAATAAGAGAGTTTCTATTCGAACTTAATTGTCATCCAAACAAAAGACAGAATTCTATTCTCTCCATTTTCTATCATCTGTTGCCCAGTCACTTTGGGAAACATAATGACTATTACGTTTTGTTATTACCCCTACTTGGGGAAGATCCTATTGATAAATACATGATTCAAACATAGCATAAAGGCCGTGCACGATGAGATTGACAAGCATTTGCAAGGTATGGTACGGTGCATGGAACAAATTACATAGCAATTTTTGCAATTCCAGTTATACAGACATATGTAAGGCTTACTTGAGTTGGCTCAGCTGCAATTATAGATCCCACAACCAGACCACCAAAAACACTTGCATCAGCATCAGCCAATCCAACAGTTAAACAGCCTTTTCTGCGTCTCGCTTCAGTTAAAGTAAAAGTCCCCGACAGTATTGCAATTGGAAAGTGGCCCTGATGGAGTAGGAAAGGCAAACATAAACAAGGAAAAACAAAATGAAGTCCTTATTTTTTAAATTCATCGTGCACAAATGTAAACTCTGTGTTCCTTTCCCTTTATGCATGGTCAGCCATAACGGTCTTGGTTTCGATGTCACAGTTTCGGAGCATAACAGTTGTAGCGAAATGGGATCGATACTCGCAACCATGAATTTTTTAAAAATTCGCACAACATAGAAAAATATTACGGTACCGAAACAGCCATATTTTGCCCGTAAAAGACCCGTAATGGTCCGTTACGCAATGGCCCGATACCGTTACGTTACGTAACACTATTATGCGACTTTCGTTCAAACCGCAATATCGCCTAAAACAGGACTCGGTACCTACCAATACGGTTAAACATCAGCCGATACCATTATGGCATTACCTATCATCAATGTTATTTCAAACCATGCCTTTTTGTGATAGCACATAGCTGAACCCAATAATTCAATGAAAAATCCCTAAAAGAAAACAGTCAAATCTTTCGTGTACTACTCCAAAGTTCCTCCAGTCCCAAAACTTTGGGAAAATAATGATAAAGCCGCATTCAAACAGGTTTGTGGAGGGTTTTGAGAAAGAAACACGAGGGATTTAAACGATCAAAGTGAAGTTGTAGCGTTTAGGGACAACCTTGGGAAGGAAAAAGTGAAATTGTATTATTTTAAAAATCACAGCTAGCTGAAATCTCTAAGGCCTTGAAAATGAGTAATTTGGAGTTTAAATGGTCAAAGGTAATGCCAAAAAGTTGAGACACTCACGTTAATTTTGCTTTCCTATAGTTTAGAGGCTGAAAACTGTATTCTCAAGCTTTGAATAGTATGTCAAAACAAAAGTTTTGCGTAAAAGAAGAATGAAACAAATTTTGCAATACCAACTAAAAGTAGAACCACCTAGGAATATACCTCCCAAGTATGGATGCATAATCATACAAAGTCCCAAATGATTGACATGATTCTCCAGCAATTACCAGTATAGATTCAGAAAACTACAAAAATATGTACTCATTTTACAATGACTATAACTTGGTTTGGAAAACCTCAACATTTTTACCAACACAATCATCAAAAGTCCACAAACTTATAAGGGGTGCCCATATGTTGTCTTAACACACCCAAAAAACAGAAAAAAAAAAAACCATAAATGGGCTACCATTAGATCATTGGCTTTGAATAATTTCCATCCACTCATACTCACAACCAGAGTAGATTCAGTAGAAGATGGGTTCTCTAATGATTGAATCCATCATAGCCTCTTAGTCTAAGTTGGCTTGATTTAATGAATTGTAGGGTTATCTTTGGAATGAGGAAACTATAGGACTATAAAAGGCAACTTTATGATGTTTACTGGCTTATGACACCCGTTTTCCATGGACATTATCAAACTTTCCCCCAATCTTCCAATTTGTTTCAAATAGATCACTGAAAGGGATCACTAGAAATGCTACAAGAAAGAAATTCCAACTAGCAAAACAGAACACAATTAGAAGCTTGTTACAAAAGTTCCTCACAGAAAAGTCAGTTCAAAGATTAGGATATGGGGGGAGAGAGAGAGAGAGAGAGAGAGAGATCATGCCTCATGTCTTAAAACTTTACTGCTAAAGCAACCAGCCGGACATACATCGACGAGTGCAACCGCGCCAACAGCAGAGAGAATGCAGACAGATCGAGGACTCACATTAACAACTACTGACAATATTCTTCCAAAAATGTCCTAAAATCACCAAAATAAAGTAAGCACGCAAATATTACTAACTTGGGGGGGAGGGGAAATTACGGCAGACTCCTCCATATCTAGGCTTACCTCTCCTCCTAGTATGTTTAGAACATGAGGAGTGAAGTTTCCTCCAGCCGTGTCTACAGAAACCCGACCTTCACCAGAAAACAAGGGGCAGTTAAAAAAATTATTCAAATATGCATTGTGGAAAACGTGCATGTCCCTGACTTGACTAGTGACGGAAAATACAAAAAGATGTAAAGGCAAACAAAAGCAACATAGATAACAACTGTGCACAGTAACTGTCGTCCGAGTGTATGCTGAGAGTCGAGGAGATATATTCTCAGTATTACGGTATGTCATATTTATTGAAGTAGGAAAAAGTACTCCCCTTGTTTCAAAACTGTGGACTTCTTCAACGTTCAATGATACCTATGAAGAAAGAAAGGACCATCGCATGTAGTTGACACGTTTAGACAGCGTTTTAAAGCTATAACTGTATAGTGGGTCAATGAAATCTGTAGCAAAGTTCATCTTTCTAAGGCTGCCAACCCGTTTTGGACACTTATCAGAATCTACAGTTCAGATCAAATTCAGATTCCATTGTTTCAATAGAACTTCATCCAATTCAAGTGACTTTCAAGTTTTGATCCATAATGTGAAAAAGCAAAGAGTTACAAACTAGATTTATGAGCTTACATCTCTCCACACACAATGTATGACATCCTCGCCCCTGGCATAATTTGGAAAAAAGTGCAGTACGGCATATCGACACATAACTGGTGTATTAAAGCCATGCAATTGTAGTCCAAAGTGACCAATACTGCAAAATGCTGGTCTAGGCCTTACAAAAAATAATAGTGGTTGCAATATTGGGAATACGGGATTGGTTTGGCAGGGAGATGTGAGAAGAGTTACATATTGTCAAACAAGAGAACAAAGAGATGCAGTCATAAGTGGCTGCATACAATTCATCAAAGTTAAGAGAGAGTTAACCAAATAGAGCTAAGCCTAGTTGGTCACCCTCGTACACTCTCTACTGTCAAATCTTGCCGAAGGAAAGAACTAATTTTCCTATACAGGAGTGCTTCCTAATTTATTTCTGCCAGCCCCCTATGGGGCTATGGTTGCATTCTAATATATTGGGCTTGATTGAGTGGTTGCGGACCTCACATGATTAATGAAGTATCCCGTTATTGTAACTATTTCCATGTAAGTCTAACTGGTTAACATCAATAAGAGAGAATCCAACATAGCTAACAAAATACAGCCCTAATAAAGAAAAGCAAATGACTAAGTCACCCTCATGAATATAAAAAAGAGATTAATGCAACAAAATATCCAAAATTTCCTGTTACAATCGAGACTCGTAACGTAAGAACCGACAAATGCAAAATGGTGGGACTTCCTAATAAACCAATCAGCTACTAAGTTGAGGAGACAAATGTTTGAGATAGAATCTAAGAGATCAAAACAAAGAAACTAAACTAATTAAGATACAATGAGAAGCTCATTCTCCATCAGAGAAATTTCCTATTTCATCCACCAAAAGCTAGATTACGGGAGTATAACTTGGATTATAGAAGGGCATAGAGAGAAAATTGTTTTGAATGATATAAGATAAATAAAAAAAGAAAAGAAAAGAAAGTTTTGGCCTTCACCAACAGTTCAGACAACTGCTCAGATCAGGACTAGTTATAGAAGTAGAAACTAGAAAGAATAACCTCTCCAAAGCCAGATTAACAGGCTAATTTAGCAGGATAAACACCTTAAACACCATGCTATGCAAGCAGGAAGGGATGAACCCTAACCCCTTTTGTTTACCAATTTAGAGAGCAATAGTATTATAAGGATTTCCTTTTTGCAGATAATTAAGCATCTAGGGACAATCGGTCATAAAATTAAGCCAATAGGCTCTCGGACACCCACTTTTGCCTTTGATTAGACAAACTCCACTGGATGCGAGCAGAACGTGGGTTCTTCAACCCATTCCATCTTTTTTTGTCTGAATCTCATCTACACTTAGCATTTCACTTGAGCTATAAAAACAGGAATTATAACTTTACCTTCCAAAGTCGCTGCAACAGCTGTAAATATTTTTAAAAAAAAAAGGGAAAAGAAAGGAAAATGAACAATAAATGCACCAAAAACCCTTGTCTTGTCATCAACCAAAAAAAAAAAAAACAAGAGAGCGATTTAATTAGTTCCTTAACCATAATTGGAGAAAATAAAACTAAAAGGTTTTCTTTAAGTCGTCATGATGACTTCATTAGAGGATGAAACAAGCCCCAAATTGTAAAGCTAGAGCTCCTTTTTTGTGATGATGACAAAATCAGAAATAGACAAACAATAAATAGAGAAATCACATAGTATGGATGATAGTAATCTCGAGAAGGAATGGGAACGTGATGCCATATTTTCATGATTCCTTTGTTTCGAATTGACTAGAATGGGAATGTAATTCCCAATGACATATCCAATCAGGAATCACATCCCCACACTAAGTAGGAATCTATCCTATCACTCCCATCCCCATGGGAATCCTAGATTCCTGGCTCAATCCATAATAAAAAGAAACATTTTACTCCCAGAAAATTTTCAAAATAATTGATTCCTGGATAAGATTATTGAATCAATACAAACATCGGTATAGAGTTACTTTGGGTATCAAAATACTAGGGGTAATCAAATTCATGTTCCTACCGAAAATGACGGGCATCCAAACATAGCCTTAGCTTAAAGGCTAGGTCTACATTGCATGCAATGATCGCGAGGCAAAGCGCGAGGTCTGAGGAAGCATTTGGTTGGGGTTTGACTCCCCCTACATGCTATCAATTCGTAACTTTGGCCCATACATATTGTAATGACCCACGCCTGCTAACCTGCTAACTCTTAAACTAACCACGTAGCTCAAAAACTTAACCTCAGGTTATATAGTAGCTTGTCGCATTTCGTTATATACTGCACAATTCTCCCCTTCCCCACCGATGTGGGACAAGGATCTCACAATCTCCCCACCTTATGATGCAATGTCCTCATTGCATTGGCCCAGCAACCTTCCCCTGGTGATCATGGTGTGGCACTTAACTCTGTACAACACATCATCATGCTCATATCAAACACTAGAGGTGGCCTTCACCATGTAGACTAGGGTTCTGCTCTGATATCAATTATAACAACCTGCGCCAACTGACCTGCTAACCTTTAGCCTAACCACGTAACTCAAAAAGTTAACCTTAGGTTACACAGTAGCTCGTCGCATTTCGTTATATACTGCACAATTCTCCCCTTCCCCACCGATGTGGGACAAGGGTCTCACACATGCGGCATAAGAAGCTTTACCCGGCTTTAGTTGGGGCTCTGCTAGTGGACTGTGGAATTGGTCCCCTAGATTAATCTATCTATGAGAAAGATAGCAAGTTAATAAAAATTTTAAAATACCACCAAAAAAAATTTCCCAAGAAAATACGGTGAGCCAATTGTGTCATATAACTCTATTCTTCGAACACTCTATATCCCCAAAAAAAACCTTTTAAATCTAATAACTCGACAAATTTTCGGGTTAAAAAATCTTGATGTGTGGGTCGTAACACGTCGTAGATACGTCTAACGTCATTTTGACATAAATGAAGACATATGCTCACACAATTTTTGACGCAAATTTTTACCTAATCTCATCCATTGAAATCAATGGTTGAGATGATATTGTACTCTCTCCCCTCTATCTCACTCACACGTAATCTCTCACTCTCTCTCCCTCCCTCATGACACCCTTGGGACTCGCCTCCACACTCCGAACTTCCAACTCCGACCAGCCCCATCTCCGGCGAACCCCAAATCCTTCAATGGCTTTCTCTCGCTCCGATCTTGAAGATCAACAAGGGATATCTCTGCTTCTAATGAAAATATAAGGGGTTCGGAGAAGCATTACCCAACCCACTAAATAGAGAAATTCCCCACCAAAACAACCTATATCAAAATAAATTTCTATCATCTATCAACCGAATGAACCTATCCTTAATGTCCACAGAAATAAAGGGAAAAAAAAAAGGGAATGGAGCCCAGATGATTGAATGGAGACACTATATAGGACAAATCCAAGGGCAATTGTGAACTTTTTCTTCAATTGTTTGTAGGATAGGATAAATCCATGGGGAAGATTGAGGCGGTAGGGAGTGGAAGGGGTCAAGAGAAGGTGGGGTTCACCGAAGATGGGGGCTGGCCAGGGTTGGGGTCGGTCGGAGTGGGGTGGGGAGTCCCAGGGTTGTCGAAAGGCAGGGAGGGAGGGAGGGAGAGTTACATGTGAGTGAGACAAAGAGAAGAGAGTAAAATATCGTCACAGTAATTGATTTTAATGGTTGAGATTGAGTGTCAAAAATTGTGACAAAAAGTGTGTTAGCGAAACCACCCATATATGTGGGTGGGTGGGTGGGTGTAACAGACATATAAGCCCCTTTAATAAGACAATAAATGTAGTTATCTTCCCATATCACTAATAGAATCGCCAAGAGATTTTTCAGATTACATCAATCCACTCCTTAGATAAACTTCACGATTAAGCTATCTGATACATCTAAGAACCAAATCTCAGACGTAAATATTGTGATCAATGCAACTAAAAAGCCAAATCCAAAAAATGAAATTAATCTAGTAGAAAAATTCTAGACGCAATCAAGACAATTGTCATACTAATAACAACTTGATTTCCACACAAAAGCCTATTCAAATTACATTTATCAAGTGCATTTCAAGGGGCAAATCTAGAATCTAAAGATAAATTTCCTGCAATCCAATGACATAAACAACACATGACAGGCCTAATTCCCAAATAGTAGTCTGATTAATTAGAAGGACTTAGTGTATAAACAGACTCAAGAATACATACGAATCCATACTTATGAGGGGAAAAAAACTCACCCATAGCGGCCAATTGCAATTTTTCTGTGCCAGGAGGCCGTCCCCTTCCCCTTTTTGGAACAAGATTTTGTAGGGAAGGCAAACGCTCTCGTGACTCCACTGGATGCTTTCTTGGTCTGCCCCTCTTTCTCCGTACCGTTGAATCCACATCTCCTGATTCTCCACCACCTTCGTCTACTGCCACTGAACCTTCACTGCTCCTGACCCCACCACCATTTACTAAGTTTTTGTTCATACCACCATCTACAACCTCCACTTTCACAGTGGTTGCCACCAAAGTGGGTGGCAGTTGTATCTCTTCCTTGACTCGAGGCAAAGGGGCACTTGCGTTGGTAGAGTCCATTGGAAATTTAAATCCTCAAAGACTTGTACCGTTTCTGTCAAAAGAAAGCACCGATTGATATACATACATATAGTCCATGTAAGTGGCTGAGAGACAATGTTGTTTAACTCAAATATTTATAGCACATTAGATTTTATATGATAACAAACATATGAGTTTGAACATACATAACTCTACAAAAAGCATCAACAAGAATAGACCTGTATATAAGAACACTTTGCTTCCCCTCTACTCGCCTCTCTCTAGTATTGTGAAGAAGCCAAGAAGGACTAGTTTTTCTCTTGATATTTATAGACGAGCCACTTTTAATATGTCGATAATACACTTCCAATTTAACTATTGACCAATACGGTTTTACCAAATAGAGATAGATTTCATTTTTATTTTTATTTGTCATTTTGCAATTCACTTTTTTACCTAAATTTGAATATTGACGTTCATTAATGCTTTTTCAAAAACCTGGGTCTTATTTCAAATTTTCACTAACAAAATGTCACTACTACAAGGACCAAAGAGGTGCTAATTTAATTGCTTTACATATGGAAGTTGCGTGATTTATAGTTTTTCCTAATGAAAGAGTTCTGTCCAACTATGAGATAATAGTAAAGATTGAAATGTGATTCTCTTCAGTTATTTATTTTTCCTTTTTATCAAACTTCATTTTTGTTGGAGTTTGTCCTACATCGGTTAATTATCTCCTCTAAAACTATTATATGAGCCTAGGCGACCTCTCCACTCATTGCCCATTGATTTTGAGTTGGATGCTTTAACAATTTTCATTTCATATACTTAGGAATGGTACATTTTCCATTTTTTCAATAACTTGTACATAGTATTTTTTGGTATTTCATTTATGATTGCTGGAATCAAAAATAGATTTCATGTAGGGTTTAAAAAGTGGTATCAAGGATACGACCAGTCAGCTGCTAATATCGAGCAGTATAGACAGATAAAATAATCAGTATTGCCCTTTGATATCCAACATAGCGATATCTACTAAAATAAACTAATGTGTGAAACCTTAATCCCAGGAAGGGCTACAAATGAATCGAGCCATTCGTGAACTATTGAAGCTCGACTCGGCAAAGGCTCTTTCAAGTTCGATTCGTCTACCAAACAAACCGAAATTAAATCTGACAATATTCGGCTGGGTTAGGCTCACAAACCTAGAGTATATGTATATATCATAAGATTTTATATATAAAGTTGAATACGTATAGATTGTACAACCTGTATAGGTAATAAGGCTCCATTCCAGAAACCTTCTTAAAAAATAAGCAGTTTATTTCACATTTTCAAACTCAAAAATAAAGTAAATGAAAAATAATTTTTCAATTTTTTTTGCATCGTATAAAAGATTTCATCGAGATCTTCCAAACAAGATCCATATTGCATATTTTTAGATTTCAATACGCCCATAATTTTTGAGTTTGAAATTACCTTCTTAAAAAATAAGGGCTTTTTTTTTGTTCCGGAACGGAGCCTAAACTATATATGAACACAATAAAGTTCTTATGCCTTAGACTTGCAGAAGAACTAGAATACATGATATTGTTGGCTCGTTAAGGCTCATAAACAATTTCAGGTTTGAATCAAACCTCGCAAGCTCGGCTTGTCAAATTTCCATTGAGCTCGGCTCAAGTTTGCCAAAAACCTTAGCGAACGAACCTGAGCATTATAAAGCTCGGCTCGTTTGCAATCCTAATCACAGGGTGACAATTGAATATTGACATCGTATAACTTGGAAATTAGTACTTACACAAATTAAAAATGGAAAAAAAAAAAATACCACTCCAAGAAACCAAACAAAATTAAGTACCCCTAAAAGTGCATTGGTGTGTCGAGCTGTTGAATTAACTGGACAACACAAACTAACAAGTCATTATAAATTGATGTGGTTGCATGCATTTACTCAACTTTCAACATGCATTCACATATTTTTAAAAATTGGCTTTCCAAACAAAATCTTCCACAAGAAACACAAAATAGAATACTAGTTGCCCATTATTGAGAAGAAAAGGGAAAATTTCAAAATAGCCTATAAACTATCGCTCAAATGTCTCATAACCTCCAAACTTCAATAAATATTGTTTACACCTTTGAACTTTACAAGATTTCATCAATTAGAGCCGTGTCATGACTGTCATCTAATTCCATCAACTGGGTAGATGGAGGATGCTTGGATCTGGGGAAGAAATTATTATATGTAACTGGGATACATTGTCACATGAATAAGGTGATATGCTCTTCCAAAGATTCAATGACACTTGTCCAAACTCTCACTCTCCAATTCTCTCTTATACTCATCTTCTTCATCCCACATAATATGAACCCTCACAGCTCACACCCCCCACCTTGCAATCCCCCACATCGAGTCCTTCTTCAACATCATCTCCTCGCCGCTGCAGCGCCACCGCTTTCTCCTCGTCATTAACGACAACTCCTAAACATGTACTGCAGCGTCGGTCTCCTTGGATGTGATTGTCTTGCCTAGTCAAGTGATTTGAAAATTGCATTAATGTTCATAATATATATTGGGTCTGTGAGAAATTAATACATGCAGAGTTCAACTTTCTAAACGGATCGGAGGGAAAATGTGAAAACTTAAAGAGATCTTTTCACTTTATGTAAAACCAAAATAGGTGGGAGTTGTTAGGTGTTTTCCTGGATTGAGGATTAGGATTTAGGAGGAAGATGCTGAGTAGGAATGAATGATAAATTAGTGCTGAGGAAAAGAAAGAAAAATTAATCTACATGTTGCCGTCCTCCTTCCAGTACTGGCAAAGGTTTGGGGTAAGGGCCGGTGGGTGAGAGGGTTGGTAGGGAATGGGGATGGAGAAGATGAGTAGGAGAGAGGGGGTTGTACAGGGGTTGTTTTTTTAATGGAACATATATCAGGTAAGCAAATATACCTGTTACACAGAATGCTCTCTGGGTAAAGAGAGTGAGGAAAGACACGTAATCATCTTCCGTCTATAAGTTGACAGAATTAGACGGCATGGGTCTAATTGATTAAATCTTGTAAAGTTCAAAGGTGTAATTAACATTTATTGAAGTTTGGAGGTTTATGAGACATTTGAGTGAACTTTTCATTTTATTTGACAACTTGAAAGAAACAAAGAAATAAAAGATTAAGTTGAATTAGTTTTTTTTTGTCCATCCTTTCGAGCATTTGTAAGCACTTCAGCATACATTGACCAATTTGGTTTTCCCAAAATATGATTTTCCAATTTAAATATTGGCCTAGAGGATTTTGCTAGTAAGGTAGATTTTCTTTTATGTATTTTTTCAATTTACTTTTTATCAAAAGTGGATACTTGAGTTTGAATTTCAAAAGTTAAGAAAACATGTCACCACAAAAAGACCCAAAAAAAAGTACAAGTTTAAGATTTCTTAATTATGTATTTGATGTGTCTTGATGTGGTCCCCTTGTGTATGAGTTGTGTTCAGCATACGAGATAACTAAAAAGAATGAAGTAATTTTGTTAGTTCTTCAATTTCCATTTTATTTACTTTGGAATATTAATTTGTATATAGTTCATGTCAACTGTTCCATGTACTATTGTTGAAATCATCAACAAGTCATGCATAAATTTTACATAGCCGTAACTGGATACGAACTATTATCGAGAAACAACCATTTATAGACTAATATCAGATAGTATCAACCGATATAATGCAAGATATTGATATTAGATATCCAACATAATGATGCACCTATAGCAATGAAGTGACATTTAAACCTTAATTCCAAGGTGACAATTGGATGTTGAAATTTAGAAAACAATTAATTAAACACTAGCCGTAACTTATAGATGGAAATAACACACCACTCCAAGGACCACACTGTTAGATTTCTTGGAGGGTTCCAACCTAAAACCAATTGGCAATAGGTGAAGTAGCCTCTAGAATATATTAACCAAGCTTGGGTGGCTTAGATGAGTAATGTGGGACAAGTCTAACACTCCCCCTCACCTGCAGCCCAGATGCACATGGAGGTGACAGACCAGGAGCTAACTGACTGACTTGGGCGACAGAGATCACAGGACTTTCCCACGAGAGGTGAGGCCACCCAAGATCTAGCTCTGATACCATGTTAGATTTCTTGGAGGGTTCCAACCTAAAACCAATTGGCAATAGGTGGAGTAGCCTCTAGAATTTATTAACCAAGCTTGAGTGGCTTAGATGAGCGATGTGGGACAAGTCTAACACACACAACATTGAGTAGTGTTAAATGTGCATCATTGTGTCGAAGTATTGAAAGAAATGTAAAGGACAGATGGTAAAAACTATAAATTGATGAGATTGGATGAAGTCATTTAAAAAGAGCTTCACCAAATATCAAACTATTTTTCAAAATTAATATTGAATTCGGAAAAAAAAAAATACATGTTAGCTATTGAGAAGGGAATGTTATATTGACAAAAGTACAAAAGTAAAGAAGAAGAAATAGGTTGCAAAGTACCTTTTTCTATGTGTGAGCAGTGTTCCAAAAGCCGGCCGGACCCCCAATGCTTAGATTTTTTGGTCTAGGCAGTAATTACACGTTTTTAAATAAGTCAGCAGTTAGTCGCCAATTAATAGGCTAGGTTAATAGCTAGGCGGCGATTAGTGGGCGGAGCATATTTCATAATTTTAAAAAGTATTTTGAAGTCAATATAAAGTATAAGGTGCTAAGTGTTATTCTAACAAAATTTCTATCACATACTCCAAATCCATATCAAAGCCTTAAATCGGCTAACAAAATATCTCTCTAATAAGAGAGCTCATGTTTTTTGAAAAAAATGTGTATGTATATTTTCAGCCCTTGGATCTATTCCATAGTTTTCTGTTAGCTCCTGACCGTTGAATACAGAGGAATTGCCCGTGCTAATTGGTTGAGACAACGACAGTTGGGTCCAACAGTTTTATCAACTAGACACGTGCCATATATGTTTGCGGAAGGTAATCATTTTACATTGACAACTTGTGGTAACAGTGTAAAATCATAAACTCCAATTATTTTGTTTATTTTTTTTATAAAAAAACATGTGTAAGAAATGTTATGCACAAGATAGAAACCTCTTAAACTCTTACATTTCCTAGTTGTTCAATACAAGTCGCACAACAACGCACCAACGAAGAATCAACGATGAACAGAAAATACTAATAAACTAGTCTGTGTTTTCAAGCACTTCGGTAAAGTATTGCTTCACTTTTTGGAAAAGCAGGAGATAACCAATCAATAATGTTTTTACGTAGCATCCCTCAAATTCGATTTTATATTGACCAAAAAGGAATATTAAAACTTGTGAGAAGCATGAAAAATAACAAGATGTAGTAGTACATCTTACTCATGGATAAGTTCTCAAAGGAATAAACAGAAGCACCAAAATACATTAGCTTTTTTTTTTTTTTTTTGGTTAGCTACTTGATCTAGACACCATATATAGAGATATATTCTTCTTTGCAAGCATTGTGAGAATCAAGACTAAAAGGAAGAAGCTAAAACAACACCAGCTACTAACGTGATTATATTTCATAACCAAACCAAGCCTTAAGTTCTATGATGCACCGACACCGACACCGGGACACGGGAATTCTAAAAAAATAGGGACACGGACACGGACACGGCGGGGGACACGCCACGTGTGTGTGTGTGTGTGTATATATATATATATATATTTATATATAAATAAATATATTATTATTGTTTAGCACCCAGAAATTTTAAAAAATTATAATTTGGCCCAACTTTTTTAAAAAAATACAATTTGACCCCCAATTTTTTCAAAAATTACAATTTGGCCCCCAAATTTTTAAAAAAAATTGCAGTTTGGCCACTGTCGTGTCCCCAGCGGTGTCCCCGCCGTGTTCCCATGAAAAATTCAAATTAAATTACGGGACATGCCACGTGGCGTGTCCCGTACGTGTCCCCGAGGTATCCCCGCGGTGTCCCCGTGTCCGACACTACGATACCTCGACCTCTAAAGGTGTCGGTGCTTCATAGGTTGCAATCAATTGGGGTCGGCTATATGAATCCATTAAGTTCGGTTGACTTCTACAATTTCCAAGAAACCTAGGTATTTTCAAACTACGACCACTTTTTTGGTCTAGTCCTCTTCTTAGTGCTACCATCTATTGTAACCATATCAAAATCATAACTACCATATCACCGATCTACGATAGATGCGTCCAAACCACTTAATGTATTCCCTCTCGTCTTGTCTTCTTTCGTTCCACTCCTACCATCGTACGAAGATTTTTGTTTTTATTTTTATCTCGCAAAGTCGTACCACACATCCATCTCAGCATTTTCATTTATGCTACACTCATCTTACTCGCATATTGTTTCTTTGTAGCCCAAACACACAGTGCCATATAACATCGTTCCCCTTCAACTTTGTGCTTATCCTGTGGTAACACAACACTCCCAAAGCACTCCGCTACTTGACCCGTCCAACTTATACTTCATGTGTCACATCCCCCATAATCTCTACATCCTTGCCAGCAATTGAGCCAAAAACTTAAACGGCATATATATTAGATAAAGCATAAAAGGCACAAGTACACAATGTTCTGTTTTCATCATTTGAAAGAAAGGTTCAACGAAGGAAAATGAAGAGAACACAATGAATCATCCAAAGATATATTCCACTAGATAATCAGTCATCTTCAAACTAAACATGCAAATAAAAAGAGCAAACAAAAAATAACAAACACCTCTGGCCTTGGCCTATGCCAAAATTGGTTCAAGAATCCATGCATGTAAGTTTGCTAGTAGCCATGTGAAGCACAACAGATATACAACATTCATACTGGTGTTTTAAGGACATACCTCCACCTGAAAAGATAATTTGGCTACCAGATATAAGCAACGGAAAAATGCATTCCATTTCTTGCAATAGTTATCGAGAACACCAATCCAATAATATCGATGCATCTGATGGACTGGAGCTGACAAAACGTGAAATCCATCTGTTTGACAACACACACACACACACACCAGAAAAAAAAAAAAAGAACAAGGCGGCATTGAAGGAGGATTATGATAAGAAAAAAGACAACAAAGTGACAAACTGCAGTGAGCAACGCACGATCTGAATAAAACTGTTGTTCACTCGAAATGGAAATTTAGTGCTACTGAACCGTCTTCAAAGAGCATAATGGAAATATTGGAAAGAAAATAAGTACGTATCTCTAATGAAAGTAGTATTTTGAGCTCCCTTCCCTTGTTTGTAGGCTTCAATCTCAGCAATTTACGATACTTTTATTTAGTTTTCTAATACAAAGGTACTATACAACCACTACCTCGACGGGTGTTGAAATAACTAAAGAGTATAATTTTGCTCAGGAATTCAATGAATACTATGCATGGAACTAAACCGTCACAATGCATTGCTTCTTGAAATTTCCACTATTTACTTTTCTTTCTTCTCTTTAAGGGAAGGAGTTTGCTTCTTCGATACTCGTTTCTTGTGAATAGATCTCGTACTTTAAGAAGTTGATTTTTGTAGATCGTTGCGCACCATATTCCACTTTCCAAAAAAATATTTGATCTTTTTTTCCTTAATTCCTCAGTTTTTTTAACTTGACATAGGTCCAAAATTATCAAGACGACCTAGATCCACTAGATTTAGGGTAGAATTGTAGGGCACGTAATTTTCAAAGCAGGTCTCATAAAGGCTTTGTTTCTCACAACTAAACCTAACTTCTACGAACATTCACTTAGGCTTATATTAAGTATCTTCTAATTGGAGTGATTTTGTTGAACCCATTCTAATTCTTTCAAGCCCCAGGGTTCTTCCCACATCGACTTAAAAAGTGTAATCTGACCCCAAAATGCCATCATCTTCCCATCCTTTGATGGAGGTGATTTGAATGATAGTTGGTTCAATTTCTCTGCTACTTCAGTTATTTTTCAAATTCAGTAACAGCGGGTTGATTGTTGTTTATAAATGAGAGGCAAATTATCTGTCACAAGAAACAAGAAGTGTTTGTACAAATATGAACATCAAAACCCTAGCCATGGTTGTTAGAAGGCAATACGAAAACCTAGCCATTATCTTGCGGCCAATAAACTACATTGCATTACAAGGAGAACAGTGCAGGAAAATCCACCAGAAACAACAGATTAGACTTAGAGTTGAACTGATTGTGTTCAAATATTGGAAATCAATCGATCTAATTACCGATTACTGGGTAAAAGTTAATGCAACTCAAATTGATCGAGAGAGAGAGAGAGGCGTACAATAGCAAGAGCAGAG
Source organism: Rhododendron simsii (assembly GCA_014282245.1). NCBI lineage: Eukaryota > Viridiplantae > Streptophyta > Magnoliopsida > Ericales > Ericaceae > Rhododendron > Rhododendron simsii. Next base: position 11,656,095 of record CM024965.1, read on the forward strand.
AGCAGCGAAGGAGATGGTGCAGGATAAGCGGCGCCATGGAACTGAAGCTTCTGCCGTGTGTGAATCCATAGATTCCATACCCTCACACACAAACACTTGCGCAGAGGTAAAAGGAGAGTTGGAGCCTTGGAGGGAAACGGAAACCATGGTTGACGATCGATCTCAACTTTCAAAACGTTGCATGATCGGGGCAGGGATGCCAACGTCCCGTTCGGCTAGGTAAAAACTGGAACATGTAAAATCAAAACTGATGGCTTCCACTTTATTTAAAGTTAAACCATGAGCAAAATCACGATTATCAGTTCGATAAATCAGATCACACTAAATATCCAAGAACCAGAGTTTCTTTTCAAACTATTTTTAAAACCACTCTCTAGTGCCATTTCAACTAGCATTATCCAAGTAACGCCACCAGTCATATAAAAATGGGATAATTAACCGATCAATCAAACGTGAATGTAACGAAAATGGGATCAAACGTGAATATATCTTAATACAACAAAAGTAAAATTGTCAAAATAAATAATTGAACCACATTTTTAGTGTTAAAATTTTTGCCATTATAACGTGAATAGCATTTTCTATTTTCTTATTTCGATAAGATGTTAGGCCAGTCTCCACAACGTTGCACTTGTTAGCCCAAAGGTTTCTATTGAATACCTTATTGATTTTGATGATAACAAAACATAATTTATTGGAATGAAATATAATTAATATTGTGACATTTGTTACTCATTTGAATTAATGTATTTTTATGTTAGGATTTGGATGAAGTACACATGGAAAAATTCTACACCAATATTCCTATCTCCAACAGTTAAGATTAAAATTAAAAGGAGGAAGATTAAGGACAAATCTTCTCCTAATGTGTGATTGGCTATAAGAACTTCTATGGAATGCAAATATCAATAAAGGAGGAAGCTAGAAGATTTCTTGGAGCTTTATTATTTTTTAACGGCTAATTGAAGTTTGTGTGAAGAAGGTTGATTGCTTGTATATGAAAGATAGAAGTGTTTGGAAAGGCAAGATTGGAGGACCATCTTTCTAACGGCTAGTGGAGCAAAAAAAGGGATGGAATTTTGCAGTTAAGAATTCATGCAATCAAGGCCATATTGTATTGGATAATCTTCCAAATATGGTGAGTGCTTCTAACGTTCAATTTCTGAACAATATATATACAAGTGAAGGGAGAAGAAAAAAACAGAGAACTCTGGAAGACAAATTGCCGTGAGCCATCAATTGAAAATCTATCAGTCATACTCAATTCTTCATCTTGATATCTATACTCTTGTGTGAGAGTTCTTAGTTTGAACCTTATTGTAAAAGGGATTGTACACCCTTGTTCATATTCTTGAGAGAATTATCTTTTTGTGAGTGGTTTTGGAGAGAAAATCACTTGGTAATTAGGTGTTACTAGCACCGGAGTCAAAACAAGTTGGGTTAGGTGTGACTAGCACCGGAGTCAAAATTAGTCGGAGTGATTGGGGGTAGATTGCTCGTTGTAAAGGTTGTCTAGCACCCGCGAAGCTAGAAGATTGTAACTATTGGAGATAGTGCAGCAAATCCCGAGTTGGACACTTGGGGAGTGGACTAGGCCGTGAAGTTGCGGACCGAACCACTATAAATCCTTGTGTTTGATTCTCTCTTCCCTACTCTCTTTATTTTCAGTTTTGCATATTAATATTGCATGAGTAGAATAGTATATGATTGATATTGGAATTGTGGTTGAATAGATTACAATTAGTTTTTAAAATTCCGCGTTATATTTGAGATACCCAATTCACCCCCCCTCTTGGGTTGCTATTTGGACCAACAACACTAAAATTGAAACTCGTTTTTTTGTTATCTTTTTACAAACAAATAACCTATTCTATTAGGTTTAAGAAAAGACAGATTGACCATTTCATATAACTACTATGCTTAGGATTGGAAAAAGAAAATGATTCCCCATAATATAACTAATAAACAACTCATAAATTTCTATTACATATATAGATCCAACGACAACAACTTCCATTAAAAAAAAAACTAACAAAATACAACAAATTCTATTCGTCATTGGAATAATCAGACTTACCCTTAAAAGGTATTTAGAGCAAGTTTGATGGAAATTTTGGAAAACAAAAGGACTCATTCGACAGGTCATACGCTGTATTAGTATTCAAGTGAGTAGCAATGATTAAAAGAAGAAGAGAAAGTTTAAGGGTGTTTGTCCAGTTTAGCCATCCTATTAAACACACACGGGATTTAACGTCAAGATTATTCTCTTCTTTTTATCTATTTTTACCGTGTCCTACACCAAAGCAATATGCAGGCGCAGGGAAAACAGGATGTAGTACAAAATAATTGCATGTGACATTCTTCAATAACACCAAGTTCATTTTTGCACAAGCAAAGTATCACTCTCCACTCAATACGGCGGAGATTGAATACGCCGTCCTATTAAACACACGCGGATTGTTTCTCATAGATGGGAGATTGCATACGGTGCTCAAAGTAGGTGTGGAATGAAGTTCGCGCGCTTTTATAGAAGCTGTCCCGACCGAATCCACTCAATCGACTTTTCTCAGATTTCAATCTTCGGCTTAAACTCAGCACTTATCAAACACATCTAGAACAATTCCTTTCCACATAAAAACGAATTAAAAAGAAGTATTGGCAGGCAGCCTAAAAACGGAACGCCATTTGACTTTTTGGAGCCTACAATTGTAAAAGGAGAGCAGAGACACAAAGCTAATCTCACGCTACCGTATAGATTTCGGGCCATAACATGAGATGGCGCCATCACTCTATCTTTTACAACACAAACAAATTAAAGGAGGAAAACGATACAAAACAAGGACCAAGAGTGAACCAGAAGCTGATCATTACATGGCAAGAATTCCTGGACACGGCGTTCTACAACTTCTTCTTTCCATCTTCTTCTTCTTCAGCCCTGCCTTTTCCTAAATCCGGAGTTCTCACCTTGAATAGATAAGAACGGAAAGAAACCTCAACAGTAGCATCTCGAGGAATTATAGGCTCGCCGCGTTCTGGAATATGAATAATTTCGCTAGCTTGGGTTTCTTCCCTTGAAAATATCGGCTCTGGATGCGGAATTGGTTTGTCTCTAGCTTTAGACCATAAGCTCAGTAGGAAATCCAGAGGAAGATTGTGAAACAGCTCCGTAAATCTTCTTACTCTGAAATCCTTTTCACTTTCTTCGGGGAGTTTCTCGATTGTCGTGACTTCTTGTTGAACTTCCCTAGAGGCCTCTTCAATCAGCTCCAGTTGATCGTTTTCGGGTAGTTCCTTGAACTTGTTGACAACAGAATGTAAATCTGGTGCGACATTTTCGTCGCTCCGATTATTAATCGACATTATTATTTGCTTCTTTGCTTGAGGAAGTTCTTATATAGCAAAACACAAATACATCCCAGAATTATCTGGGGACGATGCATCTGTTGATTGATTATTGAGAATTACAATGGGAGGGATATTTGTTTAGTTTGGCCGCTCGAGTTTGTTTTTCAAAGAAAGATATCCACGTCATGAATTATGAAGGTGTTTATACCCGTTTTTGGCACCACGGATCGGGCTTGCCGTGATCGGAAATTCTTTTAATTAAATTGGGCCAAGAGTTAATTAAATTGGTGGTTAATTATTGGGCCATGGGTATTTTCTCATTTGGGCCCAAGAAGCACATAACCCATGTACAAAATTGCGGCCCAAGATCTTTGAGAGGAGCAGCCCACGAGAATTGGGCCCAAGTGACACGCAGCCCATATTTAATTATGGTCCGGGGCCCTTTAAAAGTGTAGCCCACGGGTTAGCCCATGGGGGAAATGATGGTTCGACCCATGGATGTGGCCCACGGTTTTAGGCTTGTAATATGGTGCCGGTGTGGTTTGAGGAATATGATCAACATTTGTAGGGAATTAGTTGTGCTCTGGCAGTTGGGATTTTCTCAAATCAAAGGCCAATTGACCAAGTCAATTGGCCATGTGGCATGGGAAGCACAAAAAAGGGGGGAAGTTGGGAGATATTTCTACCAAAGCGTGGGACACGTGTCAACATACAAGAGGCCCATTCCCTATGATCGAACTTAACTGCCATTACCTCTGAGCAACTGCCCATGATCAAGTGTGCATGAAAAGTGGAGAGAACATGTGTAACGACCCTGATTTTTGGTCGTTAAAAATTTCGTTAAATATTTGAATTTTTATTGATTACTTGAATTTGCTTTGATTTACTTTTAAAATCCTATAAATTGTCGTAATTACGTTTTTGCCCTTTAAATTTTGTTTCTTGGCAAAAAACCCTAATTGGCAAGTCTAGTTTGTTTCTAACCGACTTGTTGGAGAAACCGAGCTAGCAAGCCACCTAGTTACTTTTACCTAACCGCAAAATGACCGTTTTGCCCCTCTTGAACCTTTTGAACATTTTGAACCCTAGAACAAGAATGGATTATTCATTTTCTTTTTAATATTTTTGGTTTTACTCTTTATCCATTGGACAATAAAAGTTAGGGTGGTTATTATCCATTGGGTGAAAGGTTAAATCTTTCACCTAGTATATGGATGGATTAATCTAGTCTTTTTCTTAAAACCCATGTGCCAAAGTACCCATTATTTTAATATAAAAGTACTTAATACCAAGATTTCCCAAAGTACCCTTATTTATGATTTGTTAGGGTTTTGATTCTTCCTTGATACATAAGTACTTATGTATATATTACTCTAGTACTTGGTTGTTTTAATTGGCTATGAACCCATGTGCCCAATTAATTGTTTAAGCGAAAAAAAATCTAGTCTTTTAAAATCCCCTTGATCTCATGGTACAAAAGTACCCTTTGTTTATTATTCTTGTGCATTGTATGTATATATATATGTACTAGAGAGGAGAGAGAGGCCGGAGAGAGAGAGAGAGGAGAGAGAGGCCGAAAGGGAGAGAGAGGGAGAGAGAGAAAGGAAAGAGGAAGGAAGGAAGATTGGTTGTACCTCCCATGATCTTCTTGATCTTTCAAATCCTTGGTGTATCTATCTTCCTAACTAAGTAACTAACTCTCCATTAACCTCCATTGTACTCTTTTGTACACCTTGCAATTGTTAGACCCTTGGATCTTGTACCAATCTCTTTCTTGCCCACCAAGGATCAATCCTAGCCATTCAATTGATCCAAGATCAAATCTTGGTACAAAAGTAGCCATGCAAGCCTAGGATTTCCTTTGATCTTCCAAGATTCATGCCAAGTGTCAAGATGAGACTTAGAGAGAGAGAGAGGAGAGGGCCAAGCTCTTGCCTATAAATAGAAGGCCATTCCAAGCCTTTCAAAGCACACCTCAAAGCATTTGCTCTTCCTTCTCTCTAGAAAACCATTTCCAGTTTCTGGGCAGCCTACTGTCCCGTCGGAAATCCTCCATTTTCTCCTGTTTAGAGTAGTTTTTAGGATCAACTTCCTTCTGGAAAGTTGTAGAGCACTTCGAAACCTTGAAGTTAGGCTCAAGAATCACCCCAATCGGTTAAGAAATGACAAAGATATTGTCATCCGAAGTTCAGTAAAATTTCTGGATTTCCAAATTCCAGACAGCTTACTGTCACTTTGTTCATCCTCATTTTTCTCCTACCTAACGTCGTTTCTAGGATCGACTTCCTTCACGGAAGTTGTAGAGGGTTTCTTGATCTTCGATCTGGACCCAAGAACGATCGTATTCGGCCAAAGATTGACCGAGTTACTGCCCTCCAAAGATCAGTCCAGATTTGGAGTTTCACCGCCCGTAGAACTTTCAACCTTGCTTATTCGGCCCCGACTAGTTTCGGATCAAGGTAGGATACCCTTATCCCTATCCCTATGTATAAGTATGTTATCTTGAACTACTTTTCATGTTAATTGATTGTGTTTTGATCTTTAAAGATGAATATGAGCATGCATTACTTGTGACATGATAAAGCATAAGTGATTTATCACTCCAAGGGCGTCCGAACATGTGGCGTTATGCTTTAAGCGTTGATTTAAACATGATTAGCATTATAGAGTTGGATGATCTTGTTTGTTTACAAGGAAATGATTTATGCTTACCTTTGTCCTACGGCGGAGTCTTTGTATGTAAACGAGACACGAGAACCGAGAAAGTAGAAACATGGCACCTAGGGTGTGGTTTATAAAAGGATAAGTTTTTCCGAGGAAGGAAATATGTTTGAAATTACGTAATGACTAGTTTGGTGGCATTACGTGAGATGTGTTTTGAAAACCGTAATGTGGCCGGACTTGGTAGCCCATTACGTGGGTTGTGAAAACCACAAAGTGGCCGGACTTGGTAGCCCTTTGTGAAGATTGCCAATAGGGCCGGACATGGTAGCCTTATTGGTAATATGGCTTGGTTATCCGTGGAGAGGAGCCAATGCTAGTGTTGTGTGCCAATGGGAACCCGGCGCGGCGGAACTATTGTGAGGATACTCGGGAACCCGGCGCGGCGGAACCGAGGTTGGGTGTGTGGCTTGGTTATCCGCGGTACGGAGCTAATGCAAATGATTTTGAAAGATGTTTTTGTAAATGGAAATGATTGACACGGTATACGACGAGTCGCGTAGGAGAAACACGGGAAAACTTGGACACCAACGAGAATGTGGATGTGTTATTGTCATTTATGTGATTTCTATGATCGTTCGTTTGTAAGTTATGGGTTAGTGGGTAGGGTTTACTCTATTGAGCTTTCGTAGCTCACGGTGTTGCCTTTTGGTGACCCTGGCATATTATATTGGTGGCGACGCCGGTATAATGTGTCAGACTTCATAGACGAGCAGGGCGAGATCTTCAGCTTGGAGGCGTGCGGAGCCGAGGAGCTGGCTAGGATGGAGAAGCAAGAGGAGCTGTAGAGTAGGACCCTTAGTTCCCTCTTTGTCATCCTATTTTGTATTTCAAATGCTCTTACGAGAGTTATGATGTAATAACGAGCTAGACTCGCTTTGTTTTATAATAAAATGTTTTATTTAACGTACCCAAAATTCGGGGCGTTACAACATGGGACATATGGCAGCTTGTGGTGCAATGCTGAATCCGGATTCAGGCCTGAATCAGCTTGCTGTTTTGCTTATAAATAGCAGAATTAGAGACAGAAAATGGGTCCAACACCAATCAAAGCTAACGCTTACAAATATTTTCCTACTTTCAGCAAAGTAGCCTATCGAGTACTTCGTGCTCAAACCCTCATTCAAACTTAAGTAGTTTGGATTTTATTTTCCTTGTAATCAAACTTTATTATCCCAGTGTAATAAAGTCTACGTTTTTCACGTTCCATTTCCTATACGACTAGGAAATATTAAGTCCACAACCGTGTGGCAAACCACGAACCTTCTTACGATCTTTAACCTTTGGGTCATACGCAATCGCTCTTACGATAGAAGTCAAGATTCACGGGAATCTTCACAACAAGTTAGGCGCTACAAGTCTTGGCACGCCCGCGCTCATCACATTCACACCCAGTGTGCCAAAAACGCGAGTTTTCAGAAGGATATTTTTATAAAAAAAAATGATGAAGGATACTCCGTTTCACATTGATCTATACTAACACACACGTAGGGCTCAAGTGGTCTTAAACTAGGACTTAGGTGTTTGCTTAATTCTTCTCATTGTCGATAACTTTTTGGGACCACATTATCATTCGTAAGCGTGTGAAATGGCAATGGGAGGGACTGTAGGATTTAGTCTAAGGTGCTCACAAACTGGCCCGAAACACCCTGCATTACAAAAAAAAAACACGCAGGGCCGTCCAAGGTGTTACTCGTATTCCACCCATTTTATAGACTTTATGTATCTAGATCGAATATCGATCTATTCAATCAAATTCCAGATGCTCTTTGACAGAGTCGTGACAAGTTGGAAAATAGATGACAACCGCTTTTCTTGTTTAATGATTTTCTCGTACTATGGTTTTTTTTTTTTAGCTGAGGAACTGTTAGTAAGAGTCATTAAGTGAGTCATTAGGTGAGTTGGTTGGTCGGTTAAACCACTCCAATATCAGTAAGTAGTTTGTTAGTTTGTTAAGAAAACGGTGCTGAGCTGTAGTTAGTTAGTGGAGTTGGTATATAAGGTGTTGGCTTCTCTTCCTCTGTAATCGAGAATGACATAACACAAATTCAGAAAATGAAAGTTCAGTTTCTCTCTCTCTTCTCTCTTCTCTAGTTTAGGGTTTATATTTTCCTCATGGTATCAGAGCATCTCGACGGCAGTCTTGCGATCCTGTGGCCTACGCTACAAATTGGTCTTCTCTGTGTTCTCGTCTTGCAATTCTGTGCCCTACGTTTCTTCGATTCCTTGTGATTTCTACAAATCCCCATGGCTACGACAGAGGTAATTCTACCACCATCTCTGGTGTTCCTCGTTTCTAATTTTCACTCCTTTGTTACTATTAAGCTGGACGGCACCAATTATTTGATGTGGAGAATTCAGATTGAGAACGTAATGCGCGCAAATGGTTACTTTGAGTTTCTTGATGGTTCTTCTACTTGTCCACCTGCACAAATTGCAGAGGAACAGTTCTACACTCGAGTCACAATTGGACCCGACTGCACAATGCAAACCTCGAGGGAACTGGTGCGGCCACACCAGGCCCCCCACTTACTATCATGGTACTCACTCGGTGGGGAATCGAACCCGAACCAAGGGGAATACTCTCAAAATCAGTCATTCACCCTTATCACTCGGGCAATCCCTGGGTGTGTTTTCTCCTACTATATTCAGAATTCCCCTCAATATATTTTGACCTTTTTTTGGATAATGTAGAGTGTCCCCGGATCAGCTTGTGTGCACCTCGAGACCAAATCTCTACGTCCCCACCAGCCATTGCTAACCCAAAGATTTTTATGCATGAATGGGCCAAGGATTTTTTCACAGCGCAGGAATATATTTGACTTCTTTTAATCATTGTTCACATACGCCCATGTCATCAATAATATTTTTTACAAAACTTGTTTTGGAGGTCAAAATGGGCGTCAATACTAAAAAGTAGAGAGATTAAATTCTTTCCACCGATTGGAAACAGTGGGTTTTCCACCACCGTCGTTTGTGGGTTCCATCGTGCTTTTATCGTAGTAATCTGAACCGTTCATCTTATATGATCAACTAAGTTGTATACTCATGCAAAAAATTAACTTGATCGGACATTGAAAAATCTATCAAAAGTTTAATTTTAGTTTAAAAAATGAATCGTTTGATTCTATCAAGTTAAACTGTCCTCTAACCATTCATTTTATAATCCAATATGCATTACTTTGATACCTCTACCGATGCCCGATCAAGCTAATTTTGCTGAACAATTATTACACTACGGAACCTACAAGATGAACGATTTAAATCACAATAAAAACACGGTGGGCCATATAACAACGGTAGTGAAAACCCATTGTTTCCACTGCGGGTGGAAGTAATATAATCTCAAAAAGAAACTATGCTGTTACTTGCACTCAAACCATTTAAATGCCAGGTCAATCTTATAATCTTATGGAGCCTAGTTACAACTTCTTCAACAAAATTTAAGGAAACAAATTCAGTGCAGGGGCTTTGGTTTGCCATGAGCTTTGACTGAAGGTAGGAAATTAGTAGTAGACTAGTTCCTACACAAATGAAAGTTTTTAAAAAAATTAGATATCCAGATTGAGATAAACTTATTTATAGAGCGGCGCAATCTCAGTCATCCATTCGCACAATCAATAGTTGAGATACATTTTCAATTATGACCGGTCATAATTGATTTTCAATCCGGACCGTCCAAAAACACTTTGGATGTGTGCGATTGGCCTCCGTAAAACCTTCTTCATATGAAATGGTCTGCAAATAAGATTTTCTGATCCGGATTATGATGCTAATAATGATGTTAAACATATGTCAGTTGCTGATTGGTTCATATCTCAAGGGCCAAAATTGGAAAATAAATTAATTAAGGCTTGAAATAACTAATGGTTACAACTTCAGGGCCGGGGGTCTAATAGAAGAGAGGTCATGAAATCGGTTGTGATAGAAGAGAGGTCTTGGGTTCAATTATCGTCAACTCCCTGCCAAACCTAGTACACGGCTCATGTGACTGAGTTTGTACCCTTCAAAATTTTACATTACCAGGTCGGTCGACCGTAAATTAGTCCTACCAGGGAAGGTTTACCGAAGAACAAATTTTCTTTATTCAAACTTTACTAGTACAAAATAATGGTCGTGCGATACAATTGTAACACTGTTGTGGTTCGTGTTGAAAACGGTAGAGAAAGAAAATGGAGATGATATGTCTCAAAACCTTAAAGATGGGTAAGAAAAAATTCGAACATATTTTACCGAGAGTTTCGAAAGAGCAACCTAGAAGATAAATCCCTCACGGTAATCAAGCTTGATTGATTGCCGAAATACACCGCGATAGTCCCAAACGAAAGTCAGTTATTCGGCAAAGAGGATTCGAGGGGCATAGATAGCCAACAACTGAAATCTGTACTACTACAATTTCTCAGTGTTTTTCACGAGTCACCCGGGAACCTTTCCTCCGGCATATGGATAAAGAGCAAAGAAAGCCAGGATCATGTTTAGGAGCAGAAGTATCAAAGCAGCCAAGGCTGAAATGAAAGACCATGGGGTTTGGAAATAAGTGTACTTGAATCCAGCCCACTGCACATGCCAACCATTCCTCTGATACTCGTTCACATCCTCAAACACCTTGGACAAGTAATTATTCGCGATGTCGAAGGACACGTCTTTCCCCAAATCATTGAAGAAATGGGCCAGCTCTTTGTCCGTCCCGACATAATTCTCCACTATTTTGCGGTCACCCAGGAACCCCGCGTCACTGGGGTTGCTGATGAGGCACCCAATGAAGCACGCGTAGGCGGTCATGTGCTTCGAGCAGTGCTTGTAACACTGCTCAAACACAACAGAGTTTAGGAGAAACCAGGTGGTGAAATCGTCTATCGATATCTGTGGAATCTCCAGTACCCCGTTGTGAAATCTGATTTCCAAGAACGTGTCACCTTTTTTAGCCTCGAACTTGATTCCAGCCTTATCAAGTTTTTTCGCGGAAGGGATCAATTGAAGCAATGGAATGTCATTTTTCCTAGCAATGAAACAATTCGCCTTTTTTCTCGGCTTTGGTTGAGGCGGATGAGGAGGGATAAAACTCAATCGAAAGAAATCGAGAAGATGTTTTCCTTCAAGATCTCTAAACCTTTCCAAAACCCCATCGGACCTTTCCACTATGTAATTAAAACACCCGAGAATCAGTTTCGCTAGCGTTTGATCATCACCACAAGACCTTGTAACTCTTGTGCTTTCGAACAAAGTTTGAAGCACGAAAAACGGAATCTGATTTTCCAACCGGAGGAGATCTCTCATGAGGAAAGGGAAAATCCAAGCCATGTTGAAGATAGGATCGTCTCGATCACTAGGTGCCACGTTTCCAACTCTGGATATAAGCTCAATGATGAATAACCCATCGAGTACCATCATTTTTATGAGGTCGAAGGTATTGATATCGATGAATTCCGAGTAACAATCTCGGATTCTGGTTTCCAACGGCGCTATGATTTTCAGGTACCCGTCAAGTTTAAGGCCGTCAGGAGGGGTTCGAGCGAGGAGTTCGCCGAGGAATTTCCACTTGTGCTCTTCGATCATGTTGAGGTGTGGTTTTCCGTAGTGGTACGGGCCGATGGAGAGTATCAGCGGGTGGTAGGCTTTTCCGTTGATTTCGACGAGGCTTTGAGGGACTCTGAATATGCAGCAGGATTTTTTTCCGGCTGTTCGGTTGAGGAGCTTGGGAATTTCCTTGATTTTCTCTTCCATTTCCTCCACTTCTTCGATTGTGATCACATGGTGGTGGTGGTGGTCTGTTTCGGCTTTCTCTTCCATTTTTGGTGTTTGATTCAAACTCTTTTACTGTTTTACTCCTCCGGTTGAACAATTAAACAATTTGGCTAGCCCTTGAGAAAAACAACGGGACTCGGAAACATCTTTCTCAACTACTAGGAAAATACCCAGAATTCGGGACTTTGAAAATTTTACAAGACACTGTTTGGTTCGAGGTATGCGTAAGCTGGCCCAAACATCTGAGTTATAAAAATAATAAAACAGGATAGTGTTTGGCTCCTCCACACGCAGACCCCAATTGATTGGAACTTGAGGCTCGATTCGGTTTGGTCTCCGGGTGGGAGGAGCAGCCAGTCCAACTTATTGAGGAGTCGAGATATTTAACAACGAACATCTGATTGTATTTCTTGCATCACAGTTTCTCTACTGTAGTCACATTTCACAAAGTAAACTGTTTAGTGGTATTTTGTATAGGGCTAAGCTGAGCTATCTTTGTCACATTGCATAACACGCCTGAAAAAAACATATGATAATAAAGGTTCCAAAGAAAAAATAGTGTTTTTGGATGACATCAATTTGCAAAAAGTCTCAAGGGGAATGGATGCAACCTGTCCACTCCGGCTTGTCTAAAAAATTTTATTACTCCGCCATCTATTTATATCCTATGCAAATGTGTATTATATATGTCAATGTTTATATCTAAGTTTTATAGAGATAATAATTAGTTAATCATATGGGATAAGCTCTAACATTCTTCTCGGTGTGCAACTCGTGACTCAAATAATGAGAGCTAAACAAAATTGCATGACAAGAATCACAAAGAAATAAGGCGTACTAAAATCTGAAACGGGTGATCATCTGAAAGAGTCTTGTCTAAAATCTTTTGCAAACTATTTACACCATAATTTAGCAAATTTGCCAATATTGATCGACCGGGTCGAACAGCTACCCGTGGCAACAGCGAGTTGGCTAGTTTAGCTATATTTTATGCATGGCAGAGAACTAAATGGACTAATCGAATGGTCGAGAATGTGCATTACAATTAGGGACACGTGGCAAACGATCGAGAAACAAGTGAACACGTCTGGATTATGGCTGAGGCAGTTGAAGAAGGCAATTGAAGATGGAGTGCACGAAGAGGCATCTTGTCAGAATAACTACCACTCAGAAAACGTGGAGAAAGATGAGGAAGAACAAGAGAAGTAATCGCTTGATTTAAATTAATGGAGGAAACTACTTCAAGTTTGAATTCCAAGTTGGAGTGGCAGCCTATAAATACCATAATCGAAGACGTTTACTCAATCGGCCAAAGGTTTATACTTTTAATCTTTACTTTACTTTTCTTGCACTTAGGAGTAGCTTGTAGCTTGTAATCGTCCATTCGATTTGTGTGTTCACTGTTGATAGACTTTTTCTATCTTGAAGTATAATAAAGTTCATTTATTATTCTTCTTCCACTCTCCATTCACTTCACTAAGTTTGCTTCCAGAGAAATTCTGAAATATGGCAAGAAACCAAACTCCACCATCACAAACATCCACATTCCAGCACTCAAAAGAATTCTCTGCGAGTGAAACAAACGGTAAACACAAACCAAGCTCGGATACCATAAATTTGGCACCATCAACATTATTTTTACCACTCTTGAACAAAGAAAAAGAGACAAACAAGAAAAAACAAGCACTCAGAATTAAGTAAAAGCTCATTCCTTGATTTTCTCTTCCATTTCCTCCACTTCTTTGATTGTAACCATGGGGTTGTGCCGGTATTATTCTGCTTTCTCTTCCATTTTTGGTGTTGATTCAATCTACTTTTCCAGTTAATCTTGTCATATAATAAAGGAACCCGGGGATCTTGTTGTCCCGGACAGCATGTGTGCCAACCCCATCCAGACCGTCCATCAAGCTCCCCAATTTCCTAATATAGTCTATGTACATTTGCAATTCTGCATTCAGATACCAACTCCTAAAGTTTTAATTTATGTACCTGTATACTGTGTAGAGCTATCGAAAATGTTATTATATTCATTTTGCATAAGAAGTTGGCATCTGGGCAGTACTTTATTTGTTGGGATTAAATGCAAAAGCACCCAAGAATCGAGATTCAAACACAACTACAATCGCAACCAATGGAAGTACGATGAAAAATAAAATAGAGAGAGACACGCAAGAATTATTTAGTTCGACAATAACACGCCTACTCCACGAACAGAATCATGTTCTTTTCACTATGAGAATTTTTAGTACAAGTGCACTTGAGTATGAAAGACCCACACCAAACCTTTATACCCTCACTCATACAAGAACACACTCTCACACCAAGCACTAAGACTTGACACTTGCACTCACACAACTCCAATATACACTGCCGTATATTGATAATCCAAAACAAAGAACACCTGGGTTTAAATAGAGCATAAGAGAAGAATCCAGAAGTTTGATAATTACTTGGAGACCTTTGATATACCCATGCATAGGAAAAACAAACATACTAATAATGACCATTAGCCATTAATAGCCATGCATTAACCTGTCAACCAAACCAATTACCCAAGCTTCAATTTAAAATTCCCGTGCAAGAAGGAATTTGAACCAAACCCATCATTATTGGGTACTGCACTGTGCAGTCTTCAATTTCTAGGCGCAAGCAGGGTTCATTTCATTGATCGGAACTGTTTATTTTGTAGAGGTCCTGCTGATAACACCTTGTCGAACTCATGAAAATTAGATGCCGATTCATTCCTATTCTGAATGAATTTTTTATAACAAAAAAAAGTCTCAGCCACACTGAATCAGATCCATCAAACTCATTTTTACAATACGTAAATTCATTTTCGATCCGGTCTCAATCGGTATCCTATTTTTCTGATTTTTTACATGATTAAAGTTCTCAATGAACTCTACAAAATGAACACAGTGCGTGATCATTAATTAAAACGCGTCCCGCTTGTGCACAAGAATTGACGACTGCTCGGTACATGTACGTAGTAATGCCTCCTGTACTGAAGTATAGTAATGCGACATACAATGTTAAGTCGATGGCTCTGTAAATTTTCCCAATCAGCAGGTATATAAAACATAGCTCATGTTAAAAACAGAAGTCATGAGAAAAGGTCAGAACACCATTGTGTTTAGTTACAAACCAGGTGATAGAGTGTCTGTTTCCGAGAGGGGAAAGCAGAAACCATAAAAAAGAAAAAGAAAAAAAGCAGAGGTCAAGAAAATGATTTTGAAGCAACAAACAAACACTTGGGGATTGGTTTCATCTCTGTTTTGTCTCACTGTAGGGAATCTATGTTCTTGCTCAGCTCCTGCAGCTTCTTCATCCTCATTCTCTCACTTTCATTCACCATCTGACCGAAGGATTCACCGAGGAAAAGTAGAATGTAAGAATAAATGATAGCGGATACGTAAAGGGTCATGGTTTGGGATAATAAGATATTCAGTCGGCTAGAGTTTTACCTCCGTTAATTTCACAAGCAGTTGAGCCTTTTCCCTGTTCTTTTCATTGAAGGCTTCAAGGGCTTCTTTGTATTCTCTTTCCTGGCGTTAATTAGATTATTCATGAAGCAAAAAACTTAGTCGATCAACCTTTTGCGATACAAGGAAGAGACAAAAGCATGGCCATGAATCATGAGTCCTCTGAACTTCAAGCGCATGCCAATGACCCGTGGAAACAAAAATTATGAACAATTATCTTTAGACTGGACTTGTAGACAAGTGTTTGTCTTTTTTCATGAGGTGAAAATCAGAATTGTTACCACCAAAATAGATAACTATGCAACAAAAATGACTTGTGCAAATCCCTGATTTGACTATGATTCTAACCAAGAAGCTATTGTAGCATGTGGAGTTCTGCAAGATGCTTTCTGTTGGAGATTGATTATATTTATTTTTATGCTAAAATCATGTTCTTCGTGGTTTGATTTATTGGCTCAATATATATTTTTCGCAAGGACCACAAACACTTTCATATGCTACTTCAAAGAGAAGCATAACTAATATTTAGAAGTAGTTTTGGAAGGATAATTTTGATGTTTCACCTTCTTCTGGCAGGTCAGTCCCAGTGGCTTCAACTCTCTGTTGGCAAGGTCAATCTTCTTACGCACAATCGACACTTCCTTCCTCATCGGATCTGCTAGCGCGTGAAGCTCCTGATGCAGTACAATTTTATTTAAGTGAAGAACTCCACAGTGTATAGTCATTAACAACATATAAAGCCGATATATCTCTAGTTCTTATTTACCGCATAGGTAAACAGATTACAGAACAACTGTGTTTTTCCCCCTTCTGTATAAATGAGTAATAAATCATAGGGCCAGGCTGTAACTTGAAAATGGGTTTGAAAATTCTGTTAAATTCCATTTTCATGTAACATTCATCGAAACTGAAACGAGGAAAAAGTTGGAATTTCAGATTCCACATTTCTCAACATTTTTCTTTGTTTTGAGTTACCCTTATGTTATTAAAGGATTATTTCAAACCGAAACAGTTATTTCTATTTTGACACTAGCATGATCCTATAGTAAATATTGTCTCTACTTACTTCCCGAATCTCAGCGAGCCTTTTAGTTTCCTCTTCCACGCGACCCAAATGAGCCTGAACCCTCTCCTTGACCTCCATCTTCTTCCTCTCAATCTCTTCTTCCTTTGCACGGAACGCAGACAGAACCGACCTCGTCATCTCCTCTTCCCTATCTTCCATTACTGGGCTCCCATTGTTACTCAGCATGCCTGAATTTTTCACCCGCAACATTTGTGATTGTTGCTGATATTCCATTACCTGTTTCTTGAACCAAAAATTAAAAGCTTCTGTTTCTTCTTGTAGTTTACCTTATGTTCTCTCTTCTTTGGCTTTCTGCTCTGAAATGATGGTGCTCTTTACCCTCTCACCAGTGCTTATAAACAAAGACTAGCTTCAAAGATATGAAACCGACTTCAACTTTTTTATTCAAATGTTTGAACAAGGTAAAATGACCAAACTGCCTACTCACCTTAGAATCCTAAAGAGTTTGGAGGATATTTCTCTCACCTTTGTTTGATAAATACTCTCAGATGATGAACACCCACTTGATAAAACACCTTAGCTTCCTGATTAAAGTTTTGATACCTGTTCCGAAAGCTTGCTGAAGGATCTAGATCAGATGGGGGTTCTGTGTTTTATGGTAAGAGCTGTTTTCTTAAGTAGGTATAATAGCAGTTTCATCTAACCACTACAGTGCACGAAGTATGTGTCCTCATGACTATGACACTCTTTCCCACCTTAAGTATGCGTAAAAATACCTCATACATCAGGATAAAACAATAATAACGTCGGGAAATTCGAAGTATACTCCTTTAAAATGAACGAAAAGTAAAGAAGTAACGAACTTAATCTTGTTTTGCCAATATTCGTGCCAAAATGCACATTTTCAATATTTTCGTCTATTTTGGATGAAAAGTTAACAGCAGGTGGAAAATTGATGGATTTTTAAATAGGTCAGGTGTTTTTTTGATAATTTTAAAAGGTCAAGTGCATGTGTGTGATTTGTGTGAAAAGTCTATTTTGAAATTTTTCCTATTGGTTATGTAGGTAATCCATCATTTCATTGTGTGGGAATGAATATATATATGATTATGTAGGTAATCTCTCTGTTGGATGGTCCCAATGAGTATTGGTTAATCTTCTCTGGGGTGCTTGGTATGGAAGTTTCCTTGAGGAGTAGACAGTAAGGCCTCACCTACACTGACATGGATGAGAGCCTTAAGGCCCAAGACAGAGTGGGAGAGAAGTTCAAGTGGTAGCTGCCTTTATCAAATATGATCGATTACCTTTCCAGCCTGGGCATGTAAGAATGGATCTCTCCATTTTGGTAGCTAAATGTGTTCGGCTTGGGCATGTAAGGACGGGAAATTCAACGGTTTCATAACTTTTTACGTGTTCAATTATCAAGAAATTTGTGGGATCCACAACTTTGAATTTCTCTCCGGGTATCACTTTTCTGCAAAATAGATCATACCCAGCAAAAAGGAATTTTGATTTTCTTTCAAGATTTCTTGTCAAGAGAACACACATAGAAAATAAATTTTATTTTCTTTTAATTCAATCTCACTTCACGTCGTTTCTTGGTAGTTTATTTTTCACCCAAAATTCCCGATAAGTGAACGGAGAATGTGACCCCTATTTATTTACGCACAATGAGACCACAATCTTGGACCAGACTTGGCATTCCCAAATCAAAATGCTTGCCCCTTTGGCGGTGCTGGGCCAGGGTGGGCCTAAGGGAGTTCAAGCCATCACTTGAGTGGATTTGAATTAAAAAATTGAGAATAACTTTTCTTTTTGTCTTTATTCAAATTTTATTTGTATTTGTTAATTTTACATCAAGCTTATGTGACTTATTGGTTTGTTTCGACGAGAGTTACCGAAAAAGTATAAATTTTGTATTGAAACCCATAAGTTTTATGAAAAAGACAAAAAAAAAGAAGTCAAAAATACAGTTTTTTGACTTTTTCAATTCCTCTCGTTGAGATGAATTAACAAATTACAAAAGTTTGATACAAAACTGACACATGCAAATTAAATTTGAATAGAAACAAAGAAAAAGTCACTCAACTTTTTAATCCAAACCAATCTAGTTGTGCTTTTTTGGTTTTCTTTTGGGTGTTCATGTAACAATGTTAATATACTCGCTTTTTTCCTATCTACAGTATGACAGAAAATATAAATTGAAAGGCGAATTTTTTTCGAGGTTAATGTGGAGTGGTTTGAAAGAGAGATGGATGTTAAACTGTCGATTTGGGGCCTGGATTAGGGATGTAATTGCTAGTTCAATCCCTCGTGTCGTGAGTAGTGTCACTGCATACGGAACATCACATAATCACAAATTAATGTAGATTCATTCTGCGAACTTAACAGCATGACCAACGAATGCGTGAACTTTCTCCTTTTGATGGGGTATTTAACTTTTTTCAAGAGAACATTGGTACGTGATATTGGTTTCTGTTATGCTACCACGGATCCAAACCAAAACCAATCAATCACATAGCGAACATAAGTGTTTTCCAAAATCAGGTACACCTACAGAGGCAACAAATTCACTATTACAAGCTCAACTCAACCTCACTTACACTTACTAGGGTTTTAGCAACGTGCTTCGCACGCTCGGTCATGCTCGTTGGTCTAATAATAAAACTAACATATACCTCAGCTTGAAAGATAACTCTCTAGAAGAGTCACAACTCAGGATAAGTCTTCAGACTTGAAAACCATACATGGTTTTAAGTAAAAGGCTCCCTCTTCCTAAAAGGAAACAGAAAATATTGAAGCACCAACCATTTCTGGTGGCTGTTCAAATTTTTTTTTTTTTAAGAAGGTGCCTGTTCAATTATGCAAAATAGACTATATCTTCATATAAATATCATTAGTACAAAGTTTCAGCAAGTGCTTACAAAATAAGATCCAATAAGTAGAATAATATTAATACAACTTGTCGAAAACTATTTTTGTCATTAACTGAAAAAGTACATGGAGCACAGGAGTTTCACTTAATTTGGAGAGAAAACCTTGCAGCTTAGTAGACCATGCACCTCCATAAAAGTTGCCATTTTGCAATAACTAAGCCAGCAATAAAAGGAAAGGAGCCCAAAGTAAATAAGTCACCAAGGCATCTACATGGAAACAACTAAATTGCAGTCATCAACTGACCTTTTAGACAGTCGAGGTATTCTGATTCAAGCATGGAAACCATAAAATGATTTATATGTTTCCGTAAGTAGCACTGGCTAACCATGATCTCAAGCTACTATAAATGTCAATGCATGGAAGTTGGAAACAGTAAAGAGGGCAGTGGCATTCACTTTATCTGGCAGAATGTTTATACCATGAAAATGTTGGTCCAAACAAGAGAGTAGTGGTTCTACAAACAGTAAAGTTTTCCCATCTCCTGTGGCTGGCAGAAGATCAAAATCATAAAAACAAGTCCTGTGTTCTTGAATAATGCCTACCAATTAGAGGAGTGAACAAGAAGTTCAGAACGCATCAATGTTTATTCTTTACAGTTTACAATTTTCTTGGCAATCTTATAGCATACAGCAGACACATAAGGCGAGCACACATTAATCGTATCAGCTGTACAATGACAAAACAAAACTCAGAGAGTAGGCCGGCAATCCCAATAACAAGGGAAAGAAGCAAGTATATACAAGCACTTCAAGACAAACAAGGGACTACATTTTCCTACATCTACACATTATTTTGCTCAACACTAACTGGAACTAAAGTTCTATAGCTGCTGACTAAATATCAAAACTAGGCAACTTGGATTATCATGACGACAATAAAACCATAAGCCTAACTTCATTCCTCCCTTCCAGATCAGCACTTATACAGCCACGCAACAACTTTCCCAGCAATAGGCTTATGGGAGTTAAACTGGTACTGCCACTGGTGATGCCTAAACGTACCAACTGATGTGGACACTGAGAAGCTCAATAGTAAAAATAAAAGGGTGAAGTACTCGCACATGAAATCACACACATACCCATGAATATTAATATGAATAAGTGCTAAAAAATGTACACTTAATCATCCAAATGATCCAGGTAGTCACAGGACATATGAGAGTGCAATCTCAGGGTAAGACCTTACGAAAGCATATGCAACACAGCAAAGCTTTACAAAACTCTTCTTCCAGATTAGGATTCATTTGCAATGGCTCTATATCTGCAGTAACATAGACAGATCAACTCAAGAAATATCCAAAACGATCTTTCCTTGTAGGAGTCAGAAAAGTACTAATAGCGATAAGCAAAGCAACAAATGGGTTGTATCAGATCCTAAAGATCTACAAGGTTGAGTTATTAATCTCTTACTAACATCAACCTTACCATGTTGGAAAGAACAAGAATCCAGCGCTACTGTTAATTGTCGTGCAATGCATTTTAAGCGTTGTGTTCTGAGGCAATGCATTTTAAGAACAAGAATCAAGCCAAGGCAAAGCTCGAACCTTGCTTTTTCGATCAAAAGAGGTATCTAAATGTGAAACTTTAACACCTCAAACTTTGACAATTCAAAATTCCATTTTGCTGACTTCCTCTAGTGCATCATATCCATGCCAAACAGTACACCATTCACTATACATCTCATTCTCATCCACACAAGCATTATTAACACCTCAAGCACCGATAATTCCATTTTCCGACTTTAGGAGTTTGACAATCACAAAATAATGATACCTTTAAACGGTTAGTCCAACAAAAGTGTCCAAATGCCAAATATTTTGTGCTTCACTCGTTAGAATGGAAGTTAATTGATGATGATAGTGACTACCTTCTGCTACTCTCCTTTTTTATGGTGGGGCTTTATATGCTCGCAATTGGCGAGAAATTATTTCATCAACTGCGTATAGCATTGATAAGCATTTTTCATCTCCATCCCCTTTCAAAGGTAGACCATAGATCATTGTGAAAAGATCTTCTTCCTGCCAATAGAAAACATATGAACTAAAATCAAGTGGAAATCATGCTTATCATGGTTTAATTACAGAATGATGGCTGATTGAAAAGTGCTTTTGAATACTTTATTTCATTTGTACGCGCATCAAATACGACTGAAACAACCGAATTGCAGGTTGCACGTATGACTCTGCAATAAGAATGCAACAATGGATGTGGTAATGTTCTATCAAGCTTTAGAAGATAGATGCGAGGAAAAACTGTTTGAGCCAATGGACCCTTGTGCCACGTGGCCTGCCATGGAAGATTGTTAGTAGTAAGAACAGTAACAAAGGAATACGAATCCTAATTTGAAATAAGAATGTACCTCACATGCTAGAAGATGTTCCATGATGTCAATAACACATTGGACATCTACGGTTCTATCCGAACTTAAAGAGACTGGGGCCGCACCACTATCAATTGCCTCAGAATAATATCTACGAACAATACCTGAATCCATCTTTGGGTCCATAATCTAACATATAAGAAATCAAACAGAATAAATAAGTGCAAGGCAGAAGGCTCATTTTCGTTACGAGGTGTTCAGAAATGGATACAAGTCCTCTCCCTCTTCATGTGTGTGAGTGTGCACTTGCATGCAATCCTCCCTTTTCATTTTCAGTCCAAAAAGGGTCAAGAATGGGACTCAACTTGCTGAACGACAACTATTCGAGAGAGGCCAAACACAGACCCAAAAAACCTATGCATAAACCTAAATCCGAACCAGATCCTTTGCGTTCTGACCTTCAAAAAAAATGATCTGCAAAAAAATTCACACATTAATGCCAAACCATTTTTGCAACAACAATGACCTAAGCCGTACGAGATCGAACAAAACACGGAAGAAACAAGCCAAACCCAGACCAAAAAAAAAAACCTACGTACAGACCCAAATACAAAGGCGTTTTGCTTTAAGTTTCTAGCTCAACAAAATTGATTATTACACTTGTTCGAAATTTCCTCTGTAAAAATTCTCGAGAATATTCCTTCACCCGAAACTGCATACATAACATAAACATCACGGGGGATAGAAACCACAATACCTGATTTAGTCATTCCAACGCCGCTGTCGATGATGGAGAGGGTCTTATTCACCTTGTCGGGCACGATCCGAATGAAAAGCTCCAGTTGAGGATCGAGCTTGCTCTTGTCCGTCAAGCTCTCGAATCGTATCTTATCCAGCGCCTGTTAAACATACCCGAATCCGCAACCAATTAAAAAAAAACACAGGAATGCGAACGTCTATACAGAGATAAAAATCAAGTATATAGATGGTTTATGTCAGAGGAGTTGCTGATGAGTTCACGGAGGAAAATCTCTTTGTTGCGGTAGAAAGTGTTGATGATGAGGCTGAGGAGTTGGTTGATCTCCGCCCGGAACGCGAACGTCTCTGTTTCTTCCCCCATTTGAGCGTCTGCCACTGATTCCTAGAAAACTATAGAGAGAGAGAGAGAGAGAGAGAGAGAGAGAGAGAGTATTTTGCAGAGGGAGAGAGGGCCATTCCAGGTTAAAAAAATGAATTTTCGAACATGAAGTATTTTTAAGATAAAAAATTATGTATTTATATAAATAATTTTTCTATCAATATAGATCGTATTTGATAGATCTCATTGAAATTTTTTAAATGATATAAAAAAATTAAAAATTATTTTTATTTTCATTATATTTAAGCTTAAAATTATCTTCTTTTTTTTTATAAAGAAGGTTTAAAAAAGAGACAGAATACGCGTGAATGTGAACCTGTCAGGGGTGAAAAAGTGGGAAGACGGAATTGCCCCTACACAAAAGCTGGAATATCAAACGCAAAAAAGACAAAATAGAGCACCTTTTTTGGGGACACAACCGGAAATGTTCAAAAGTCAGAAAACCCAAATTAGTAATTTGGTAAATAGCCAAAACATGGGAAAAATCGAGAATGCCCCCGACCATTACACTTCAGGCTCTCCCACAGAGGGATCCAATCGGGAAATTGGGCCAAATTAGCCCAAGAAAATCTCTGGAATCCTTGCTCCTTTACTACGGTCTTGGATAGAGGTAGCAAATGGGCGGGTTTAAACGGATTAAAACGAGTCATGTGTTAAATATGGACGGATCGAATATGAGTCGAAAAGTAAACGGGTTGAAAGGATCGGATCGAATTAATATGGGTCAAGCTAAATCCAAACCTGCCCGACCCATTTTCCTCATCTTTTTTTTTCCCTCCCCCCCCCCCCCACCACACACACCATTTGTCTTAATAAGAGGATTTAGAAAAGAAAAATTTTATGATTAAAACTCTTCTTCTGTTTTTTTGAATAAAAATGAAGCAATTAAAGGCTAAAAAAGTAAAATTAGGTTTTTACTCTTTTTTTCCGCATTTCCAAACAGTAACGTAACTTCGACTAGTAGTCAAAGGTCGCATCAGAGAATTGTCTGGAAGGTAATGATTGCACCGATTGTACAGTTTCGGTCTTCGTTATGTTCGGCGAAGCCACCGCTTTGGTTTGGATTAAAAAGTCAAGTGACCTTCTTCTTTTTTTTTTTTTTATCTCCATTCAAATTTTTTTTTTTGTTTTGCGATAAACTTTATATTCCTATTAGTTCATCTCGACGAAAGAATCAAAAAAGTAATTTTTTTTTTTACTTTTACCCTAATATTTTTTGTAATATTCAAGATAAATCCCAACAACCGGTTTTTTGGGTTTTATCTTGGATGTTTTCAAAAATATTTGGGTAAAGTCATAATTTTTTTACTTTTCTTATTGGAGCGAATCAAAAATCGAAAAATATTTGTCGCCAAACTACAAACGCGAAAAAAGTTGAATTATGACAAAACAAAAAAAACAAAAAAAAGCCCAAAAGAGGGAGAGGAGCTCAAGGGATTGATCTTGTAATTATATTATTTTTGTCTTTTTGAAAAAAATTATGAGTTTCGATAAAATAAAATAAAATTACTTCTTAGATTTCCTCGTCGAGACGAATCATTAAGCCACAAAAGTTTAACGAAAAATAAACAAATGCAAAAAATAATAATAATAAGGACAAAAATAAGCCACTTATCTTTTAAATTCAAACCCACCCTAAATTTAGTGCGTCACTTTTTGAATTTTGTTGCAGATGGGGGGGGGGGGGGGGGGGGGGGGGGGGGGGGGTGTGTGTGTTGTGGCGGCGTTTTGCAGAGTGATAGTACAATTGGTCTTCGGATATGGAGTACTCTATTTTGAACTTTATCCTGGCCAGTGCGAGAATAAGAGATGACGGGAGAGACGGGAGAGAGTACGGGCGAGAGAGAAAAAGGGTGTTGGACCATTTTTAATTCTAGCTCATGTTAAACCCACTCTCAACCTATCTAAACTCATAAAAATATGGGTTGATATGAGTTGAACCCATATCAACCCATTACACAATATGAGCGGATTGAATTGGGTTACAAGTGGGCGGATTAAGAAATATGGGTTGAGATTGCTACCTCTAGTCTTGGATATAAAAGGTGGCGGAGGGAGTTCATGACCAGTGGGGCACCTAACCCACTGGAGCAGTAGCACTAGTCACCTCTCTCTGTCGCTCCTTCTCCGATGATTCCACCGCTTTGTTCGGCAGTTTGTCACTAGTTTACGCCGTTGTGGTCGCTAGAGGTTGTTTGTCGTGTGGCTCATGATCGTCAGCTCGCTAGGGTCTTGACGGAGATGAGGCAGGGAGGTCTATAATGATGCGACTTGTCCTTAACTTGGTGCGACTTTATGTGACTTAGTGGGCTACTCAAGTGACTTACACCAATTATTTACTTGTTTCTCTTTGCTTTTTCAGATCATAGCTTTCTGCCTCCATTTGGAGGATTGTTCTTTTTGTTTTGTTGGACCTTCGTTGGGAGGTTATTATTTGTTGGTTTTGCCCTGCCCCTATAAGTACTTTTCTTCCCCTTCGAGGGACTTTCTCATCCTTTTGGGAGTTGTGTGGAGTGTTTTGATGTGATGGCAGTGAGTTTTTAGAGTACGTGTGGTAGCAATTTTATGGCGCATGATGTAGCCCGAAATGCAGTGGGTGCATACTTGGCTTGTATCCTCTTCCTGATGTACTGGTTTTTTTTAATCTCCTATCAATGTAACAATGTACTCACATTATTTAGTATTCTTGAGACGCCACAAACATAATGTCTACGTCTTTCCAGTCTTCACAATCACGCGCAACTGTGGATTCAAAGAGTAGGTCAATGAATTTCACATCAATGTCTGTTGGTAGAGGAGTCATAGGTGCCGTTCCGCTTTCTTTTTAAACCTTCTTTTTCACAAAAAAAAAGTAATTTCAAACTCAAATATAATGAAAATGAAAAATATTTTTTTAATTTTTTTGTACCGTTTAAAAGATCTCAATGATATTTATCAAACAAAATCTATATTGGTAGAAAAATTATTTGCATAAACACATAATTTTTTAGTTTGAAATTACCTTTCTTTTCTAAAAGTCCATTTTTGGAGAAACCGGAACATCCCTTAGACATTATGTGACAGCGTCCTAGAGCTATCCTGTGAGAGGGTCAATAAGAACTTTGAAATTGGATGGATTTGCTTGATCAATTTGAATGAGGTTTGAAATGTACTCTTTCATCCCAAATTGTTGGTACTCTTTCTGGAAGTCTCAAAAAATTGATTACATCTTTTAATTTATAATATTTTTTAATATCAAATATGAATCTTGTTTAATAGACCTCAATAAGCTCCTTTATACAAAATTTTTAAAATCACCTAAAAGATTATAAATTGTAAAATATAATCAATTAAAAATGAGACATTTTCAAAGAAGATCAATAAATTGGGAGGAAAGAGTATTTCGCTTGAATCTGGCGTGGCCCTAAACAAAATTAAATTGA
This sequence comes from Rhododendron simsii, assembly GCA_014282245.1. NCBI lineage: Eukaryota > Viridiplantae > Streptophyta > Magnoliopsida > Ericales > Ericaceae > Rhododendron > Rhododendron simsii. The sequence continues at coordinate 11,682,231 of CM024965.1, forward strand.
TGTGACCTCGCCTTTTAGAATCTTACTGGTAATAATAGTATCCATCCTCCCATTCAATTACTATACTTTCTAGGGTAAATTTTATAAATGGTCCCTCTAGTTTGCATGAATTCTCATTTTTGTCCCTCTAGTATTAATTGTGTTACTTTTGGCCTTATAATTTGCATTCTATCTCAATTTTGTCCCTTTCACTTACGGTGTTAATGAAACAAAATGGAATTGGAGGACAAAATTGTCATTTCTCCTCACAGAGGGACTAAACTGAAATTTCATGCAAACTAGAGGGACTATTTCTATGATTTTATTTTTTACTTTTGTTTTTGTAAATAAATTTAAAATACATTATATGTAATATATTTCTCATCTCATTTTATATTGAATAATCAAAATATGTTGAAATTTTTTAAAGTTTTTATTATATATCACAAAATATGAGAAAATTCGAAAAGCAACCCCCATGTTAAATTTTTTGGTATTGTATTTTTTTTCAAATTGATTTTTCACTCTCGTTATTTTCTTTGTCACGTGATTAAAAAGAAAAAGTTATTCAGTAGTATTTAGAAATTTAGAAATTGTGTTTAATTAAGAAATGAAACACTATTGAATATTAAGAGATCAAATACTTTAAAATATGGGTATAAGTGTATTTATTTTGGGACTTACTCATAAGATCACTCATGTAACAAATAAACACAAATTTTGAACATTTTTTTATTCGGTGAAAAAATAAGAAGATTATGAGAACATAATACAAAGGCATTAGCTAAGGGGTTGATTTGTGCATTTTCTTATATTTTTGTAATGTGTAATGAAATATAAATTTTTCAATATAGTTTGATTACCCAATAAAAAATAATTCAGTTGTTAAATACATTACTTATGATCTTTTTTATTTTAATTGCAAAAAACGAAAGTGAAATATAAAATTTTAAAAATAGTCCCTCTCGTTTACATAAAATCCCAATTTAGTCCCTCTAGAGAGAAAATGACAATTTTACCCTTCAATTCCGTTTGTTCCATTGGCGGCGTCAGGGAGAGGGACGAAATTGAGATGGAATAAAAATTATAGGGTTAAAATTGCTACAATTAATATTAGAGGGATGAAAATGAGAACTCGTGCAAACTAGGGGGACCATTTATAAAATTTTCCCTACTTTCTATGCAATTGAGTGTTTTTTTGTATTTGAACGGAGATTCAAACTTTAGTTTAGAGTTTAGCTTTGTATTTTCTATTTAAAACGGAAAGCTCAAACTAAAATTCTGGAAAAACAAAATTTAACGATTGAACTAAGTTGTTTTTACATAAGCTCTTTATTTTCTATTTAAAATGAAAAGCTCCAACTGAAATTTTGAAAAAACCAAAAATTAACGATTGAACTATAAAGTTGTTTTTACATACGAAAATAGATTTTTCAACTCTGATGAACTATTAGGTTATGAATTCTAGCTCTATATTGTTTATTTGATACAGAAAAGCTAATAATAAAATTGTAAAAAAACAAATTTTGAAGATCAAATTAAGGGTGGGTTTGGTTTAAAAAAGAGAAGTTTAACTTTTTTTTCCTTATTTAAATTTTTTTTTGCATTTATTATTAAGATAAAAATAGATTCAAACATTGGTTTAAATATCAGCGTTTCACATTCATCTGCTCTTTTGAATTTTATGCAACCGATGGGACTAGCACTTTCCGTTCAATATAGATTCATTCATTCATACCCAAAGGCAAAGATTCCATTGCAATATTCAGGAATGTACCAAACTAACTAAACCCGAGACACGAGTTATTGCACAAAACACACTACCTTACAGACTCAATGACACCCAACAAAAGCAATGGACACAAGTGTGGACATAAGAATCCCAGGACGCAGAGAGATACCAACAAAATCTCAATACAAACCATTAGACAAAAAAAAGCGCACATATAATCACGACAACAACAGAATACAAGTGAAAAGGAGAAATATGCTCCCAGTGGCATGCCTCAAGGGCTAAGGGTCCGTTCCAGAAATCTTCTTATTTTATAAGTACTTATTTTGGAGTTTTGTCCACAAAACTCAAATAAGCAGCTTATTTTCATATTTTCAAACTCAAAAATAATGTAAATGAAAAATAATTTTTCAATTTTTTTGCACCTTATTAAAGATCTCTATAAGATCTATCAAACAAGATCCATAAATGATAAGAAAATTATTTGCGTAAGCACATGATTTTTGAACTTGAAATTACCTTTTTAAAAAATAAGTACTTATTCACCATTTTGTGGAAACACACCTTATTATTAGACAAAAAATAAGTTTTTATTCCTGTTCTGGAACGGGCCCTAAGTCTTTGAATTCTGAGTTTAATCTAATTTACTACATCAATAATTTAACAGTAAGTTTAATGGTACAGCAAAATCCTACAAATTTTGCATATAGATTTGTTGTGGAGTTCACTACGGATTCTATACAAATGATCCAAATCGTTCATTAAATGTAAAACAGTTTTTCAAGGGTCCTTGTGAAAAATCAGTTTAATCCGATATTTATAGATATTCAATCCAATCATATAATGTTTCATTATCCTAGAATCTAAATCAAAAGTTAGATAATTAAATTAAGCACTTATAAGTATCGGATTGAGATAATTTCTCACATAGGCCCTTGAAAAATATTTTACATTTAATGAAATGCTTGGATTATTTGTGTGGGACCCGTAGGGAGCCCCACAACAAATCTGTATGCAAAATCTATACGATTTTGCTGTACCAGTAGACTTACGATTTTGCTGCAACAGTAGACTTACAATATCCTGGAATCTAAATAAAAAATGAGGTGGAATGCAAATGACAATTTTCGGCAACTTGTATCCATCCAACCCAGTTGCCGTTTTAAGCTTCAAATCATCGTCGGTGGATTTGAATAAGCCAACGCCTCTTCTGCCATTTTTGAAGCCAAGATCACATTATGCCAAATTTCCTTTTGATTCAAAACTTGCCATATTAGAGTTCAAAAATATTCAAAAAGTATAAAATTAAAAAAAATTACATTAGGATTGAAGAGGGAGGGTTTAATGTGAATTTCGGAATTCGAAAAAATGCCACCTAAGCTTTATATTTTTTTTTTTTTGTGGTGTTTTCAATTGAAGCTATAACAATTTTTCAAGAAAAATGATTTTTACGCTTTCCTTTTAGCCATTCACACCTTTTTTTTTTATCCACATGAATTTGCAATATTGTCATTGAATGTGTAAAAAAATGTATTGAATATAGGGCAAGATAGTAAATTTAAGTGAATAAAGACAAAAAAAGAGTGTGGGTTACTAAAAGGGGAGTGTGAAAATCAATTTCAAAAGCAAAAAAGATTCAACACTTTTCACATTTTTCTTTCCATTATTAGCCAGACCCATTGTTTAACTTTTTTTGGAAGTTACCGTTTTGTCCTTATTCAAAAAAATTTCGCGTTTCTTAGTTTTGCGACAATTTTTTTAACTGTTTTGAGACGAATTGGAAAAGTAAAAAAAATTTATTTTCTCCCAAATATTTTGGGAAATACTCCAAAATATTTGGGTGAAAGTAAAAAAAAGATCAATTTTTTTTAAACTTAAAAGTGGTTATTTTTTAAAATATTTTGATAAAGATAAAAAATATAAAAAAAACTTTTCTGATTTGTCTCCATGAAAATTTGGTGCAAATCTAATGAAGGAGAAAAAAAACTCAAATAAAGAGAAAAATAAAAAATAAAAAAGTCTTAAGGGAACGGGGTACACCTAGCAGCTCGAGCCAAAGTTTTTGGCTCCACTTCGCTTGTTCGACAAAAGCTCGTCTTGTTAAAGGAGACTCAGCTCAATTAAAGAGACTCATATAGTAAATAACTAAGTTTGGCTTATTAAAAACTCGGTTCGAGCGAATTGAAACTCAAATTTTTTTGCTCGTTTATTGAACAAGCTGCGTTTGAGCTCGACAAAGCTGGGCTGTTATGCAACCGAACCGCTTTTCCAATTTGGAAACCAATCATTACTCAGGCTCCGTTTTGGAAAAGGAAATAAGTACTTATTTTTTAAGAAGGTAATTTCAAGCTTAAAAATCATGTGTTTACGTAAATAATTTTCTTATCAATATGGATCTTATTTGATAGATCTCATTGAGATCTTTAATATGGTGCAAAAAAATTGAAAAATTATTTTTTATTTATATTATTTTTGAGTTTAAAAATGTGAAATAAGTACTTATTTTGTAAGAAGGTGTTCTGGAACAGGACCTCAGAGTCCTCACCTTCCAAACCCGGCAAGATCGCCCCCTTCTCTCTCTCTCTCTACAGAGAAACATACTGTATTCGTCCCACTATACATTTACTCACGAATGGACAAATCAGAGTGCAAATCGATGGCACCTACTTCTTCTTCGCTCCGAAAGGTTTGAAATCCCAGCGTGCATCTCTTCTCTCTCTACATACATATTCACTCGTATGATTTGTATCACGTCTTTCCCTTAAAAAAGAAAACTAAGAGTCTAGGGTTTTGTTCATCCCCATGGCTCACAGAGACGCCGATTGCATACTCGATTCTTGTCGTCGCGGGGTACTAGTACTTCTAGGGTTAGGGTTTTTCTCTCTCTCCTACTCCTCAGGGTTTTCTTCTCATTCCTAGGTCCGCAATCTCTAATCTAAACCTCTAGGCGCTGTTGGTCTGGTACTGTTTAGTGTTACCGAAATCTGCTACTGTCTCTGGAGATAGATAGAAATCGTGTTTTTTTTTTATAATTATTGGGTCGAAGGTGGTGTTGTTCCGGCGGTGAATGATGAGAGGAGAGAGAAGATTTGTAGGAGGAGACGTTAGAATCAGGTCTCCACGTAGGGTGGGCTACCGAGGCGGCAGGGACTACTCACCGCCACGCGGGCAAACTAAATCTCCTACGCGAGCCGGTACGAGAGGTCGGGACTATCCGCGAGACCCTAGGACCCGGTCTCCACCTCCAGTTGGTAGGCCAATCCGTGAGTCTCGGGACTATCCACGAAACCCTAGAACCGGGTCTCCACCTCTAGTCAGTAGGCCAGGCAGGGAGACTCGGGACTTTTCGCGGCCTTACGATGGGTCACGCGAAAGGCGTTTACGCGTATCTGGTGATGTGGAGAAGCCGAGGACTGATTATGGCTGGCGTTTGGGTGACGACAATAGAGACGGGCAATCGCAGAAACAGTCGCGGTTTAATGATGATTTGTCACAAAAGTTCCAATGGGAACATCTTTTCGACGAATCAAAAGGGATGAATGGCAACGCAAATCACAGCTCAAAGCATTACCCTGATTATGGTATTGGTACGACTTTAACTGGAGTGACTACTGAAAGGAGTTATCAGAGCGGTGGATTGGCAGAGACTGGCCCCTCTGGGACGAGAGGGGAGAAACTGGTGTCTATGGAAGTTGAGAGGGGAAGAAATTTCCCTGCATCATACCCTCTTGAAAGTGGCACCCAGAGTGGTTATGGAATCGATGGTGGTGGTCTTTCATTGCAATCTCAAAAGCTTTTGAATATTGGTCACGAGAATGAAGACATCCTGTTTCGAGACCAAATGCCTGCTGATAAACTACCAGCAAGGGATATATACAAAGGAGAAGAATTTTCCAAATTCTACTCAAGGCAAGAAAAACCCCCCTTCTATTCGAGGGATACTTCTCGTTACGCGATACCATCATCTCAGCCCCAGGGATCGAGCTCTGTCCCTTTCGGTAGATCGATGGACAATTTCCATAATTCTCGTGGCGATGGTTTCCCTGCTTGTTCAGATGGATTCAATAGGAGTTCAGGAGTGCTTACTGATCCTGTTCCCCACGAGGCATACACTCATATTCCTCGTTTGAATTCCTCTAGAGACGCTCTATTGCAACTAGATGATACGACTGAATACAGGCAGGTTCAGCTTCGTGGAAATGATGGCACAGGTGGGGGTTATACTTATCCTGAAATGAGGAGAAGCGAGAAAAGTGAAATGGCTTCACTGTCTGATAAACTTTATGGGAAGATGGCTGGTGTTGAAAATGACTACGGCCATGTCGACTCTTTAGGTTCCCGAAGAGTGGAGCCTATAAAAGACAGGATAGTTGTTACAGAGGGTTCTCATAGAGAACATGTGATCGGAGACACGACATGGGACCCGTATCGTTCTTCACTAGAGCGACCAATCTCCAATTATCTGGATGCATCTGGACCATTGTTTGTGAGTAAGAATGATGGGGAAACGTTGGATCATGGATGTATACACCACAATTATGATCGAGATGTTTATCGAGAGCATACAAACAGTTACATGAGAGAAGACCATGGTTATGGAAGAGATGCAGGTCTTCAGCCTGAAGACGAGATATTGAATATGTCGTCAATGACAAGCTATGATCCAGGCTTGGATGGTATTGATGATGACATTCAAGAGGGGTTGACAGAGGAGGAGCTAGAGTTTCTTGAGCAACCTAAAAGGATGCAAAAACGGAAACTCAATGTTGAGACGGAACTAACTAGGAAAAACCCGAGAAGTAAGTTCTCCAATAAAAGGAATATCTCTGGCAGGATTCATAATACCAATCCAAGTACCTCAGTGTTTAGTCCCTCTCGATACAGAAACATTGGAGGGACTATACATGGCGTTGGTCATAGAAATTCCAACCGTGTTGCATATGGTGGGTCGTCACATAATCCGTGGCAATTAAAATCTAACGGTAGAGATATAAAAAAGCGACTGGGCCCTAGTTTTAGAGATATAAAGAGGCGACTAGGGCCTGTTGGACCTGGTCCTCAAGAGGCCAATATGCCACACCCTTCAGTGAAAAAACGCAAGGTGCAGAAGTTCTTGAATTCGAATGGAGATGGTCATCATGAAAGTGTTTGTGCTGAAGAGGAAGGACCTTCAGATGGTAACCTCCCCCCTGTGAAGTCCGAGCCACGTGAAGAATCAGAGGAATTTAAGCAGCTGGTGCAAGGAGCATTTCTCAAGTTTGTCAAACAGTTGAATGAGAATCCAGGGCAACGCAGAAGACTGAAAAAGCAAGGAAAAGCGGGTAGTTTGAAGTGCACGGTTTGTGGCAGGTCTGTCTTCTACGTCATGGTGTTATTTTCCAAATGACACACTTCTTCCTCACTTGTTTGATTGAACTTATTCGTTCTCTTTCTGCTGCTATCAAGTACGCTTTGGCCAGATTATCATTTCTTCGGCTTACGGAAAACTCATCTGGTGGAGGTTTGCGTGAAATTTGGGGTTTTGGTCTCTGTTTCCGAGAATCCTTACTGTTTCATGAGTAATTTAAACATGGGAAGGGTATGGATATTGTCATCTGTAGATCTCATCCATCCCATGGGAGGTTCATAGATGTGCGACTGGAATTCACAAGATGCGGAAGCTTCTTGGTGTTGGCAAATTGCTTGGCACACCCACTTAATGTTTTTTTTTATCGGGCAAAAGAAAATTTCATTACCATAAAGGGCCAAATGTGAAATTGGTACAATATAGGAGAAGTAAAGCATAGAGAGAGCTTCCAAGAGTACACCTGACTCTCCTAGTGCTGCAACTCACAAGATCTCAGCCTATCCCTTCGAAGAGCACACCCACTCTATGTTTGGTATCCTGTATTCACTAGTCTTCCCTTGGTTGGCTGCTAGTTATAAGAAGTGGTTCAGGGAGAGTGCCTATAGTTGTGATTTAATAATATTTTATTATGCATCTACACCTCTTATTAGGGAAATGGGCTCCATCTGACTCCCAGTATATGTAAGATGAAGTTACCGGAGGGGAAAAAGAGAAAAATTGATGGAAGCTAATTTTCAATTTTGATGGCTGTGGAGTGGCTCTTTTTGGGTGGGTCTGAGTGGTATAGCTTGAGGATAGAGGTGGAAGAAAGACGAAGCCCATTTTCCTATCATCTAGACATAAACTGGGAGGTGTAAATAAGTTTCTTTTCATTCTTCCTTTCCCCCTAGGAACTTCTTCCAAAAAGGTAAAGGAAAGAATTTGCTTGCCAGTAGTTTTTTTCCCTTTCCCAAATTGTTCTAATGATTTAACAGTGCAGCAGTGCCTTAGCTTGATGGAGATCTTCATTAGTAATCTAAGTTAGTGTTCAAGACCTATAATTTGTGGGGGAGAAACTTGTGCTCTTAGGATTTATCGCCAACATTACCTTTAGATTTATCGCCAACATTACCTTCCAACGATGCATTGATTGACCTGGATATTATCTAGAAAGTCTTAGAACATGTGTTTAGTGTTATGAATATGTCCTTGCTTGGATGAATAATACCTGCTTTCAGGTATTCTTTGATATCATCAGTTTCAATTGTATGGTAATGATGGTTCTGTTTTTCTGGTGCTGACACCAGTGAGTCTGTTGGTTTGTCGAGTGCTGCAGGCAGCTGCACTAGCATTACATTCAGAATGACGACTCGATGGATGAAGCCAGTTGTTTAGCCAATTGGATTCAGTAACTTCGTTTGGTTAACTCTTTCAGTTGGTTTCGTTTTTAATCTCATTTCAAATGGATACTTTAGTCTTGTCAAAATCGTCTCAAGTTCCTCCGGCACCATGGGTTATTAGAAAGGCATGTTTCTTGCTTATGTTTAAAAAGGTTAAGACTATTTCGCCGAGCAAAAAAAAAAAAAAAAGGTTAAGACTTTTTCCTGTCCTCTCATTTGCCACTTTATCACAGTCTGCTTTGTAGTTTATCCGGCACACTTGTTTTTGATTTTTTACCTTTTTATTTATTGTTGTGATGTTTGCCTGTTGTTTCAGCGACTCCAAAGAGTTCACAGATACAGAAAGTCTGGCTGTGCATGCCTGCACAGTTCCAAAGGTTGGGCTGAGAACACAGCATTTGGGTTTCCACAAGGCGGTTTGTTCCTTAATGGGATGGAAGAGTGCAGAGATCCTGAACAGTCAGTGGGTATGCCAGCTATTACCTGATGCTGAAAATGTGGCTCTGAAGGAAGACCTCATTATCTGGCCTCCAGTTGTGTTCATTCATAACAGTTCCTTAGGAGACATTAATCCAGATGGACGTGTAAGTGTACCTGTTGAAATGCTTGAGGGTATACTGAGAGGTAAGAAACACTCACATGAATGATTAGTCCTTGCTGTTGCTATTTTTGAAGTTATGGTATTAGGGTTTACTAACAGACAGTCAGTTCACCACAGCCCTTGCATGCTTTGGCTGCTCTTTAATTACATATCATGAACCACATCACTTTATTGTCAGTTTGCATATTTCCTGGTAATTGTAATTTTGTTCCTTGTTAGATTTTGGGTTACTCCCTGTGGAATATGACAGTTGAATTTGTTAGTATGGCCAGAAAGCAAGGGTCTTATGCTATATTGGCCATTCAATAATTTCAGATGCTGTCACAGTTCAAAAAAGAGTCGGTGCATTCCAACTGTATTGTCTTACCTTATTTTTCTGGCTGGCATCAAGTTGGAGAAATTGGACATAATGTTATGTTTGTGAGGTGGTTTAAAATTCTTTACTGGTTTCGTTATTTATTTACTTCTTATTGATTGTAGATATGGGGTTTGGTGAAAAGACCGAGGTGTGCCAAGGGAAACCTTCAAATGCTACCATGGTGGTGAAATTCAGCGGCACATTTTCTGGGTTTCAAGAAGCAGAGAAGCTTCACAAATTTTATGCCGACAATAAACATGGGAGGACTGAGTTCCAGAGTATCAATCCTAATGACACCCTAAAGGCATCAGCAAGCAAGGTTGAAGAGTTTCTGTATGGGTATCTGGGAATTGCCGACGACTTGGATAAACTTGATTTTATTACTAAGAAGCGGCGTTTTGTAAGGAGCAAAAAGGAGATCCAGGAGACAGCTGATGCCCCGCTAAAGACTGAATGAGAGGGGGTGAAATCGCCGGTAGTGTTGAATATAAGTAGCTTGTAGATGGGTTTTGACATCAAATGCTAGGGATTACAGTTACAAACAAACATACTAACTGTCTAACAAGTCTTGGAGTTCGTGATTGGACCTATTAAGGCTTGTGCGAGTTAGTACATTTGTTTGTGCAATTGTTGATGTTTTTGAACATTTTACCTTTGGTATTTGCTGCTGCTTTTTGCAGTTACTTTTGGCTGAAACGATGCACAATCGTGTTATGGTCTGTAGTTGATGGTTAAGGATTCTAAGCTTAATGGCTGCTAAATGGAGTTGGTATATTTTGGGCTTGTGAACTTTTACTATGGCTTTGGGGTCTTTTTCCTTCAATCGATGGAAATGGAGTTTCTTTCATCTCTTCAAAATAAAAAACTAGAAATTTTCAGTAGTAAATGAGTTTGCGTTTGGAGAATCTGTCAGAACTTATTTACATCTAATGAACTAAGATTATTCACCACAAGCAAGTCAGGTGATTGCACAGCTTCTCTATAGAAAAAGCTTCTAACTTGCAAATAGAAGGAAATAACAGTGGAAGCTTCTAAAAGGATTTCATAACTCACCTTTGTAAAACTAGGTTGAGCACTCTGCTCATTGCTCTATGTATTGCTCATTGATTCCACAATTCACCTTAAAACTTCTTTTCAATTGGCTTAGGCTCTCGCATTCTTTCTCCACCATTGGATGCAGAATCAGAATCAAATCCTTAATTGATTCACTTTCTCTGCCACTATCTCTATCTTTAATGCTTATGACTCTCTCTCGGTCCACTACTAATCCCATCTACTTTATGTCGTTCATGTAATTTGATTTTCAGACTATCACACAACTATGTTAGATTTATTATATTTTCTGTTTTTATTTTGAAGGAGCATTGCATGGGTGTTTTTGCCTGTTGTTATGTCTCTTGTTGTATTCCTTTGAAAAGTCATGTGCAATAAGATTTTCTGCATATTATTTGAATGACAATCACATGTTCTAGATGATGAGAAAATGGAAGCATAAGTTAGAACTTTCGGTGGAAGCAATCAAGCCTAGCCTTGTGTATGAATTCGTCTCTTTATTCTGTTGTCAAGAAATAGCTACAATACATGAATAGTAGCCCACTGTAGCAGCAAAAAGTCAAGATTGTCCCGACCTCTAGCCTTGAGGCTCCCCAATCAGGGGGGCTCAATTAACGGGAAACTTGGGGCAAAAAGTGGTGGTCGCTTAGATGCCCAAAGAAGGCCAATCCTCCTTTAGGCAAGCAAGCATGGATTCTCTCTATTTAAGATGTGGCTCTTTGCCCATTTGATTGTTTCTCTCGGCTTCCAAGAGAAGGTGTGGGGTTCAATCTATAGATAAACGTCAAACCCTTTGGGTGTTTACTGATTTCCATTATAACATAGATGTTTATTAAATCAATCTTTCCAGGGCTGACAATAAACACACAAAAATATAAGAAATTATTAATTTATGTGTACTTTTTATACCTTTTTTTTATACACATCTACACTTGTTATTAGAATTTTCCTTATTATATTGGCAATAGAAATTCTGTGTCTATGTAAGCCACCAACCTTTGAAATCAGTACTTTTCCTAATTGGCAGCTAATATGACCTGGCTGAGAAAATTTGTGCGTGGGTGCGTCAATTCTTTCGAACTAGGGTTGTTAACGGTTCAATTTGGTCGGGCTTTGAAGACAATGTCCACTGAACTGAACCAAAACATAGTGCAGTGTTGGGATCATAAGTTGGTTTGGTTGTTTGCATTTGTCTTGGCAAAGATCTTAAGAACGTCAAAGAATCTATCAATGATGTGGAACCCAAAGAACACATTTCTCTTCGGCTAACTGTAGGAAGTGTTTTGCTGTCAGTGGGTGAGAGAGAAGGGAATTTGAACAATATACGATTTCGAGTCTAAAAAATATGCTAATGCTGTGTTTATTGAGGTAATTGAACAAAAGTTACAACGGAGAACTTTATAGAAACATAGTGTAAAGAGTAATCTATAGCTACAAATATATGCTAAAAGAAAGAATACACACCAAACAAATAAAAAGGGAAGAAGAAAATAAAAAGAACAGAGAGGGCTCTGGTTTTTTCTCCTTTCTCTGTCTCCTTAACTAAACTTGTGTACAACATAAAGTAGATCCTCATGTTTATGAGGTGGAGTGAAACGAAGCTTTTCTGATCATCTATCTCCTTTGGAAGTTAAGGAACTTGATGCCATAGGCGAAGACTAAGAAGAATCCGAGCACCCAACCCAAGTGGGCAAACAATACGGGTACGAGGAAGTCTTCATCAAAGCCCATACTGTCTTTAAGGAATATCTTGACTGTTGTCCTATTCCCGCCTTGTAAAATAAGTTCAGTATCCTTGTCTCCAACTTGAGAGGTGAAAATACCATAGATAGTCCAAGCAACGGGAGAGCACCAGTAGTACCACCTCCACCACACAGGGATAAGCTGCAAATTTTTGATAACATGTCATGATTATGAGGCTATGTTTAGATCTTGAATACACAAATAACACGAATAGAATGTGAAAAGCGTGCAAAAGTGAAAAGCAAGTATTTCAGTAGATGCATACCGGCCTAGGGAGAAGGAAACCAGAGAACAAGTTCCAGAAACTGAGGAAGAAGGACATGCAAATAGAAGCAATTTGGTGGTTTGGAGTCAGCGCGACAACCATCATCCCGTACATTGAGAAGTAGGTAAAGCACATGAATATGAAATAGTAGAAATACAAGACTTTGGCTAATTTCCATTCGAACCCAATCATCGAGAACAGAAGAAGAGCGTAAATGATTGTCTGAATGCAAACATAAATAGTTTCTATGGCCACCTGAAAAAACAAAAACTCCACGTAAATATTCTTCTAATCACAAAGAAGAGAACTGTGTTTGAATTTTAATAAAACCTGCTATCCATTACCTGAGCAAATGCGTACGGCAACTCTGAGTACATTCCTGCTGCCCTTTCACGGTAAAAGACAGTTCTCTCCACTGCTACAACAGTTTGGACTGAAGAAGCATTGGTGCCTCCAAGGAAAAGGATGGCAGAATAGACAGCTCCAAGCAAGTTAATCAGATCTTGTTGTTCTGATCTGTGAACCAAAAATTATGAAATCACCATGTTGTTAGCATTCAGGTTAATCACCATGTTTTCTTCTGATTAGTTTAAAATGCAGAAATCGCAGACTCACATTTTGTTTCCTTTCTTCCAAAAGATGACACCAAAGAGTATACCAAAGATAGCAGTCATGAAAAATCGGATGGCGTTGTACTGTGAGTTCCTCCAGTATGACCAGTGTTGCTTCCAGAAACAAGCCTTGCATTGAGTTAGGAAGGATTGGGAATATTGGTTGGGGAAATAGAGGTCCTTGGCATCCGATGCTGGAGTGCTTAGCTCCTTGATAAGATCCTGATTCCTCCTGAAAAACAAAATCATGAAGAGGATTAGCATACACTTGGGCTTAGAGAGAGTGCAGAAATGGTGTGCAAAGAAGGTAACTTTTGTACGAATTTATCAGAAATTTTTTTTGAAAAAAACAAACAGGCATTGTGTTTAACTTTTATTGAAAATGGTTTTAGAGAATTTGGAAATATCTTTCTGGTACTTGCTTGAAAACAGATTCTTTTCCAAGAAGACCACAAAAACAAGGGTCGAAATTCATCAGCATTTAAGTTCTTCCAAAACATGTTGGAGATAACTTGCGCTGAAAAATGTTTTAACATACCGATAGAGGTCAGAATTGGCATAAATGTCTGCAAAGTCAACATCAAGCTGAGCCTCAACTGAATTAGCAGTGACCTCAAGCATCCATGTAGCTGGATTGTAACCGTCTTTAATCTTGGCAACCCCTGGAATAGCCTGCAAGAGAGGTGGGTTATTATCAAGAACTTTGACTCGTCTTTTCACAAAAAAAGAAGTCGTAAAACTTGAAACTTGCAATTTAATCTTTCTTCTCCTGCTTTATAAACTTGAGGAATATACGGTGGTAGACATAGCGGTGACTGGTGAGTTCAACTCTAAATTAGGTTAAATTATTCAAGAGAAGATTCAGTTGCATGGCATTACCTAGTAGTTGATTACATGGGTTACAATTAACTGTTGGATATGAGTAAGAAATTATGTATGGAAATCACAGAGAAAATGACCATCCCATAATATCTCATGCCCTCATAGCTTCTAGTAAATAAAAAACTGACCTCAAAATATTCAACAAGCTTATGAGACTGGCGACCAAGAGGTCCAGTGTATATCACTTGCCCACCTCTCTTCATCAACAGAAGCTGTGAGGAAGAAAAAGCCAATGTCAGATTTAGAGCTCAAATAGATGACGAATGAAACATATACCGGAGAATTGTAATTGAGTTTCACATATACCTCATCGAAAGCTTCAAAAATGTCTATGCTGGGTTGATGAATGGTGCACACAACAGTTCGGCCAGTGTCCACTGTGTTCCTCACAGTGCGCATGACAATTGCAGCAGCTCTCGCGTCAAGGCCTGATGTGGGCTCATCCATAAAAATGATGGATGGATTAGCCACCAACTCAACAGCAATGGTGAGCCTCTTCCTCTGTTCAGTTGAAAGACCATTGACTCCTGGAAGACCAACTAGAGCATGTCGTAGAGGGTGAAGCTCAACTAGATCCATGACTTCCTCCACAAACATCTACCATAAGAAAGAAGAGAATTTAGTAAAATACTCGTAATTCCGTACTCTCCATCCCTCTTTATTCGTCCATTTTTTACTATTCGTGACATCTCAAAATGCAGTTGATGTACGATGTACGTTACTTTACTCTTTTACATAATTTGAAAAAGTTTATCTACAAGTAAATTAAGATATTTGGCTTGGAGAAAAAATGTTTGACCACAAAATACAGAATTTGTTAATTTGATTAAAAGACACTTCTGCCAAAAATGGATAAACATAATGGGACGAAGGGATTATATTGTATGCAGTAACACCTGAAGAGGTTATGTCACAGACTCCATTATTTCGGTTTCGTACCTTTCGTCTTTCCGTTTTCACGTCCGAAGCTAGACGCAGCCATGCAGAGTATAACAGAGACTCATAAACGGTAACATACGGCGAATGAATGTCATTTTGTTCACAATAACCACTGACTCTGGCAAAAGTTTCTTGATTCTTTGGGAAACCAGAAATGCTTATGGATCCTTCAATATACCCCCCCGTTTTTCTTCCTGCTAAGACATCCATCAATGTGGTCTTCCCAGCACCACTGACACCAACTAGTGCTGTCAGAATACCCGGTCTGAAAGCACCACTAACATCCCGTAAAAGTTGCAAACGGTTATCATCAACTCCCTGACTCTTCATTTCCTGATATGGGGAACCAACACTTTAGAATGTATACATCGTTTTGGTATGCACGTACGCAAATAAAATGACCGAAAGGAAGAAAATTTGTCAATCAGATGAGTTTTTAATTAAATTCTTAATATTTCCTTTCCCAGGGAATAATTTTTGTGTTGTCAGATGCACATTTAAAAAATAGGAGTTCAGTTGTAGAGACTTACTGCTGGCATATCCACATAGTAGTTCACATGGTTGAATGCAAGTGAAAGGGGCTGGAAAGGTAAAACCATTCCTCTTGCGACTTGACTTGAGCTGGTTTCTCCTCCAGCATTTCTTACAGCCATATCGGTACCTGTATTTATCCATGCAACATCAGTGAGTAAGGATACTAAATTTCTGCATCTGTCCATCTTTGTAAGATAGCGGACTACGCAAAAAAAAGAAAGAAAGAAATGTAGGACTTGATTCCTTGTTATTAATAACCCATTTCCTCAATTATGGCTCCTCCCTTCCATTAGATACCTTCCTTATGTTCCAGTGGTATTTCCTTAATGATAAAGATTGGATTTGGCCATGGTTCTCCTAACCTATCACGCACACGCCCTCAAGCAAGTAAACATAATCATCAGGAAATGAGACAAACCTTCACCATTTGATGTTCGTTGACGCCTATTATTAGTCTCTTGATCATCTTCTAAAAGTACTTTAGAATCACCCAAAGCTGAGATTGAACACGTTTAAATGAAAAAATCAGCACGAATTCTTTAACAACATGGTAAAAAAATTGGAATTAAATAGCAAGAAAGATGTACTTACGATTTAGGTATGTAAGTGCTGCGATGAAAAGACCATTAAAAAGAAGGGAAAACCCAAGAAGCGCTGCAACACAAACCCAGAACATGTATTCCTCCACAAAGAGTCCTCTGCCATCAAGAAGGGTCTTTCCAACAGTAGTGCCATTGATGGGCTGTTCGAACAAAGAAATAAAAGTAAATTTGATTGTATAATGGCATCCCATAAATATAATTTTTTGAATTTTTCCTAAACCATTCAAAGAACTTACCGCACTCCATCTGTCATCGAGAAATTCATTCATCGCAACGGCGTTTTGTCCATACATCATGGGAGAAATCCAATATCCCCATATCATCCACGGTTCAATTGCATCTGCAGTCCAAGAAAAACATGGTTATGTTGTGGTTATTTCAAGTGTGCTGAATAAAAATGGAAGAAGACTAACAAGAAGAATTTAAGAGTGAAACAAGGGATGTATTTCTAACCTTTGGACACAATGAAGCCTCCAAGCACAAAAACCAATAGCAAAGTGAACATTCCCATTGTATTAGCAACAACAGGAGTTCTTCCAACAGCAGCAAGGCATCGGAAGAGAGAGAGAGCCATTTGATGTACACCAAAGAAAGCCAGGAATTGTCTGAAGAACCTGAACAGCATTTTACGATATGTTAGAGTCCAACAATTGTTGAGCCAATTCTGAATGATCATTCTTAGTGATTATTTATTTTATGAACTTACCTACTAGCAGATGGTGCAAACCCTATGGTGTAATAAGTAAGTATGACCCATATCCCAGATTCCATCACCGAAACAGGAATGCGGAGGAGCCAAATAGGCAAGCCAAAAGCCCAAGCTGGAAAGAACAAGCTATCTCTCTGCTTAAAGAAAACTGGAATCCTATGCACTGTCATCGCAAGTTCAGTCATCCCATTGAACATCACATTAATCATACTGAAAAACAGCGCCCCCCAAAATTTGGAAGCATCCTCAATTCTACCATACTTCATTTCCGTTCTTAAGAAGACAGTCAATGCAATTATCGCCATGATTGTTAACTGAACAGTTTTGAATATGTAAATAAAGGAGTTTCGCTTCATCAGAAGCCACTCCCTCGAAAAGCATGCCCTAAAGAGTTCACGATTGGAGATTCCATAGCTTTCGGTCACAAGTGCAGCCGGGTGGGCTTTTGACTTATCATAAGGAATTCTGAGATCTTCAGAAATCCGTTGGCCCACGTGGAAAGTGTTGAAGGCCTTAGAAAAATCAGGTACTGAGATGAACCGATAAGGTTGGTTCTTTTTGAACCAGTATTGTTCTTGGTCCTTTTTGGAAGTCACCTCTTGGAGAAAATCTGCAATTCCTTTTCTTTCTGGGCACTTGAATCCCATGTACTCAAAGAACTCAAGAATATTCTCACGAGGGCCTTGGTAAGCAATTTGGCCTTCAGAAAGGAGGATGACATCGTCGAAGAGATCGAATGCTTCAGGGGCTGGTTGCAAGAGAGCGATGACCATGGTTACATCCATTATGTGAACCATTTGCCTCATGTACTTGGCTATCTGGAAAGTGGTAGAACTATCTAGCCCCGTGGATATTTCGTCCATGAAAAATGCTTTTGCTGGTCCTACCAACATTTCTCCTGCATTCCAGGAAGAAGAGTTCCAGTTATGTGGTCACAAGTAAAGTTGTAATCAAGATACGTACAAGGATGAGTTTACCAAACAAGAAGCAGCATGATGCAAGTTGATATACACAAATGACAGAACAATAATTTTTTTTATTTTTATGTTTCGGGGATTAAAATAGAGAAAACCACCAATGCCATTTAATAACTCCTATAGAAAAACACTTAAGAATTGGAATACATCGAAGGATGAGTTTGACCAAAACCACAAAACAATCAATTTTCTTTGAATGGTTTTGCTCATGCCATTAAAATAAGAGAAATCTTTCCAGTTATAACCTCATAATTAAAGTTTCGAATTGAACTACACAAAAGGATGGGTTTGAGTCATTTGACCAAACCACAAGAGATTACGATTTATTACTTGATACGTAATAACAATCAGTTTTTCTGGGAACCTTTTGGGATCATGGGATTAACATAACATGTCCTTTCTGTAACACAACCCAGACTAGTATATTTAGGTTACACATACCAGTAGTGACACGCTTCTTTTGTCCACCGGAAATCCCCCTTCGCATGTCATCGCCCACCATAATATCAGCACAAATATCCAATCCAAGTATCTGTTTCAGAACAATAAGGCATTAAGCTTCTTAATTAGAGAAAAAAAGATCAAATCTGATATGCGATTATTGAAGAACCAACAAACCTTGAGAACATAATCAGTAATCAAACTGGTTTCCTGGCCAGCCATGGCTGTGGCTTTCATGAAGGCATCAATCTCAGGGTCAGGTTTAATGCCTGCTTCTTTCTCTCTTCTTGACAATTCCAAGAGCATCTCGTACCTCGTTCCAACTCCCAAACAACGTCCAGAAAAATCCAGTGTTTCGCGAACAGTCATCTCACCGTAGTGAAGATCATGCTGGCTGATGTAAGCACTGGTTCTCTGAGGAACGAATTCCTTAAACTCTTTGCCACAGTAGGTGACTTTTCCAGCTATCTGTGCAGAATTCAAATATATCAGGAAAAGTTCACACATGGAATTGATGGAAACAACAATGAAAAAAGTGGGAGAGAATAACAAACCCTTAAATTGTCATCAGATTTCCCAGCAAGCGCCTTGAGCAATGTTGTCTTTCCAGCACCAGGAGGCCCCAGAAGCAGTGTCATCCTGACAAAATGTTGTCGTTAGTTCAATGAATGAAGGCTACTTGAAACGAAAAGCGAGTGATTTCGTATACGAAAACTAAATCTACTTGAAAACAAGAAGCTTAAGTTTAGCAACACAAACTAAGCATTGGCTAGTATTCAAGTAGCATAAATAGGTATATCCTTGTTGAAGTTAAATATTTGGATTTCACTTTTCGAAGCTACAACTATACTTTTCCCGCAACATCCAATGACCAAATGGTAATTCCGTATGTAATTAGTTTAACATAGAGGATTTTGTGAACCTACCTTGATGGTCTTACGATTCCATTTACGTCCCGGAGTATCTTGACAACCCTTTTCTTAGATTGAGAAAGCCCAATCATTCCAATAATTCCCTACTCACATTCCAAATCACCATAACAGGGATCATCAGATATCAGGGTATAAAAGAAAGCTTTGATAGCAAATAGCAAATAAGTAAATCTTCAACATCGTTCGCCAAATTGTATTTGTATTCTGTGATTCCTATGATTTGGGTTACATGCGTACTATAAGTGGAAAAAGAGAAGAAATTACCTCAATTGCATTAAGGGTAGAATTGAGAAGAGTTGGAAGTGCTCTGGTCCCTACATATGCATCTCCCTCGATCGAGAAATTCTGGAACCTTATTTCAATCTTTGGAATTTCAATTCCAACCCTGTTAGCATTAAACCAAGGATCAATATATCCCCGAGAAGAAAAGAAAAGAAGGGTTGTTTGGTCACAGATTAGTGAGCAAAGAAAAAAGGCAAACTCCTCTAGTCAGAGCCCTCTACTACTCTCTGCTTAAGCAGTCAAAGTAATTCTCATTTTCGGGAAAATAAAATTGTACTTGGAGTAGCATTTCTTATGTTGTAAGTATTTCACTTTCATTTCTCGACAGACACAAACAAAGCTAACTTTTACTGAAAACTGGTTTGAGAAATTTGTTATCAGAACAGCGCAAGATCAACAAACCTATATCTTCCATTTCGTGCAATGCTAATTTCTTTCACAAAAAAGAAAGGATATGCAAATTCTACCAACACTCCATTGGTTTCATTTTCAAAACCGCAAAAAACAAAAATAACGCTACCGAAAACAAATTCAGTTTCCATCACATCTTCTATTTTTTCTTTTCATTTTCTGGGCAACGCCAAACTCTCCAAGGCAACCAAACAATCCAACATGGATTAACTTTTCCTCAATTTTCTCAGCAACAAAAGCATCATTCAGAACAAAATCGTTTTTTTTTTTAAAAAATCGGTATCTGGTCCAAGGTTTTAAGTAACAGTATATCGTGAGTATCAAACAATATATAATAAGAATAAACTGTAGTGGTCGTGAATTTTTAAAACTCATTTTTGGAAGACGATTTAGCAAAACCTCGAACAAAATCGTCTGAGATGGAGAAATGAATGTACCTGTCGGTACGAGCACGGAGCCTCTGAAGGAACCTCTCATTATCATCCTCGACAACCTTGAGAATACTCTCCATCAACTGCTGCTTATCCTGCGAGCCAAGGTTGGTCACGTCCATCTCCTGCCTCACGACCCTCCCGTTACTCATCACCTGCTGCAGCATCCCCTTCCGCACCCTGTCGTACGTCGGCAGCCTCTCTATCGCCGCCCATTTCAGCTCCTCTTCCTCGTCCACCTCCTGCCGCCGCGTGCTGTTCCTCTGGAACACGTCTGGCTGCCCTTGCCACACCTCCCTTATGCTCCCCGACTTCCAGCTCCGCGCACTGCTCGTCGTCCGAGCCAGATCGTCCGCTACGAACGGCGTAGCCATGTCGACTCAGTTCAGATTCGGCAACTCAGAATCTGTACAATCGCAATATTCGTTTCTTGAATTTCTGTTTCGAAATGCAGTCTTGGTTTCTCTCCGTCACACTTATTGAAAATGAGAAACCGGAGTGGGATATTTTTTGAAGGAGGCATTGGAGGGAGGGAGGCTTATATAGAAGAGTTTCGTTAAAGGTGGCGGCTAATTAAAGACTTTTTTGCTGTCGGAATCGTCTCTCTCTCTCTCTCTCTCTCTCTCTCTCTCTCTCTATGCGTATGCCTCAGTATCTGTGACGCTTTTAATATTGTGACCGTGTGGATTGGATGGGTGGGTCGTGGCCGTTAAAATCGAACTAGATCGTGATGGTGACGGTGTAATGATGGGCACGGACGGTGAGGATGATCTTGTCGTTTAAGGGATTTTTCTCTCTTTTTATTTTATTATAGGGCATAATAGTCTCTTGTTGGTGGGTTGTATTTTGCGGACTAAAGTTGAAGTTTCAAAAGTTAAAGAAGTTTCTATTTTCCACGGAAAAGTAGCTCGTGGGAAATTAAATATAGATATAAAATCCGACATGCCGTTAAGAAGTGGGCTTATTTTATCATATATATAATTATGGAGTTAAAAAGTCATCAAGGGGGGATTTTGTAGGCAAATAGGTAAAACCAAGCAATTAGGAAATTCTATTTGTATGAAAACTTGTACTACTGTAGTGGGATACTACAACATCATGAGCAATGGATTCCCCCATCCCACCATATTATCTTCAATTGTTAAATGTATGAGGGGAGTAATTTTGGTACTCCTCAAATTGATAATTGTACTTCTAAAAGAGAGTGTCAAAATCAATCCTTTGAGAAGTGCGGTTATCGATTTTGGAAGTGTCAAAACCAATTCCCATGTTAAAACTCAAATTGTTGCTGCTTTTTGCAGTTACTTTTGCCTAAAACGATGCACAATTGTGTTATGGTCTGTAGTTGATGGCTAAGGATTCTAAGCTTATCGCTGCTAAATGGAGTTGGTATATTTTGGGCTTGTGAACTGTCACTATGGCTTTGGGGTCTTTTTCTTTCAATCGATGGAAATGGAGTTTCTTTTATCTCTTAAAAATAAAAAAAATAAAAACTAGAAATTTATAGGAGTAAATGGGTTTGTGTTTGGAGGATCTATCAGAACTTATTTACATCTAATGAACTAAGATTATTCACCACAAGCAAGTCAGGTGATTGCACAGCTTCTCTTAGAAAAAGCTTCTAACTTGTAAATAGAATGAAATAAAAGTGGAAGCTTCTCTTAGGATTTCAAAACTCACCTTTGTAAAACTAGGTTAAACACCCTGCTCATTGCTCTATGTATTTGTGGGCACACGCCCCTAAAATCTTGGTATAAAATCGGGTGCGCCGTTTTGGAAAGCGTGGCGAAACGCTCAATTCAGAGTTACCCCTGGGGGTTTTGCAGTAAACGCCCAAGGAACCGAACTTGAAATCCTGCTACGTTGTTTGATTTTTGAAAAAGGCTTGTAGACTGGTCCGTCATCACCTTGATATCTGAGGTTTGAGAGCCAGGTTACGTAAGGAGAAGGGTTTTAAGGCACCCCACTCGCCCAATCCGGAAATCAGTCTCTACTCGGGCATTTGTAAAACATTTGTTATTCTCTCTCATTAATTGATTTTTTTTAGCCAATTAAGGCGGGGGAATAGTTAAAGGGGGTTAAAACTATAACATGTTGGCAGGTTGTGATAGAATGGTATGCTTGTTTTATTGAATAATTAGTATGGGATGAAAACAGACTCCTGTGAATTGTGAAGCTATGGGTACAAATATACATAAGTTTGGGATAGGATTTCTATAGTTTGCTAGGGTAGATATGTAGGAATTTAACAGTCTCTTTTATTTGTTCTATCAAATTGCTCTTTCAATCTCTTAAATTGAGGTTTATAACAGTCAGCAAATAATCTAATTAAATCAATTTACGACGGCGAGTTCCGGAACCAAACTCTTTGCCGAAGAGGGTTTCGCTTATGTGAAAATTTCAGGGGTTCGGGTGCTGCGTATGCGAGAGGAGAAAAAGATACGGTGAAAGGTGAGAGAGAGTGGCCGAAGTGGTGTCGAGTCGGCCGGCAGCCATGGCCGCCGTTCCTCGGTGCACTGTGCGTAGGTGTGTGAGTGTTGCAAGCGTTTTGCCCCAATTTTACATCCTCTGATAACTAACTAGAGTACATATTATAATACTTATTGTAAGTAAATCAAGGAATGAGTGAGGAATTACCCAACAAAACGGTAGATTTTTCCGGGTGAAATTAGCGGAACGGCCAACGGCGAATCTCTGATGGAGTATTGATATAGGAGTTTCTCTCTTAGTTTACTAATCTCTTTTACTTTGTTTTGTCTACTAATTTAATAATTACCTATATATGCGGTTCCGGGAACCCTTAAAAAAACCTCTAAAAAACCCCCCCCAAGTTCCCGATTGAATTTTGATAATCCGAGCCGCTCAATGTAATCAGAACGTGATTTTAAGGGTCCTCGTGAGAAATCAGCAAAAAAAATGACCGGGAAATGCTTCATCCGAACAGTTTTTTGTTGAACTTTATTGAACGGTTCAATAAAAAACTGTTCAAATCAATTCCTTCCCGGTTATTTTTTTTGCCAATTTCTCGCGGGCACCCTTAAAATCACGTTTTGAACACATTGAGCGGCTCGGATCATCAAAATTTGATTGGGAACTATGAGATTAAGATTTGGGGGGTTTTTTTAGAGGTTTTTTTAAGGGTCCCCGGAACCGCCCCGATATATATATATATATATATATATATATATATAGAGGAATTTTCAAGTGAGGGATCCCTCATTTTTTTAAAATGAGGGACTTTCATTTTCCGATCAAATTTTGAAAATCCGAGCCGCTCAATGTGTGCAGAACGTGATTTTAAGGGTACCCGCGGGAAATCAGCCAAAAAAATAACCGGGAAGGGCTTCATCCGAGCAGTTTTTTTTGAACCGTTCAATGAAAACTGCTCGGATGAAGCCCTTCCCGGTCATTTTTTTTGCTGATTTCTCGCGGGTACCTTTAAAATCACGTTCTGATCACTTTGAGCGGCTCGGATCATCAAAATTCAATAGGGAATAAAAGTCCCTCATTTTAAAAAAATGAGGGATCCCTCACCGGAACCTAACTCTATATATATATATATATATATATAGATGAATAGAATATTTAGATGTAATTCCTCTGCTAGTTCATCTTCAATGGCTAATTTATCGTCTATACCAGACATAGTAAACCAAGAAGAACAAGAATATCAAGATTTAAATACTGATCTCCATAATTGGAATATACCTAAAATACCTGTTAAAGAAATTTATAGATCCAGTTTTCTAGGAGATTCCTTTAAAACTGATCAAGTTGCTAAAACTGTTGAACAAGTTTATGCTATTACTAAACAAGAAGAGAAATGTTCACTTCTTAGTAAAGATGCTATTAAAAGACATATAGATAGAGGATATAATTATATGCATATTGGATTAATCCAAGTTGCTATTAAACCTCTGTCTAGAACAGGATTAAATTCTTCTGTTTTACTGTCTCTAAGAGATAGTCGTTTTACAGTATACAGTGATAGTTTGCTTGGTTTAATGGAGTCAAGTTTGCATAATGGTCCTGTTTACTTTAATTGCTATCCTGATTTACCACTTAGTTTAAAAGATAAAAATATATTAAAAGCATTAATGTTAAATATCCAAACTGCTGGTGCAATTACCAATATGCTTGAAGGAAGTCATCCAATTGCATTAATATATCGTGTTTATTATAAATGTATGAAAACCAATTTAAATATTCATGCCCTAGTTAAAAGTCCCAAGGACAAAACTGTTTTGATTCAAAGTAATACTAATGCTAATATTCAAGTACCAAAAACTATTTCTTGGAATGATATTAAATTACCCGAGAGTTGGGTCAGTCAAAATGATAGTTATCCTCATAAAATGCAAAATGATACTATTGATCTAGATTATATTAAACAATACTTAGATGGAACTGTTAGGATAAGCTTTGATCAACAAAGAATTAATCCACCACTTCGAATCAAAGAATTGAGTAGATCAAGTAGCTCTGTTAGCTTGCCAAGGCAAGACAAAAATCTTATTAATCCTCATATTAAATTAAAAGGAATTGATACAAGTTCCCAAATTAGTAAACCCTGCTATTCAACACAGTCAAATTTTGATGAAGAGACATCCCCAGGGTCTCCCACTCCAACGGATCTTGAAGATACTCCAATTGATCCGTCACTTTGTGTATTAACTAGAATTACCAATGATTATGATGATGTTTATGCTGAATTTAAATCAAAAAAGAATAAACAAAAAAGAAAAAATTTTAGAAAAACCTATTCATCTAGTAGGCAAAACAAAATGTTCAAACAATGGGAACAATACATGGATAATAATGACATTGAAATCTATTTCTTTGATTATTTAGAAGATATTTATCTACCTATGAAAGCTAAAACTACTAAACCGACTTTTACTTTATCCTCTGTTTATTTGACTTCCAACCCCACCATAACCTATGATAAAAGAATAAGTACTATTGATAAAAATTTAAATGATGACTCAGATAAATTAATAAGTATTAATAAAACAACGATCCAGGATTTAAAACATGAAACTAAAATTGTTAAAAAAGATATTTTAAAATTAAAAGAATCTGATGAAAATCCTGATAAAAACATTAAAAATAATCAACAAGATAAAAAAGAATATTACCAAAAATGGTATACCAAGGTTAAACTAGTAATAAGAGATAATCAGATTGAAATTAATGCTCTCATTGACACCGGTGCTGATTTAAACTGTATAACTGCTGGTATTATACCTACAATGTATTTTCAAAAAACTACTGCTATATTAAGAGCTGCTAATAATAGTAAGATGGATATAGAATATAAATTACCTAATACACATATTTGCCAGGATAAAATTTGTTTTCAAACAACTATTGTTTTAGTACCTGATTTAACTGACAATTTAATATTAGGTACCCCATTTATCTGCTTACTCTATCCTTTCACCACTAATGAACAAGGATTAATTACTAAACCATTTGGTCAACAAGTTATGTTTAAATTCTTGACTCAACCTGAAATAGTACAATTAAACTATTTAACCATGGATAAAATAGAATTAAAAAGAAAACAGTTAAAATTTTTACAAGAAGAAATTAAGTATAAGAAAATTGAAGAACAACTTACTGCTGAATTTCTTACTAAACAAATTGAAGAATTTAAAGAGCAAATAGTAAAACAAATTTGTGCTCACCTTCCAAGTGCTTTTTGGCACAGGAAAAAGCATATAGTTACCTTGCCATATGTTAAAAATTTTAATGAATCCCAAATTCCTACTAAATCCAGACCTATTCAGATGAATGCTCAAGTCTTAGAGACTTGTAAAAATGAAATTGATACTTTACTTGCTAATAATATTATTCAAAAAAGTAAATCACCTTGGTCCTGTCCTGCTTTCTATGTTAATAAAAATGCTGAAAAAGAAAGAGGTGTACCACGCCTTGTTATTAACTACAAGCCATTAAATGCTGTTTTAGAATGGATTCGATATCCAATCCCTAATAAAAAAGATTTAATCAACAGATTGAGTAATGCTATTATATTTTCTAAATTTGATCTAAAAAGTGAATTTTGGCAAATTCAATTGCACCCTGATGATAGATACAAAACTGCTTTTACCACCCCTTTTGGTCACTATGAATGGAATGTTATGCCATTCGGATTAAAAAATGCTCCTAGTGAATTCCAAAACATAATGAATGATATATTCAATCCATTTAGTCATTTTATTATAGTTTATATTGATGATGTGCTTATTTTTTCTAGATCAATTGATGAACACTGGAAACATTTAAACTCTTTTGTTAAAACTATTAAAACTAATGGATTAGTAATTTCTGCTCCAAAAATTAAATTATTCCAAACAAAAATAAGATTTTTAGGATATGATATCCATCAGTCTACTATAACCCCAATAAGTAGAGCTATTCAATTTGCTGATAAATTTCCTAATGAAATTCTTGATAAAAATCAGTTACAAAGATTTCTTGGATCATTAAATTATATTGCTGAATTTTACAAAGATCTAAGGAAGCTTTGCCAACCTCTTTTTGATAGATTAAAGGCTAATCCACCCCCTTGGACGTCTGTTCATACAGACATAATAAAAAAAGTTAAACAATATGTTAAATCACTCCCTTGTTTGGGTGTCCCTACAATAAACTCTTTTAAAATCATTCAAACTGATGCTTCTGAAATTGGTTATGGAGGAATACTTCTCCAAAAGATCAATCCTGATTCTCCTGAGCAAATTGTACGTTTTCACTCTGGTAAATGGAATACCACACAAAGTAATTATAGTACTATTAAAAAAGAAATTTTATCTATTGTCCTGTGTATTTCCAAATTCCAGGATGATATATTAAACCAAAAATTCTTGGTAAGAGTTGATTGTAAAAGTGCTAAATATGTTTTAGAAAAAGATGTTGAAAATATTGCTAGTAAACAGATTTTTGCCCGATGGCAGTCTATATTAAGTATTTTTGATTTTGATATTGAATATATTAAAGGTGCTCAAAATTCAATCCCAGATTTTCTCACTAGAGAATTTCTCCTTGGTAAGTGAATAAACATCATTCTGTACACCAGATACATCGCGCACTCACTAAGCATTAAAATTGCACCACTGAGCACTTAGTTAGCCAGATACATTATTCACTATATTTCCTGCAGGGTATCACGTTGCATTATAATACCTAATCAACGTTTTCTGCAGAAATGACGGACAAGAAGAAGCAGCTCACGTTACCCAATAGTAACCAAGCTGGATCTAGTAAAAATAGATACCAAGTTCTTGGCCAAATTCCCAAACTTGAGTATAAATCTGCTCTTGCTTATGTCCCTACTTCTAATCAGTCAACCCTTGCTCACATCCCTGTTTCTACCATTACTACTGATCCTTTCTGTTCAGAATTACCCATTCAACCCAAATATTCTGCTAAAACTCCCACTGAATACTTGCTCAAACCATTTCCTACTAAACTTTTTGCTCTTGAACCTGTGCATAAAAACCTTCACCAACCCATTGAATTAGTAACTTCTTTCTTTCCCCCTGGATGGCAATTTATTCCTCAACACCCTGATAAAACTTTGTCCTTCTACAGAGATATTCTCTTTCACCATAAATCCATTCTGATTAAACCAATCACTGATAAACATGATTCTACTAAAGTAATTTACCATTCACTCTACATCCATAATATAGTCAGTCTTGATCAATGGGGTCCCCCTTTTGTCCACAAAGATCTACCTGGTCATTCCATTGATCATAATTATTATGATTATATTGATTCTTGGTTCAAAGTTTTGCTTCATCAGAATGAAAACTTTTCTCATTCCTGGTTTATTCAATTTGATCACAAGTTCAATTCAGTCATCCCTTCATGGTTCAATCGTTGGTGGCAACAGCATGGAGCCATCCCTGATATTCTCCCTGCTAATCTGCTCGACCAAGTCAACTACTTCTCAACCAAGTTCAAAGTTACTAATCATACCAGTCAATTCCCAGCTTTGCTTCTATTTGTGTCCAAATACAAGGTCCCCTGGATTCTCAAATGGAAATACAATATTGAAGACCGCATAGTTATTCGACAGTTTCTGGTAAAATGGTGGGGATCATACAATTACCAAAAAATTATTGACCAAGTTAAACTGGAATTCCCAGTCAGAGTTCCAACGCCAGTCATTCCTACTCCAATAACAATTCAACCAGTTCAACCAGTTCAACCTGAAGATCATCTGGTTCAAACACCATCACCAACGGTTTCTACCATCAGGCTCAACAGCCCTGTTCAACATCCTCCCAGACCCTCCAGGTCTAAATCAAAATGCTCAAAATTGCTCATGCTGGCACAGCAGCTCATTGCGCAGGCAAGTCAAGAAGAAGAGGATACTTCTTCTGAAGGATCAACAACTGATAAAAATCCATACGGATCTGCATTCCAAGATGCTCAAGACCCTTTTGGATAATTCAAATAAACATGTGGCCCTTGCCAATCAACTTTCCTACACAGGAAACTATTCAAATCAACGGCTGACTATTCAATTACCCTCAATTATTTCCAGGTACTATTCAAACAGTAACGACTTTTTACTGTTCATCAATCAACTGTTCACTCAACCGACAGTCCACTGTTCAAGCACTGTTCAACCACCTGCTGTTTCACTTTTCCACCGAAAGTGGAAGGTTCACATGGTTCAACTTGAACCCCCTGTTTATTGTACAGCCTTTAATCCTTCATCTATAAAAGGATTGCTGGCTCTTAGTTAGGGGCATCTCTCAGCATTCGAAATTAGAGAGCCACTTCTCTCTCTAACTTCCCTTGCCTTCTCTCTTCTCCCCTTTCTCTCTCTACTTAAATGTATTAACACTACAGTCCCCCTTCCCCTGTTTACCTTCTCCGAAGGTACTGTTAAATGTTCTTCCTCTTCGAGGACTACTCAATTAATGAGTTGATCCTCTCTGATCTCTATCAATAAATTGATGTTTTATTAATTCTCTGTTCTATGGTTGGCTTTGCCACCTACTGCTTAATGTTGTTTTGATTTCCATGGTCGGCTCAGCCGCCTTATTAACTGTTTAATTTTCTGTTCATGGTCGGCACAGCCGCCTGTATACTCTGATTATGTCTATGTTCTTCTTACTGTGTCTCTCCTTCCGCCCCCAAATGGATATATATATATATATATATATATATATATATATATATCGGTGGAAAGGATGAAATAGGTGAGAGGAATTACACCTGTAATTCCGAAGCACCACTCCATGACACATAGTATGGTGAGTTTGTTTGTCGTGATTTCAGTCCATACGCGTTCGGATTTCAATCTCTGAAAAATCTCAAAAATTCAACACAAGCTAATAATAATTTAAGGGTCATTGTGGCGGTATCGGATTTTTAAGGTAAAATCCCAACGTTTTGTAACTCATACAGTGTGTTGGGTTCCTATTCAAACCACGTGACTAAACTACTACTCTTTTTTTTTTTTAAAGAAAATGTAGGATTTCACATGACCAATGCTTGGCTTTGCACTTTCTGGGTTCTGAGACAAGTTCAGAAGGACCCCAGAGGTATTCCATTGCAGCAGATATTAATATTGAAACTAAAACTAGCAGTTCTATCAAAGGAAAGCAGTAAACTGATTTTAACATGCTTCATAGTGATGAATATGAAAAGAAATACATAAAATAGCAAGGCACCAATCCCACGCTGACCTGCGTGCACAGCCACAGAGTGGCGTATGCGACTTAAGGACTGGCGCATGTTGGTCCTTGCTCTGACGGTTATTGAAACCTTGCTAGCATTAGGGCCAGGACTAGTGTTGATTATCAGCCTTGACCTTGCCAGCCCCCCTCAGGGATCAGAACAAAAAGCAGTACGAAGGTGTGATGCCTTTTTTTTTTTTTTTTTGGTTTGAAAGAGTGCTTGAGCTTTGAATGGATGGGTTGGTTGGATGATGCTTGGAGAATGATTGTGTGTTAGAGGGTGAAGAACAAGTATTGTGCTCTTAAATGCCTTTGTATCTCTTTAGTTTGCAAAGAGGAGTACAAAGTGTGTAGCCAAAAGTTGTAACCTTGTCACCCTTTGAAAGATCAATGAAGGGGGGTATTTGCTTGCTCAACCAAAGTGTGTCGTAGAAGAGGTTGCCCCAAGCGTAGAGCTAGGTCAATTGCAGCATAATATCCAGAATTCCAGAGTTGAATCCACAGGGAGCCAATGGAGTTAGGCCGAAGGTTTGATTTATGAAGGGTTTTTAATGTTAGGATCGCCAACCTTTAGTTCGGCTTTGAGACGGCCAACTTTTGAGTGATGAAAATTCTCTCTACCTCCTAAATTTAATTGAAAATGAAGATTGACTAGAAATTAAAAGCGGCAATTTTTAGGGGTTCATTCCGCCCATAACTTAGGTCATTCAATGCTTCTCTTTGATAACTTAAGTGAGAGTCATTGTCATTTAATCTCACTCGAAAGATTTAACCATGAAAATCAAGTTTAACTCATACAACAGGGTTTGAAAATGGAAAGGAACTCATTTAGGAATTTTATCAAACACATAGAGTGCCATGGTTCTAAGAATTGGGTGTGCTAAGGAGACTTGTCTACACACAATCAAAGAAGTTAACAACCCTAAGTTTAGACCAAAGATTAGAGTTCAACAAGTTCTTTGAGGCATTTTGGCAAATACCTAGAGTGACATAGCTCCAAGCATTATATGTGGCAACAGATCAAGTCCTTGCCTACACATAATCAAAGAAGTTAACAACCCTAGATTTTGTTACATAAAAATAAACTTAATCCATTCACAAACCATATTAAGCACAAGAAATGAGAGAAGTCATTAAACTACCTAAATCATGAGGTAATAATCACCCCATGACTGAGCCTTAAACACTAATCACCCATAGTGGGTGTAAACACAAGGCAAAACGAAGAGAGATATGAAAACATGGGCAAAAATGAAAATAAAAGCTAGATTAATGTAATGAACAAGAGTACTTACAACATTAAATAAGGAAATCTACCCCAAAACCTTAGCAATCCCCCTCTTTTTGAATAGAAAAGGAGAGCTAGAAAATAAGGGAGAAGAAGGAGGTAGAGAGAGAAAGAAAAATTGAATAATGCCCTAAAATCGGGCTAAGGGTGGTATATATACCCCCTTTACAAAATAACCACAAAAATGCCACTGAAAGTTTGCGTAGGGCTAGGGGATCGATCCCTAAACATTGGGGGATCGATCCATGTGCTTTCTGGATGCTGCAGGAGCTGGTAGGGTGGGGGGGATCCATCCCCATACATAGGGGGATCCATCCCTATGCTGACTGGATTCAGCAGGCACTTTTTCAACTTCGCGGGCTCGCTCCAGACAGTCCCAACTCGGTTTTGGATGTTCTTTAGACCGTTGGAAAGCTTGTTGAGTCTACTTTCTAACCCAAGTGGTTTGGATCAAAAGTATTTTGTACATCACAAGATATGACAATTTTACCCTCAATTGGTTAGAAAATAAATTGCTTTGGGTTGCATCATCGCACCTCCCTCAATTCCATTGACCCTTGGACATCCCGAGTATACTTCAAAGCTTCTTTTCATGACTTTTAGGACTCGGTCGCAGAGCGCCATGTGGTCTTGGGTACTTGGACACACTCAAGGCTATCCATGGCCTTCAAATGTGCCTTATTCACACGATTTACCTAAAAACTCCAAAAACACACCTTTTGTGCAATATTGTTAAAATCAAGCAAGTTATTCACTCGTGTATGACAAAAATGAGAGAGATAAGCCCTATTATTTACACTATTGAGGGCTTATCAATATTTATAGGAGATGAGGGAGAGAGAGAGAGAGGGGGTTTAAAACCAGTAAGAGGGGCTGGTAGCTTTGCCTCAAAGGCTTCCCTCTTATTGGATAAGAGAGAAAAGGTGATGAGATGGGTGTAAGAGATGTCTCCTAGCGAAGACTGCTTTTCCAACGGATTGGAAGGGTTCCCATGTATTGTAGACCCTTAATCATGGCTTCTGCATGCTGAATAAAACAAGTTTGACCAGAGGTTTGACTAGTGTACGCAGGTAGTTGACCTGCGTACTCAGGTCCAAACTGCCCTGCCCTGTCAACAATTAAAGCTAATCGATGACTGACACATGGCGAATGAACTGGCACACGCTGGTTTTGGACCGGCTTATGCTGGTAGGGTTTTGTCTGAGGCTTTTGGGTTAGTTTCAAAGGGTTTAACCACTCAAAACTCAATCATACTATCATTCCCAGGGTGTTCTTGATCTGTTTCATCATCAGGAAATCAAATACTGAAAGTAAACTAATCTGGAAAGTCCAGATTAGGGTGTCTACAGTAGCCACTCTTTGACAGAACTTGAAGCACCATCGACTTGGTACAAATAACGTCAAAGATTTCTAGACACCCCTCAAGGCTATCCAGAACAAAGCATACTAGTAGAGTAAACATGTAAACTTAAGAAACCTGATTGATGGAATGGACAGGCAGTCCATCGCCGGGGGTGAAAGTAGAATTGGACAGAACAGGGCTGTCATTGTGGATCAAATAGAGAGGGGTGGGTGGACCGTCATTGCATCAGTTCCGCAGAAGATTTCATCACATCCTTTGGAACGCCTCAACGCTGATTTGATTTACCAATGCCCCAACACTAACGGTAGAACGCCTCAACGTGCTTTGATTTGCCAATGCCTTAACAATGACGGTAGAACGCCTCAACATGCTTTGATTTGCCAATGCCTCAACATTGACGGTGGAACGCCTCAACGTACTTTGATTTGTCAATGCCCCAACACTGACGGAAGAACACCTCAACGTGCTTTGATTTGCCAATGCCTCAACACTTACAGTAGAATGCCTCAACGTGCTTTGATTTGCCAATGTTGATAGTAGAACGCCTCAACGTGCTTTGATTTGCCAATGCCTCAACACTGATAGTAAAATGCCTCAACGTGCTTTGATTTGCCAATGCACTTTCCTATTTTTGACATTTGATATACAATATGCAATGATAATGTATGCTAAACACATATGTACAAATTGAAAATGCAAGCGTAGAGAAGGGCAGCTCCTAGTGAAGAGACAACACAAATGACGACCAAGACAATTTTGACGATTGAGAGCTACTACTGAGCCACACTTTTGCTTTACTGCTTCGATTTTAAGATTCGGGCCTGTGCCCAAGTAGATAACTTTTGAGCGGGTTAGAGCACCCTTTGACTTGCTTGATTTGTTTTGGCATTGGGCCAATGTATCCCTCTGTACTTGATGTCTCGCTGTTTTGATTATGGATGCTGTAGCGGCGCTGTAAAAATTGCATTACCTTCGACTCATTCGAAAGAGAGTATAAACCAACCGTTAATATCCAACTTCCATTAACGAGCGAATTGAGTTGACACACAAACATACGCACGAGTATAGACTTGCCTAGCTCGGGCAACAAAGGAAGAAGAGTCCCAAGATACGACACGGACTCTTAGACACATGAAAAATAATGAAATTTTGGGCATTAACAGGCCAAAATCCAAAATATCCCTAGACAAATGAAACTAACACTCGCATACAGTCAAATATGTACAATGACTTGTACGAACAAACAAAATCAAGACGAAAGCCCCAGACAGGGAAACAGACCGAAAAACTTGAAAAATGTCGCAAAGATGGACAAAAGACGCAAATGGATGACTCGTATAAGTTCTAAACTGAAACCGACACCCCTATACATTCACATTAGGCCCACATGATCTGCATGGCATGGAAAACTTGGCAAACACCAAAGAACAACTTTCAAGGTGTTGCGACCTTGATTTGAACTTGAAATACCCCCATAGCTGTCCAAAATCTTCGTTAGGCGTGACGCCTGCCTACTGCTATCTGCTGTAGAAATTGAAGAAGCACGCGCAGGTTTGAGACCAACGCGCATCACTTTGAACAAGCGCTCGTGAACTTCAAACTAGCGTGCATGACTACAAGTCTGTTTCAGCTGCTCACATCAGGCATCACTGACTTAGAATAAACTACGAGCCCGTTGGAGCCTCTAGCATTTCGTTCTATTTTTTATGCTTCAAATTATTTTAAGGCTTTATGCTTAGATTTGAAATTGAAGTAGTAGTTTGCATTAAACTTGAAAGACGAAAGGCTTCCCCCTTCTGATTCTCCAACAAAGCTTGTCTTGTTCTTGACCTTTCTTGACCTTTTATGTGTACTAATACGTCAACCATGGACCCAATTGATAGATTATGACCAAGTCTCAAAAAGAGATTGCCTACGTATCCCCTTCTAAAGAATCAGGTGAAAACATAGTTTAGGCCAAAGGTTCACTCATGTGTTTTATCTCACCTTTTACACTCTAACTTTTGCCTAGAACCGCCCATTCGGATCTTTGGTCTAGTGAGCTTTGAATATGCCTCTTTGCTTTTGCCTAGATTGCCTTCATAGGTTATTGTCTAGCAGGTTTGCTCTAACTTTTGCTTGGAACTGCCCACCCTTGGGGTTTCAGCACAACGAGCCTCTCTCAGGGAAAAACAACACTTGCGTTAATCCAGGTTGACCAAGGTACTGAATTCGTTGCCGTCGAGGTTGATGATCTTCGGCCGTAGCCCCAGATAGAATAGCTGTGGTAACGCAGGATCCAAAATGCTTCGGTTCAAACTCCTTGCTCCGGGCCATTTTTACACTTTCTCATTTTTGCTCAATGGAACACCGTTTTTGCTGCCTTAAACTTGGTATGAGGCTCGGAGCCTTCTGAGCTTTTGCTTCCTAGCTTGGCATTCGATTGTAGGGAATTTGATGATTCTTTATCTCAGGATCAACGCTAGGCGTGTCTGTATAAGACCATGCCAAGTCGTCGATGAACTCTTTGAGCCTATCTGACCGAGCGCAATGCTCCTCTAGGGACAGCGTTGAACCAATTTGAATCATTCGGAGTCTGCCCCATCTTTCAAGTTTATTGAAACTACTTCTTTTTTTAATAGGCTGAGCATGCCTTTCGTCTTCCCTTTCGGCAAAGGAACACATTTCCTTGGAGATGTTCCCATCGAAATCTATCCCTTCATCGTCAGGGTCGACACAGGTTATGTAAAAGCTGGCAAAGTACTTACGAGCAAGATAGTTCATTCAAAAGGAAAGCCCCCTCGGGGTTGCCAAGTATAGCAAAAGACTCGAATTGAAAATAAAAGCTACGACATGGATGGCCAAGAGGCACAAACTTCGACTTAGAGTTAGACTTAGACGACTTAACAAACACTGTGTCAGACTCGGACTCAAAAGTGTCAATGCAAAATAGATGCGATTTGAAAATGAAACTTTATAGTTACCCTTGGCTTCCTCACAGAGAGGTAGAATCTAGAGGATGTCAAGCCCAAGCCACAGCACTTCGGCTTCCTTAGCATCTTCGACCAAACCCATTTGAGAGAACTCCTCGAACAACAGCTCCAAGCTCTCATGATTGAAGGACCTCAACCAGTCTGTCCCTTCCTTCGATTGATCGGCCCGATCCTCAACCAATACTTTCCAGCTTTCAGCCCCATCTTATGTTCCGCAACTTATGGCCATCATGCCAACCTCGTGTTCAGACGGGATAGGAGTTGGGGTCAAAGGCTTGAGATGGCCGGATTGGAAAAGCTTCTGCATCATTGCAGACAGAGGTGCCTCAAAGATAGAGAAACTCCAAGCCTGGGTTGGGGATCAGAAGCTTTGAGCGTTTCGAATTTGATTGATATCGGCGGCATGACTGGAGTCGAAAGCTAGAGCATCTCTCCCACTTGTAATTGCATTGGAGTAGTTGATAAGTGCCAAAATATACATATTTTGGCCCTCCAAACTACATTTATTAGTCATTTATTTTTGTTACTTTATAATTATTTTGTCCTTTTTATGTTTACAGGTTGCTCGAGCCCATTATCCGAGATTTTGGATAAAAGCAGAAGTTAAGAGAAATTTGGGGTTAAAGTGCAAATTGTTTGAAGAAGGATTGTTGATTGGTTATTACCTAAAGTTTCAAGGAACCTTTCAAATAATTAAGGCATTAAAACCCTCACTATATAATGCCTATTATCCTACTGACTTCGGCGGCTTCTGGCGTAGAAAAAGAAAAATCAAGAAGAAAGCAGCGGGCTTTGGTCGACGAAGACAGCGGACGAAACGAAAGATGTTGTTTAACAAGGAGATTAACCCAGCGCCTTCCAATTCTCTTCTCCCCATGAGCAACTAATTCTCTTTCTTAGGGGTAGATGAAACCCTAACCGAGTAACTATGTTTTTATTTTGATTTTAGATTTCGATTACCGAAACGACGGTTGCATAATATTGAGACTTATATTTGTGATTTGATCTTATTCTTCCAATTTAGTGTTATGTGTTTGTTTTCTGTGATTGTGAATACATATTTATGCAGCGGTTTTCTTCGTGCATGGAATTGAGAATTAGAATAATTTATGCCTAGGAAGACGAGTTGTGCCTAAATTAATTAGTTGTAGAATCGAAGACGATTCGTGCCAACCGAAGATAGATTATGTCCGGTTTTCAATCACATGCAATTTTCTTGGCGATATCACTAGGGCTTGTAGCTTTTGGTGAATCAATGTCTTTTTGGTAGTCGGTTTCTTAAATTAACATAATCGCTTGGTTACGAAGTTAGGGTGGATTCGAAACCCTAAGACCTTTTTCCATATTTGAATTCAACATCTCTTTTGCTTTAAATTAGTTAGATAATTTTAGTTAATCATAATCCAATCACTCTTTCTTGAATTAAATTAGGAATTAATTTTAGAAATACAACAACTTAGCCTCTTGATCTCCGTGGTACGATACCTGGACTTAAACCACTATTCTATTTGAGTTGAGGTTTTCGCTCGGTTTTAATAAATTATTTTTGGTGTGAAAAACGACCTACCAGTAGTTGCTGTTACCAAACAACGCATTACTATTCCCAGAATAGGGTCGCGACTTTGCTTTCTAAGTAGAGGACGAAGAGGACTCTCCTCTTGGCAGAATTGCAGTTTGCAGCGCCTCCTCAATGGCTAAACCGGACTCAAAGAAGGTCTCGAAGTTGGAAGATGGTTGAACCAACACAAGATTCTTGGCATAGTCGGGTTGCAGGTTTCGGGAGATGATGCGAATCTGATCCCTCTCACTCGGGCGATCAGCCATTAAGGCGGCCTTGCTCTTCCACCTCTTGATAAAATTAGCAAAGGACTCCTTTGCTTCCATCTTTGTAGACTCCAACTCTCAAGTAGTCATATTGAGCTGAGAGTTGTAACTGTATTGCAAGACAAAGGCTACCCTATGTCTTCCCAAGTTCTTTTAGAGATGTTAAGAGACAAAAACCATTGAAAAGCTGAACCAGAGAGCGTTTGAGAGAACATTTGGGCCTTCACGCCATCCTCAACCCTAAGTAGCTTCATTGCAGCACATAACCTAATAGATGAGTCTTCGGGTCACCAGTCCCATCGAATTTGGAGAAGTCCGGCATTTTGAACCTCTCAAGAAGCCTGGCATTAGGAAAAAGGCAAAGCTGGTCCATGTCCAAACTGACAGCACTTAATTTTTCAGATTTGGAGATAGTCTCCTCGAGCTTGGACATCTTGGCTATTAGAGCAGCCATTTCAAGATTTTAAACAGCCGCTTCGAGGCAAGGAATTTGAACTTCAGGCTCGGGATTGGCTATCTCCTCCTCAACTCCTGCTTCAACTCTCGGCGGGGGTCGCTTATTTATCAATGCATGCAAGTTGGCCATAGAAGTCTTAGCCTGATCAGCCCTTGTTTTATGATGCCCATGTTATGCTGAAGGCCTATAAGAATAGTAGCCGAATCCTGAGGAGCATCGGCCATGATGAATGCTTGAGCGGGAATTGATAATGTCGAGGAGGGAGAGGACAGAGATATCTCGTGCGGTGTAGTTGGCGGTGAATATACCTTTAACGGTGAAACTACCAGAGCTTCTGTGGTGACTGACTGAGGGGCAAGCCTTGCAAGTCTACTTCTGTATGGACCCGATGGACGCTCCTAAGCAAGTTTGGCTCTTCTTTTTGGTACTTTCCTTAACAGTGCAATTGGTCAAAGCTAGATAGGAAAGCAATTGAAGGCTCAGAAAGTGTCGCTGCAACAGTTTATTTTGAATGAAAGAAGTGCGAATGTACACGTCGCCATTGGTGTTGCCTCCTTATCATAGACCATCCCAGACAACGCAAGACGGTTACTAGAACTTAGATACAAGCATACCCTAAAGCTAGATATGGAACAGAGGAGCCTCAACTCTATTGCTAAAGACGAGTCTGTCTCATGATGTTCGGATGCTGCCAAAATCCTTGAAATTCTTTTCGACGGTGTATCCATTGTTTGAAACAACTAATACTAAGAGATGTCAAAATAATCTAAGCCTTTAACTATTCCGTTCTCAAAGTTTCAACTTTGAAGTTGGAACAACTCGGTGTAGATAACGTCATACCAGAACCGGGGCAGCGTAAGCAACACTGTGCCGGAGCTTGAGTAGTGTAAAGGATTAGCACTTAACCTGGGTGGTGTAAGCCTCACGACATTTTCTCCGTTGTTCCTAATTTTCTGTTTGAAACCTCGATCGGATGTTAGACAAGGACTTAGAAAATCTTGATTTCCCAAAGTCTCGTTGATCCAAGGACCTTGAAAATTGGCAACGTGCATTATTGAGATGAACGACTCTTCATCAGGCCATGGCAGCGTCCTAATAAACATAAGACAGACTCGATAAGAGACAACCTAGAAGCCGCCTTAAACATGCTTCTACACAAAATGGTATGTATGTACAGTGCATGCGATAAAGGAAACAGTAACACGTAGACAGTATATGGGGGTTAGATGCAAGTAAATCTCACCCTGAAGGTACCTGTCTTAGTTTGGAGAGTTCTAAAGCTTCATCTATGCAAAGGCCGATTTTGGTTTGAGGGGGTTCCTCGGACTAAAGCCATGATATACCTCCTGCTGCAATGCGTATTGCAGAACAACGGTCGAACGGTAGAATGACTTATCATCGTCCAAGGTTGTTGGGCATTCGAGAACCCGGGCTCTAGTAAACTGTGTCGGTTACCCAAAATACCTCAACACGGCTAGCCAACATCGATGCACATGAAGAATGCCAAAAGATTAATTAATGAGAGAGAATTGCAACGTTTGCAAAAATTGCCTTTTAAAATGTGGCTCACTTTTATTAATCGATATTTGGAGAAAACAACTCAAGCGAAAAATCGAAAAACTCCCAGTCGGGATTGGTCGGATGCGGAGATCCTGTTAAGCCACCATTCCATTCTTCAGCAGCACGGAGCGTAATATTTTGACAGACTTTTAAATGATTGTTCTCAAAAGTATTAATTTCCAAGTATAAACTAATGCAATAAGTCCCCAGCAGAGTCGTCACTGTCGGCACACGCCTCTAAAATCTTGGTATAAAATCGGGTGCGCCCTTTTAAAAAGCACAACGAAACGCTCAATTCAGAGTCGCCACTCGGGTTTTTGCTGTAAACACCCAAGGAACCGAACTTGAAACGCCTGCTATGTTGTTTGATTTTTTAAAAGGCTTGTAGACTGGTCTGTTGTCACCTTGATATCTGAGGTTCGGGAGCCAGGTTACGAGAGGGAAAGAGTTTTAAGGTACCCCTCTCGCCCAATCTGGAGATCGGTCTCTACTCGAGCATTTGTAAAACATTTGTTATTCTCTCTCACTAATCAATTTTTTTTAGCCAGTTAGGGCGAAGGAACAGTTAAAAAGGGTTAAAACTGTAACATGTTGGCAGGTTATGATAGAATGGTATGCTTGCTTTATTGAAACAATTAGTATAGGATGAAAACAGACTCCTGTGAGAGTTTTAAGCAGACTGGAAAACATTGTTCTGGAGCAACGTGAGCACGAAGAAACCAGTATGCACTGATCAAGTCACTGCATGCTAATCCCACCTACGTGCGCCACTACACAACTAGCGTAGGTCAGAAAGCCTAAGCCCACAGTTCTTATTTTCAACCCTCTGGGCTTCAAAAATAACCAGTGCACACCCAGGACAAACTAAGCTGTCTACATTACAAATAATATACAGTTCTAAGCAGTTTGAATGAGCTCAGAGACCAACAAAAAAATAGGACACCCCATAAATAATGTGGCTAATAAAAGAGAGGCCAAGGCCAAGTTACCATGCAAGGGCCAGCCATTGATCAGGGTTGGACTAGCGTACGTGGGTAGACCACTGCAGTACTCCAGTTGTAGCCATTTGACCAGTGCTTAGCTTTGCACATTCTGGGTTCTGAGACAGGTTCAGAAGGACCCCAGAGGTATTCCATTGCAGCAGATATTAATATTGAAACTAAAACTAGCAGTTCTATCAAAAGAAAGCAATAAACTGATTTTAACATGCTTCACAGTGATGAATATGAAAAGAAATACATAAAATAGCAAGGCACCAATCCCCATACTGACCTGCGTGCATAGCCACAGAGTGGCGTATGCGACTTAACGACTGTCGTACGCTGGTCCTTGCTCTGACGGTTTTTGAAACCTTACTACCTTTAGGGTCAGGACTGTTATTGATTACTAACCTTGACCCTGCCAGCCCCCCTCAGGGATCAAAATAGAAAGCAATACAAATGTGTTGTACCTTTGGGTTTTTTTTGGTTTGAAAGAGTGCTTGAGCTTTGAATGGATGGGTTGGTTGGATGACGCTTGGAGGATGATTGTGTATTAGAGGGTGAAGAACAAGTGTTGTGTTCTTGAATGCCTTTGAATCTCTTTAGTTTGCAAAGAGGAGTACAAAGTGTATAGCCAAAAGTTGTAATCTTGTCACCCTTTGAAAGATCAATGAAGAAGGGTATTTATAGGAGATGAGAGAGGGGGGGTTTAAAACCAGTCAAAAGGGTTGGTAGCTTTGCCTCAAAGGCTTCCCTCTCATTGGATGGGAGGGAAAAAGGTGATGGGATGGGTGTAAGAGATGTCCCTTGGCAAAGACTATTTTTTCAACAGATTGGAAGGGTTCCCATGTGCTGTAGACCCCTAATCATGGCTTCTGCATGCTGAATAAAGCAAGTATGACTAGAGGTTTAAACAGCGTCCAGAGGTAGTTGACCTACGTACTCAGGTCCAAACTGCCCTGCCTTATCAACGATTAAAGCTGACCAATAACTAACACGTGGCAAATGGACTGGCGCACACTGGTTTTGGACCAGTGTATGCGGGTAGGGTTTTGGCTGAGGCTTTTGGGTTAGTTTCAAAGGGGTTTAACCGTTCAAAGCTCAATCACACTATCATTCCTGGGGTGTTCTTGATCTATTTCATCATCAGGGAGTCAAAGACCGAAAGTAAACTAATCTGAAAAATCCACATTGTGGTGTCTACAGTATTGCTCATTGGATCCCACAATTTACCTTAAAACTTGTTTTCAACTGGCTCAGGCTCTCGCATTCTTTCTCCACCATTGGATGCAAAATAAGAATCAGAATCAAATCCTTAGAATCAGAATCAAATCCTTGGTTTATTCACTTTCTCTGCCACTATCTCTATCTTTAATGCTTACGATTATCTCTGTCCACTGCTAATCCCATGGGAAAATGACTGCTCAGGACGTATTTTGATAATTAATACCGCCAAGGACATTTTCAGCATTAACAAATGTTCTCAGCATCTCCTTGGCGAGTATTAATTATCAGAACATGTCCTTGGCCGTCATTTTCCCTAATCCAATCTACTTTTATGTCATTCATGTAATCTAATTTTCAGACTATTGCGCAACCGTGTTAGATTTATTATATTTTATGTTTCTATTTTGAAAGAGCATTGCACGGGCATCTCTATATTGTTATGTCTCTTGTTGTATTCCTTTGAAATGTCATGTGCAATAAGATTTTCTGCACATTGTTTAAATGACAATCACATGTTCTAGATAATGAGAAACTTGGAAGCACAAGTTAGAACTTTCGGTGGAAGTAATCAAGCCTTGTGTATGAATTCGTCTCTTTATTCTGTTGTCAAGAAATGGAGTAGTTTGTAAATCTTGGAATGGAATGAAGCTATAGGTGAGTTTTAGAATGCTTTCATCTCCAACATTCCCTTTATTCCTTGTTTGGTAAATCCTATGCTCTTCTAGC
The DNA here is from genome assembly GCA_014282245.1 of Rhododendron simsii. Lineage (NCBI taxonomy): Eukaryota > Viridiplantae > Streptophyta > Magnoliopsida > Ericales > Ericaceae > Rhododendron > Rhododendron simsii. Next base: position 11,724,540 of record CM024965.1, read on the forward strand.
AACAAAATACTTGGGACACTAAATGCTCTGGGCACAATCTAAATATCGAGGCTTGTGAACATGCTTCTGGTGGGTGAATTTTGAATGATCCTCCCCAACACCCCCCCCCCGGATCTCTGTCTACTCATTTTGTTCTACATGGCTGGCGTTATCCTCTCAAAATCTCCCCCTCTGAGACTCAGAATCAAAATCCTAGCAAAATCTTCGGTTACTGATTTTTGAAGATTTCTCAAGACCTAGCAAGATTTTTCAACATGATTTTACCAAAGTAACCTCGCACAAAAAGACAAAAAAAGCAAGAAAATAGAAAAAAGGGACATAGGGAAATGGTGAAAAGTTGAAAAATCCATTAAATTACAGAGTAAAATTTTAAAAATAGCTACAATAATGAATAGTACCACTGTAGCAGCAAAAAGTCAAGATTGCCCCGACCTCTAGCCTTGAGGCTTCCGAATCAGGGGGCTCAATTGGGAAACTTGAGGCAAAAAGTGGTGGTCGCTAAGATGCCCAAAGATGGCCAATCCTCCTTTAGGCAAGTAAGCATGGATTCTCTCTATCTAAGGTCATCCACAGTGGTATAATCAAAAGCCAATTATTTCTAAAGTTAACAATGTTTGGTGCAAAAGATGGCTCATAAGAGCATCCACAGTGGAATAAGCAAAACAAAAAATTGCTAAAATTAGCAATATTTGTTCAAAAAAGTGCTCATATTGGAATAACCAAACTTAACAATCTCTTAGCAACTCATCAAATTTTGGTTTTTGAATAATCAAAACTAGCAACCTTTAGCCAATAATCAAATTTAGTGATCCCCATATTTTCTCAATCAAGTACATCCATCATTACACAAAAATATTCTCTCTCTCTCTCAACAATGTTTTCAAAAAATAATTATAAAAAACTATTCTTCCTATTCTTTTCAGAAAATTTTTCTAAAAAAAACCCGTCTTTATATGAACTCTTTTTTTAAAATTTTTTTAATAAAAACTGTTCAAATCTTTTAAAACTATTTTTAAAAAAAATTGTATTTACACAAAGCTGTTTTTTTACACATTTTTTTCATTAACAATTTTTTTATCCAACTGTTTTTAACTTAAACTATTTTTTTTCTTCCAAAAATTGTTTAATTAACTCTTTTTTTCAAGAACAAATATTTTTTTTTATAAAAAATCCTTTTAACATAAACTAGTTTTTCAAAAGATTTACATGAAATGAAGGAGAAAATTTTGGAGAAAACTCATGGAAGGAAGCAATGGTCCTATTGGTTTTGATTATGAGCAAAAAAATAATCAATGTGAGATTTGACATTGCTAACTTTAGTAACCTCTAAATGGATAATCAAAATCTGATGTGGCATGTTTTGATTATTCACTTTTGCTTATTCCCCTGTGGATGTTCTAATGGTATAATCAAATTTTGGGATTTGGATCACCAAAACTCGCAACATATTTCAATAATCAAAATTTGTGGACCCCATACCACATAAGTTAATTAGTTCCAAAATTTTTATACAGGCATGTTTCAATTGGTATTTTCTTCTTCTCTTCTTTGCTTGCTCTATATTTTCTTCACTTCACCCACAAACTGTTTCTCTTTCTTTCTCTCCAAAAGTAAAGCTCATATCTCTCGATCATCTACAATTCAACTCATCGTCGCCGGATTAAAGTTTCTCACTCTTCTTTCCCGTTTCTATTTTATTCCTATTTCGTTCCTCCCCTATGGTTGAGTACATGAAGAACCTTGCATTCTTTTCCAAATTCAAGAACGCATTTGTTTTTTTTTTTTTGGAAGATTAAGAGAGTGGTGGATTTGTGATATTAGTTTGTTAGATAGGTTATAGGATTAGGGGGAAAAAAAAAAAAGTTTTGGTGTTGTTTTGATAAAAAACACTAGGAGGGAAGGAAGTCACCAATTTTTTTTTTCCCAAAATTAAGGGAGAGAATAGAAATATTTATGCCCAAAAAAAATGTAATTGAGGGAAGTGAATGGCGGGAGAGAGAGAGAGAGAGAGAGAGAGAGAGAGAGAGAATGTAGTGGATCCCTTATTTTGATTATGGACTAGAAGTGACCATTGTGGACCTCAACATTATTAAACTTAGCTATCTCTTAAATAAATAATCAAATGTTGATATGTCAACTTTTGGTTATCAATCTTTTATTATACCACTGTGCATGGCTTAAGATGTGGCTCTTTGCCCATCTAGTTGTATCCCTCAACTCCCAAGAGAAGATCTAGGGTTCAAATTTATAGATAGACATCAAACCCTTTGGGTGTTTACTGATTTCCCTTATACGACAAATGTTTATTATATCAATCTTTCCAGGGCTGACAATAAACACACAAAAATATAAAGAAAACACAAATTTCTGTGTACTTTTTACACATTTTAATACACATTCACACCTGTTATTAGAATTTTCCTTATTATATTGGCAATTGAAATTCTGTGTCAATGAAAGCCAAAAACCGTTGAAATCAGTACTTTTCCTAATTGGCAGCTAATATAGTATTACCTGGCTGAGAAAATTTGTGCGTGGGTGCGTCAATTCTTTCGAACTAGTGTTGTTAACGGTTTGATTTGGTCGGGCTTTGAGGACAATGTCCACTGAACTGAACCAAAACATAGTGCAGTGTTTGGATCATAAGTTGGTTTGGTTGTTTGCATTTGACTTGGCAAAGATCTTAAGAACGTCAAAGAATCTATCAATGATGTGGAACCCAAAGAACACATTTTTCTTCTGCTAACTGTAGTAAGTGTTTTGCAGTGGGTGAGAGAGAAGGGAATTAGAACAATAAACGATTTCGAGTCTCAAAAATATGCTAATGCTGTGTTTATTGAGGTAATTGAACAGAAGTTACAACGGAGAACTTTTTAGAAACATTGTGTAAAGAATAATATATAGCTACAAATATATGCTAAAAGAAAGAATACACGCCAAACAAATAAAAAGGGAAGAAGAAAATAAAAAGAACAGAGAGGGATGTTGTTTTTTCTCCTTCAATTCCTCTATCTCCTTAACTAAACTTGTGTACAGCATAAAGTAGATCCTCATGTTTATGATCTGTGAATCTCGACATTTTACTGATATTCGGAGTGAAACGAAGCTTTTCTGATCGTCTATCTCCGTTGGAAGTTAAGGAACTTGATGCCATAGGCGAAGACTAAGAAGAATCCGAGCACCCAACCCAAATGGGCAAACAATACGGGTACGAGGAAGTCTTCATCAAAACCCATATTGTCTTTAAGGAATATCTTGACTGTTGTCCTATTCCCGCCTTCTAAAATAAGTTCAGTATCCTTGTCTCCAACTTGAGAGGTGAAAATACCATAGATTGTCCAAGCGACGGGAGAGCACCAGTAGTACCACCTCCACCACACAGGGATAAGCTGCAAATTTTTGATAACATGTCATGATTATGAGGCTTTGTTTAGATCTTGAATACAAAAATAACACGAATAGAAAGTAAAAAGCGTGCAAAAGTGAAAAGCAAGTATTTCAGTAGATACATACCGGCCTAGGGACAAGGAAACCAGAGAACAAGTTCCAGAAACTGAGGAAGAAGGACATGCAAATAGCAGCAATTTGGTGGTTTGGAGTCAGCGCGACAACCATCATCCCGTACATTGAGAAGTAGGTAAAGCACATGAATATGAAATAGTAGAAATACAAGACTTTGGCTAATTTCCATTCGAACCCAATCATCGAGAACAGAAGAAGAGCATAAATGATTGTCTGAATGAAAACATAAATAGTTTCTATGGCCACCTGAAAAAATAAAAAACTCAGCGTAAATATTCTTCTAATCACAAAGAAGATAACTCTATGTGAATTTTATCAAAACCAGCTATCCATTACCTGAGCAAATGCGTACGGCAACTCTGAGTACATTCCTGCTGCTCTTTCACGGTAAAATACCGTTCTCTCCACTGCTACAACAGTTTGGACTGAAGAAGCATTGGTGCCTCCAAGGAAAAGGATGGCAGCATAGACAGCTCCAAGCAAGTTCATTAGATCTTGTTGATCTGATCTGTGAACCAAAAATTATGATATCACCATGTTGTTAGCATTCAGGTCAATAATTATATCATCCCCTGGGAAAAGATACTGGGGATAGTTTTCTTCTGATTAGTTTAGAATGCAGAAATCGTAGACTCACATTTTGTCTCCTTTCTTCCAAAAGATGACACCAAAGAGTACACCGAAGACAGCAGTCATGAAAAATCGGATGGCGTTGTACTGTGAGTTCCTCCAGTATGACCAGTGTTGCTTCCAGAAACAAGCCTTGCATTGAGTTAGGAAGGGTTGGGAGTATTGGTTGGGGAAGTAGAGGTCCTTGGCACCCGGAGCTGGAGTGCTTAGCTCCTTGATAAGATCCTGATTCCTCCTGAAAAACAAAATCATGAAGAGGATTAGCATTCACTTGGGCTTAGAGAGAGTGCAAACATGGTGTGCGAAGATGGTTTATCTACCAATTTATCAGAAAATTGTTTTGGAAAAAACAAACAGATATTGTGTTTAACTTTATTGAAAATGGTTTTAGAGAATTTGGAAATATCTTTCTGGTACTTGCTTGAAAAGAGGTTCTTTACCAAGAAGACCAAAAAAACAAGGGTCGAAATTCATCAGCATATAAGTTCTTCCGAAACATATTGGAGATAACTTGTTCTGAAAAATGTTTTAACATACCGATAGAGGTCAGAATTGGCATAAATGTCTGCAAAGTCAACATCGAGTTGAGCCTCAATTGAATTAGCAGTGACCTCAAGCATCCATGTAGCTGGATTGTAACCATCTTTAATCTTGGCAACCCCTGGAACAGCCTGCAAGAGAAGTGGGTTATTATCAAGAACTTTGACTCATCTTTTCACAAAAAAGGAGTCGTAAAACTTAAAACTTGCAATTTAATCTTTCTTCTCCTGCTTTATAAACTTGAGGAAGAATATACGGTGGTAGACATAACGGTGACTGGTGAGTTCAACTCTAAATTAGGTTAAATTATTCAAGAGAAGGTTCAGTTGCATGGCATTACCTAGTAGTTGATTACATGGGTTACAATTAACTGTTGCATATGAGCAAGAAATTATGTATGGAAATCACTTAGAAAATGACCATCCCAAAATATCTCATGCCTTCATAGCTTCTAGTAAATCAAAAACTGACCTCAAAATATTCAACAAGCTTATGAGACTGGCGACCAAGAGGTCCAGTGTATATCACTTGCCCTCCTCTCTTCATCAACAGAAGCTGTGAAGAAGAAAAAGTCAATGTCAGATTTAGTGCTCAAATAGATGACGAATGAAACATATACCAGAGAATTGTAATTGAGTTTCACATTTACCTCATCGAAAGCTTCAAAAATGTCTATGCTGGGTTGATGAATGGTGCACACAACAGTTCGGCCGGTGTCCACTGTGTTCCTCACAGTACGCATGACAATTGCAGCAGCTCTCGCGTCAAGCCCTGATGTGGGCTCATCCATAAAAATGATGGATGGATTAGCCACCAACTCAACAGCAATGGTGAGCCTCTTCCTCTGTTCAGTTGAAAGACCATTGACTCCTGGAAGACCAACTAGAGCATGTCGTAGAGGGTGAAGCTCGACTAGATCCATGACTTCCTCCACAAACATCTACCATAAGAAAGAAGAGAATTTAGTGAAATACTCGTAATTCAGTACTCTCTGTCCCTCTTTATTCATCCATTTTTTTACTATTCGTGACATCTAAAAATGCAGTCGATGTACGTCACTTTACTCTTTTACATAATTTGAAAAAGTTTATCTACAAGTAAATTAAGATATTTGGCTTGGAGAAAAAATGTTGACCACCAAATACAGAATTTGTTAATCTAATTAAAAGACACTTCCGCCAAAAATGGATAAACATAATGCGACAAAGGGATTATATTGTATGTAGTAACACCTAAAGAGGTTATGTCACAGACTCCAGAAATTCAGTTTCGTACCTTTCGTCTTTCCGTATTCACGTCCGAAGCTAGCCGCAGCCATGCTGAGTATAACAGAGACTCGTAAACGGTAACATATGGCGAATGAATGTCATTTTGTTCACAATAACCGCTCACTCTGGCAAAAGTTTCTTGATTCTTTGGGAAACCAGAAATGCTTATGGATCCTTCAATATACCCCCCGGTTTTTCTTCCTGCTAAGACATCCATCAATGTGGTCTTCCCAGCACCACTGACACCAACTAGTGCTGTCAGAATACCGGGTCTGAAAGCACCACTAACATCCCGTAAAAGTTGCAAACGGTTATCATCAACTCCCTGACTCTTCATTTCCTGATATGGCGAACCAACACTTTAGAATGTATACATCGTTTTGGTATGCACATACGCAAATAAAATGACCGAAAAGAAGAAAATTTGTCAATCAGATGAGTTTTTAATTAAATTCATAATATTTCCTTTCCAATGGAATAAGTTTTGTGTTGTCAGATGCACATTTAAAAACAAGAGTTCAGTTGGAGAGACTTACTGCTGGCATATCCACATAGTAGTTCACATGGTCGAATGCAAGTGAAAGGGGCTGGAAAGGCAAAACCATTCCTCTTGCGACTTGACTTGAGCTGGTGTCTCCTCCAGCGTTTCTTACAGCCATATCGGTACCTGTATTTATCCATGCAACATCAGTGAGTAAAGATACTAAATTTCTGCATCTGTCCATCTTTGTACGATAGCAGACTACGCAAAAAAAAAAAAGTGACACAAACTAAAATGTCCAATGATACGGAAATGTAGGACTTGATTCCTTGTTATTAATAACCCATTTCCTTGACTATGCCTTCCTTATGTTCTAGTGGTATTTCCTTAATGATAAAGATTGGTTTTGCCATGGTTCTCCTAACATATCACGCACACGCCCTCAAGCAAGTAAACAGAATCATCAGAAAATGAGACAAACCTTCACCATTTGATGTTCGTTGACGCCTATTATTAGTCTCTTGATCATCTTCTAAAAGTACTTTAGAATCACCCAAAGCTGAGATTGAACATGTTCAAATGAAAAAATCAGCACGAATTCTTTGACAACAAGGTAAAAAAATTGGAATTAAATAGCAAGAAAGATGTACTTACGACTTAGGTATGTAAGTGCTGCGATGAAAAGACCATTAAAAAGAAGGGAAAACCCAAGAAGCGCTGCAATACAAACCCAGAACATGTATTCCTCCACAAAGAGTCCCCTGCCATCAAGAAGGGTCTTTCCAACTGTAGGCTGGGAAGTGCCATTGATGGGCTGTTCGAACAAAGAAATAAAAGTAAATTTGTTTGTATAATGGCATCCCATAAATATAATTTTTTGAATATTTCCTAAACCATTCAAAGAACTTACCGCACTCCATCTGTCATCGAGAAATTCATTCATCGCAACGGCATTTTGTCCATACATCATGGGAGAAATCCAATATCCCCATATCATCCACGGTTCAATGTCATCTGCAGCCCAAGAAAAACATGGTTATGTTGTGGTTATTTCAAGTGTGCTGAATAAAAATGGAAGAAGACTAACAAGAAGAATTTAAGAGTGAAACAAGGGATGTATTTCTAACCTTTGGACACAATGAAGCCTCCAAGCACAAAAACCAATAGCAAAGTGAACATTCCCATTGTATTAGCAACAACAGGAGTTCTTCCAACAGCAGCAAGGCATCGGAAGAGAGAGAGAGCCATTTGATGTACACCAAAGAAAGCCAGAAATTGTCGAAAGAACCTGAACATCATTTTACGATATGTTAGAGTCCAGCAATTGTTGAGCCAATTCTGAATGATCATTCTCAGTGATTATTTTATGAACTTACCTACTAGCAGACGGTGCAAACCCTATGGTGTAATAAGTAAGTATGACCCATATCCCAGATTCCATCAACGAAACAGGAATGCGGAGGAGCCAAATGGGCAAGCCAAAAGCCCAAGCTGGATAGAACAAGCTATCTCTCTGCTTAAAGAAAACAGGAAGCCTAAACACTGTCATAGCAAGCTCAGCCATCCCATTGAACATCACATTAATCATACTGAAAAACAGCGCCCCCCAAAATTTGGAAGCATCCTCAATTCTACCATGCTTCATTTCCGTTCTTAAGAAGACAGTCAATGCAATTATCGCCATGATTGTTAACTGAACAGTTTTGAATATGTAAATAAAGGAGTTTCGCTTCATCAGAAGCCACTCCCTCGAAAAGCATGCCCTAAAGAGTTCACGATTGGAGATTCCATAGCTTTCGGTCACAAGTGCAGCCGGGTGGGCTTTTGACTTATCATAAGGAATTCTGAGATCTTCAGAAATCCGTTGGCCCACGTGGAAAGTGTTGAAGGCCTTAGAAAAATCGGGTACTGAGATGAACCTATAAGGTTGGTTCTTTCTGAACCAGTATTGTTCTTGGTCCTTTTTGGAAGTCACCTCTTGAAGAAAATCTGCAATTCCTTTTCTTTCTGGGCACTTGAATCCCATGTATTCAAAGAACTCAAGAATATTCTCACGAGGGCCTTGGTAAACAATTTGGCCTTCAGAAAGGAGGATGACATCGTCGAAGAGTTCGAATGCTTCAGGGGCTGGTTGCAAGAGAGCGATGACCATGGTTACATCCATTATGTGAACCATTTGCCTCATGTACTTGACTATCTGGAAAGTGGTAGAACTATCTAGCCCTGTGGATATTTCGTCCATGAAAAATGCTTTTGCTGGTCCTACCAACATTTCTCCTGCATTCCAGAAAGAAGAGTTCCAGTTATGTCGTCATAAGTAAAGTTGGAATCAAGATAAGTATAAGGATGAGTTTGCCAAACAAGAAGCAGCATGATGCAAGTTGACAGAACAATCATTTTTTATTTTATTTTTTATGTTTTTGGGATTAAAATAGAGAAAACCACCAAAGCCATTTAAAAACTCATATAGAAAAACACTTAAGAATTGGAATACATCGAAGGATGAGTTTGACCTAAACCACAGAACAATCAATTTTCTATGAATGGTTTTGCTCATGCCATTTAAATAAGAGAAATCTTTTCAGTTATAACCTCATAATTAAAGTTTCGAATTGAACTACACAAAAGGATGGGTTTGAGTCATTTGACCAAACCACAAGAGATCACGATTTATTTCTTGATACCTAATAACAATCAGTTTTTTTGGGAACCTTTGGGTTCATGGGATTAACATAACATGTCCTTTCTGTAACACAACCTAGACTAGTATTATTTAGGTTACACATACCAGTAGTGACACGCTTCTTTTGTCCACCAGAAATCCCCCTTCGCATGTCATCGCCCACCATAATATCAGCACAAATATCCAATCCAAGTATCTGTTTCAGAACAATAAGGCATTAAGCTTCTTAATTAGAGAAAAAAAAAGATCAAATCTGATATGCGATTATTGAAGAACCAACAGACCTTGAGAACATAATCAGTAATCAAACTGGTTTCCTGGCCAGCCATGGCTGTGGCTTTCATGAAGGCATCAATCTCAGGATCTGGTTTAATGCCTGCTTCTTTCTCTCTTCTTGACAACTCCAACAGCATCTCGTACCTCGTTCCAACTCCCAAACAACGTCCAGAAAAATCCAGTGTTTCGCGAACAGTCATCTCACCGTAGTGAAGATCATGCTGGCTGATGTAAGCACTGGTTCTCTGAGGAACGAATTCCTTAAACTCTTTGCCACAGTAGGTGACCTTTCCAGCTATCTGTGCAGAATTCAAATATATCAGGAAAAGTTCACAAATGGAATTGATGGAAACAAAAATGGAAAAAGTGGGAGAGAATAACAAACCCTTAAATTGTCATCAGATTTCCCGGCAAGTGCCTTTAGCAATGTTGTCTTTCCAGCACCAGGAGGTCCCAGAAGCAGTGTCATCCTGACAAAATGCTGTCGTTAGTTCAATGAATGAAGGCTACTTGAAACGAAAAGCAAGTGATTTCGTATATGAAAACTAAAGCTACTTGAAAACAAGAAGCTTAAGTTTAGCAACACAAACTAAGCATTGGCTAGTATTCAAGTAGCGTAAATAGGTATATCCTTATTGAAGTTAAATATTAGAATTTCACTTTTCGAAGCTACAATTATTTTTCCCGCAACATCCAATAACCAAATGGTAATTCCGTATGTAACTAGTTTAACATAGAGGATTTTGTGAACCTACCTTGATGGTCTTACAATTCCATTCACGTCCCGGAGTATCTTGACAACCCTTTTCTTAGATGGAGAGAGCCCAATCATTCCAATAATTCCCTACTCACATTCCAAATCACCATGACAGGGATCATCAGATATCAGGGTATAAAAGGAAGCTTTGATAGCAAATAAGTAAATCTTCAACATCGTTCGCCAAATTGTATATGTATTCTGTGATTCCTATGACTTGGGTTACATGCGTACTATAATTGTTGTTGTAGTAGTAACGACATGGGTTTATTTAGCCGAATTGAAGCTATTGGGCAAGTGTCTGTTAAAGATACACAAAGTCTAATTCTGGACAATAAGTGGAAAAAGAGAAGACATTACCTCAATTGCATTCAGGGTAGAATTGAGAAGAGTTGGAAGTGCTCTGGTCCCTACATATGCATCTCCCTCGATCGAGAAATTTTGGAACCTTATTTCAATCTTTGGAATTTCAATTCCAACCCTGTTAGCATTAAACCAAGAATCAATATATCCCCAAGAAGAAAAGAAAAGAAGGGTTGTTTGGTCACAGATTAGTGAACAAAGAATAAAGAAAAACTCCTCTAGTCAGAGCCCTCAACAACTCTCTGCTTAGGCAGTCAAAGTAATTCTCATTTTCGGGAAAATAAAATTGTACTTGGAAGTAGCATTTTTTATGTTGTAAGTATTTTACTTTCATTTCTCGACAGACACAAACAAAGCTAACTTTTACTGAAAACTGGTTTGAGAATTTGTTATCAGAACAACGCAAGATCAACAAACCTATATCTTCCATTTCGTGCAATGCTAATTTCTTTCGCAAAAATTAAAGGATATGCAAATTCTACCAACATTCCATTGGCTTCATTTTCAAAACCGCGAAAAACAAAAACAACACTACCAAAAACAATTCAGTTTCCATCACATCTTCTTTTTTTTCTTTTGCATTTTCTGGGCAACTCCAAACTCTCCAAGGCAACCAAACAATCCAACATGGATTAACTTTTCCTCAATTTTCTCAGCAACAAAAGCATCATTCAGAACAAAATCATTTTTTAAAAAAAATCAGTATCCGGTCCAAGGTTTTAACAGTATCAGGATAATTAACGGTCACGGTGTAACGTTATCGTAAGTATTGAACAATATATCGGAACCAAGATTTTACCCTAGCAGCGGCGAAATGTATACTAAAAAAAACTAGTGGTGGCGAAACTATATAAGTTGGGCATAAATTTTTTTTTAAGAAAAAAAAAAATTAGAAGTCCCTGAATAGTCCATAATGGTCTAGTATTGGCCGCGAACTGAACGTGAAGAAGAACCGGTACGTAACGGGAACCACGGACCAGTAAGTAAAGGGAATAAGTCGATGGAGAAATTTTTCTGTGCCGGGTGGGCATGGACCACATGGTGCCGTGCACCATCTCGGCCGTCCAATAAAGTTTTGGACGGCCGGCCCTCCAATGAAGTTTTCGACGGCCCAAATCTGTTCGGCTGTTTTAAAGCGTGAAATGACTGAACCATCCAAAACTTCATTGGACGGCCAAGATTGGTACCGGGCACCACGTGGGCCGTGCCCACCCGACACTGAAAAATTTCTCAGGTTGATGAGCCTACGATTTCCCGTGTCAATGGTATTGGAACGTCAAAAACCCATTACATCTTATCCTTAATCTGATCCATTGGAATCTCACCGTCTAATCATACGACACAATAATCTGATCCATTGGAATCTCACTGTCTAATTAGACGACACAATTTAAAGTCGGAGCAAAATCTGAGGAAGATGATTTAGCAAAACCTCGAACAAAATCGTCTGAGAGGGAGAAATGAATGTACCTGTCGGTTCGAGCGCGGAGCCTCTGAAGGAACCTCTCATTATCATCCTCGACAACCTTGAGAATACTCTCCATCAACTGCTTCTTATCCTGCGAGCCAAGGTTGGTCACGTCCATCTCCTGCCTCACGACCCTCCCGTTACTCATGACCTGCTGCAGCATCCCCTTCCGCACTCTGTCGTACGTCGGCAGCCTCTCTATCGCCGCCCATCTCAACTCCTCCTCGTCGTCCACCTCCTGCCGCCGCGTGCTGTTCCTCTGGAACACGTCCGGAGGCCCCTGCCACACCTCCCTTATGCTCCCCGACTTCCAGCTCCGCGCACTGCTCGTGGTCCGAGCCAGATCGTCCGCTACGAACGGCGTAGCCATGTCGACTCAATTCAGATTCGGCAACTCAGAATCTGTACAATCGCAATATTCGTTTCTTGAATTTCAGTTTCGAAATGCAATCTTGGTTTCTCTCCGTCACACTTTTTGAAAATGAGAAACCGGAGTCGGATATTTTTTGAAGGAGATATTGGAGAGAGGCTTATATAGAAGAGTTAGTTAGAAGTGGCGGCTAAGACTTTTTTTTGCTTTCAGAATCGACTCTCTCTCTCTCTCTCTCTCTCTCTCTCTCTCTCTCTATACGTATAGCTCTATTATCTATATCTGTGCGTGGTCAAAGTGAGGGTACCAGCGGGCGGGGCAGGGAACGGAGAAAGTTCAAATGGGGGAATCTGCTGTGTGGATGGGTGCGTCGTGGCCGTTAAAATCGAACTAGATCTTGATGGTGACGGGGCAATGATGGGCACGGACGGTGAGGATGATGTGGTCGTTTAATGGATTTTTCTTTTTTCTTTTTTTATTAATAATAATAGGGGACAATAGTCTCTTGTTGGTAGGTTGTATTTTGCTGACTAAAGTTGAGAAGTTTCTATTTTGACCGGATTTTGTTGTGGGGAGTCCACGGAACGCTGAAGCGCGTGGGAAATTAAATATAGATATAAAATCCAGACATGCCGTTAAGTGGTGGGTTTATTTTAATCCAAATTCCATTCTGGTTAAAAATCGGTTTTTCAAATTACTCCTAAATCCCGATCGAGAGAGTAAAACTCAGCGATTAAATTGGTAAAGACCATCGAATCATACTCCTGCTAGAAAGAAATTGGAGGCGAGCATCATGTCCTGCTCGTGTCAGAATTCTTTTAATTTTAACCTGACCTATTTAGCTTTTTGTGTTGGCGTGTTGTGCCGTATTTGTGTCTCGTGTTAGAAAGAAATAATCAACCTTAACACACTAATTTAATTCGTGTCAAATTTCATGTCGTGTAGTCCCATGTTAGAAATAGAAGGTTGTTGAATTTTCAATGTAAATAAATATGTTTACTTAATACTACAAAGCTAGCTCTGCACACACAAAAATTAGTATATTGTCACTGCTGAATTTAAATTCTAGAGTCGCCCCTAATCTTTCTCATGTGATTTCATGAAGAAATATTTAATCCAGTTCAAAAGCTTAAGTTATTAGGTAGTGAGACCAATATTAGACAAATGATCATCACTCATAGTATCTTACTACTTATTTTTGAGTTTTTACATGGGAATTAATTTTGACACTTTTTAAATTGATAACCGCCATTCCCCGGGGGATTGATTTTGGCACTCCCCTTTGAAAGTGCGGTTATCAATTTGGGAAGTGCCAAAATCATTTCTCTCTTAACATTTAACAATTGAAGATAATATAATGGGATGGAGACTCCGAATTTTATTGCTCATAAAGTTGTATCCCACTACAGTAGTACAAGTTTCCATACAAATAGAATTTCCTAATTGCTTGGTTTTACCTATTTGACCTACATAATCCCCTAAATGGCACGTTTTCTTTTGGGGAAAGAAAACAAAAAAACTTCACACCGATTGAGGCCAATGAGATATCATATAATTATGGAGTTAAAAAGTCCCAAGAATGCTTCTTGGAAGGTCCTTAATTGGCAAGGTATTCAGAATATGCCCTAATATAATCTTACTTTGTTTTATATTCCTTTTCTTCTTCTTTTGACATATTCTGCAAAAAAAAAAAAATTGAAAAGAAAAAGGAAAAAGAATACGCTACATGGAATGGGGTGATGGATTCAACGCGGTTGAAGAAAGTGTGGGGGGCATTAATTTTTCACTGTATACGTGTCGTGTGATCCATATGCAGAATGTGAACCTGAAAGCAGGTTGGTCATATATGGCTTTTGCTTAATTTGAACTTTGGAGGCTAGCCCCCCTTCTAGATCCGCTGCCAAGAAATTCAAGAGATTTGAATGAACTTTTGGGTCATTTCAAAAAAATATGAACTTTTGGGTCCCACAATATGAATAATCCAACAGATGAGACCAACTAGCCAGGCTGGCTGCTCACTCAGGAGTCTTGAGGCCCTGTTTGACAAGGCACTTTAGGGGATTGGTATAGGGGTGTTAGCAGGGGCGGCTTCAAGGATTTGTGATAGGGTATTCAGAAATTATCTTAAGTACTCTACTAGCTGATATATCAACCAATAATTAAACTTAAGTACTCTAAAAAATTAACTACGAGGCAAAATGAAAACTTAAAAATATATACTTATTTTTTTAACAAAAATTTAATTTTTTTGAAAGTTGGATTTTGGAGTAGACAGTGTTTCAAGAATAGAGGGGGTAAAATTTTACAGTTGTCCTAAATGAGTTTTTATTTTTGGGCCAACATTTAACTAGCTTATTAATCTACTAAAACCCCCGTGAAAGAAATTGTAGCGAGTACGTTAGGGTTAACCTTCTCGAAAATATGTTCTTCAGGATGACATGATGAGATTTTTCTATCGTAGTCTTAAATTCGAAGGAATATTATTCAAGTTAATAGGATTTATAATATAGTTGAATTTTTTTAAAACTTTGTCCGTAATTTTATAAGCTAACTAGACCAAAACAAAATTATTGTCATGAATACAAAATTAACACATTTAGACCATCGACAATAAAGATGAAAAGAGAACGCAGAGCATAATACTTGCACCAATAGATTCTTCTTTTCACTTTAATTTTACAAATTTTTTATTATGATTATCAACTTTATTTGATGTAATGTGTTAGGTGTTCGAATATGAATTACCTGGATTGATGGACTGTAAATTGGATTGTGATGAAGTGTTCAATTAGTTTTGGGTTAGGTATTCAAATTTTTTAGAATGGGGTGTTCATTGATAGTTACGTTGGGTGTTCAAAGAAAAGCTAACCCATAATTTTCACATGTATTCTAAGCAAAAAAAAATTGTTCGGGTGTTCAATTGACCATGGAACTCTCCATGTGCATGGAGCCGCCTCTGGGTGTTAGCAATACCCCGTTTGATTAAGTATTTGGTATTTATTTGTTATTCTTCAGTTTTTGCATAAGGGCAAAAAAATATATACTATCAATCCAATCATATTCATATGAAACAAACATAATATCAATAATCCCATCATCGATCTAATCCTGTGCGAAACAAACATGCAAATTATGAATCTCATCTTCTCATGAATCACATCTCTTTATGAATCTCATCTTCTTACGAATCTCACTCACCTAATACTTTTAACAAACGAGGCCTCAAGCTACAAGGTGGTGGTGGCTGGCTTCAGTAGGCGCAGTGAGGGGTTATGCATGGCTGTTGGAAAATGAACTTTTTTTTAGTAACAAGGGAGTTATGTTTTTGTCCTTTCATATTTGTTAATGGGAGTTTTTTAAGTAATAATGTGAGTTATACTTTTATGTCAATGATCAGAGTTACGTGGTAGTGTAATGAGTGAGAGTTTTAGAGATAAAAGGTCCCTAATAATAGTGGAGTGGAGTCTTAGCTTTGTTTAGAATTTGAATCATTAATTTGATGCCATCATTTTTAGTCATTTTAATTTTTATAACAATTACAAAGATTAATAAAATAAATTTGCCGTTTAAAGAAATAATAATATTGTAGTGGAGGCCATGTGTATAATTCTTGTTAATTAGAGGTACGTATTGAGTTACATTTAGTTATTCCTGTATAAATCTATGTAATCTAGTGTTTCCAAGTATGAGTGAATAAAATATTTTAAGCCTTTCTCTCGCATTATCTTCTTCTTCTTCTTCAAGTGTGAGTTTGTGTGTACTCTTGCCTCCAACAATGGCGGCAAGAGGTAGGGACAGTGGTATTGAGGTGATTTTGAGGTACTATTGAGGAATTTAGGATCAAATTTTTTCTTGGGACAAATGTAGATGTTTCGTAATCATTCCAATACTCAATTAAGCTAATTTTACACAAACCCTAAACAAAATAAATGACTCCGATCATCTTTATCAGATCCGAGACGGACCTAAATTAATCCGTACACGCTGTTGTAAATCCCTTTTGTACCCATAGCAGCACTGTAGGAAATTCTGATTTGTTAAATGAAAAAACATGTGTCAAATTTACAAACAGCATATGTATGGTGTAAAGTCAACGAAAGGATTTTCTTATGGCCAATAAAACACAATGCATACGTACAGATGTGGGTGTGGACGTATATACAGTATTATTATTATTATTATTATTATTATTATTATTATTATTATTATTATTACACATTTGTGCCGTACACTATTTATAAATGAGTTTAAGATGATTGATTTTCTTTTGATGCATGTACTACTACATTACAGTTCATGTGGAGGATATTAATTTCAGAATAACTTGTTTACAAAGTTTTCCGTGTTTACGGAGGTCCAATCGCGCAATGTTCAAAAGTGTTTTTGGACGATTCGGATTAAAAATCAATTTTGACCGAAGTAGTTGTTACTGGTCAAAATTAAAAAGCAATCTTAAGTACCATTGATGATTGCGCAAATGGACAGGCGAGATTGTGCGGAGACGTAAAGAACTTATTAACAGTTCCTCCGTGAATAAGTTTTTCTCTGTTAACTTAAGAATAGATTATAAAGGTCATTTTATGAATATTGGTCCGGACTCCTCCTGTCCTTCAATTTTAGAGATATAGATTTTCACACCAACACCGACTTGGATTGAATTTTTCAATAATAATAACATATCTAGAAGGGTCTTCTAGTTGAACTTTTACTTTCCCATGATGTATAATTCAAAAGGTGTCACAGTACTGTAAGTTACGCAGTGCAATCATCCTGTGACTCGTTCTTGAAAGTGAAAGCAAATTCATTTGACCGGATAGTTAGGTATATATGTGGAGATATCTCTTTCATATTTGTATATAGGGTAAATTACATTAAACCCCCTTCAACTATCACTCATTCCCGAGTTGCCCCCTTAATGTTTCAACTCAGACACTTAACCTCCTTAATGTATTTGGTTTTCTGTATTTAACACCTTCCGTTAAAATTCTGTTAGGATTTGGGATGGAAAATGTCATGTGATCAACACATGACAGAATGAACAAAAGTTCTTAACAGAAATACCCTACAAGATTTGGGGTCCCATAAAACATCTATTTAACCACCGCCGACGACGTTCAAAAGAAAAACCATTGCCGACAAAATTGCTACAATGATCGTATCCCGAACTGGGTCGACGCTTTCTGCGAAGAAATCGTAGCTATTGAGAAAGCAGCCGTCGAGTTAATGCGGGCGGAGACGGCGGGGATTGGAGGAGCCGAGTTCGGTCAACAATGAAGCAGAGGAGACAGTCGGTACAGGGGAGGTCGCAGTGGCGTTGTGCGAGGCAATACATGGGTACAACGATTGAAGTGGCGTTGTGCGAGGCAAT
Organism: Rhododendron simsii; assembly: GCA_014282245.1. Lineage (NCBI taxonomy): Eukaryota > Viridiplantae > Streptophyta > Magnoliopsida > Ericales > Ericaceae > Rhododendron > Rhododendron simsii. Next base: position 11,742,266 of record CM024965.1, read on the forward strand.
ACATGGGTACAACGATTGAATTGACGACGATGCGACCCCAATCATTGACGGCGACGGGTTGGGAGAAAAGTTCCATTTCTTTGACGAAGTTTGGGGAAAATACCCATTCAGATGACGACATTTTGGAATTGAGAAAGGCTCGAATTCCTAATTGGATATCATGCATGTATGTATGTATATGTATATACGCATGTAGTTCATATAGAAGGTGGATCTGGGAATGAATAGTCATTTCTTCTTTTTGATTTGTTTGGTTGAGAATTGGAATTTGAAGAGGAAAAAAAAAAACTTTTCCTTTAGTATCCGACATTTTTTGTTCCCACTCAAAATCCATTAGTTGTTTTTGTTTTTCGTCATCTCCTCCTACAGCATCTTCATAAAAATTGGGGAAAAAATTTCTTGTTCAGACTAGTGGGTAGCCAGGTAAGTTATACTACTACTACATATATAAAGTTTAGGGTTTTAGTTTGAAGATTTTGTTGAGTTTGGGTTGTGGTGAAGTAAAGGTAACAGAATTTGATTTCGAATCTAACATCAGCCTTATATTGATTCTAATTTTGTGGTTGTCATGGATAGAGGGTGGCATCTAGAGTGTGTTCATATGGGATATAGTGTGGTGTTGAAAGGGGATAACGGTGTTTGGGTGGTTCACTGGTGGAAGGTGCGGTTTTGTGCAGTGGCAGAGTCGGTTGTGGGGCGAGAGTGAAAGATAATGGGTGATGGGTTAACGTGGTTGTAGCCTAGAGGTAATTAGCAAACAATGGCGATGAGTTTTGTGGAAGATGAGTACTGTGTTGGCCTGGCTCAAGGGTGAAAAGGTAAATATAAATCTTCGGTTAACGGCATTCACTTCATTTTGAATCTACATACTTTGAGGAGGTTAAGTGTCTGAGTTTAAACATTAAGGGGGCAACTCGGGAATGAGTGATAGTTGAAGGGGGTTTAATGTAATTTACCCTTGTATATAATACAATTCACTCAAAATAAACATCATTGCGTTAACGCCAAAAACTTTGCGAAAGTGATCACAGTCCTGTTTTAATTACGTATCCATCCATCCATGCATGCATTGAAAATCGGCTGTATAGCCCGTTCTAACCACACAAATTTTAACACAAGAGATCTCAGTCATTCATTTCAATGGCTAAGATTAGAACACATTCTCTCCTCCCTCTCCATCTCCTCACCCAATCTCTCTCTCTCTCTCTCTCTCTCTCTCTCTCTCTCTCTCTCTCTCTCTGGTTTCAAAGAAACAAAACGAAAAAAAAAAAAAGGGGGAAAAGCATTGCCTAAAGTTCCGTTTTACAGTCACGAAACCGAGAAGAAGGGGTTGTTAATGGTTCTGATTTTTTGCCGATTCCTTGTGTCCAATCGTAATTGAGAGATATGATCGATCCATATATAAAGGACTTTTTGCATCCCTAACTTTCATATCGAAGTCGTCCGATAATTTCTCGGGTTGATGAAATTGCGAACCAATGTTTGAATTTTTGCATTGCTAATAATAATAAAAATAATGGAAAATTTGAGGTTGGCAATGCGGAAAGAAAATGTGGATGGAATTGGTGAATTTTCTTCACAATCACCAGCAGCCAAGTTGGATGTACTAGTGGTATTATTTTTGGCAATGACTGGATTCCAGTCACGGGAAAGAAAAATAAATTGACCAAGTTTTCATGCATGCGATCTCATTAACTTTCCTAAAACTCTTGCCCGATACATTTGGCCCAACGGCAATAGTGATAAAATTATTTAGTAGTCTAAGCTAAAGCATCGTCACGTGGTATTCTGAACCACTCTATAATTACACATTATCGTGGAGTCCACAATTAAGAACTCGGCATAAATTTGTGATTCTAGAGTGATCCAAAGCACCATATGGCGGTGGTCTCGGACTGTTAGTTACTCCTCAAAAAGTCACAATTACGCCAAGTTTGACAATTTGGAAACTCGTGGTCTCATCTCAACCGCACTCGATCAATTTTAGTCATAAACAGTCAGCAATAGTAGTATATTTTATTCCAGTGCTACAGAAGTTGTACGTAGTCACTTGCACATCAGTCCCAAAAGACGGCTAAAAATGTGGGAGACGATCCCGTCCAATCTCGGGTTCCAACCAATCCGGTTTAGTGCTGGATCATTTGTGGGTTCTTCTTGAATCCATAATAATGATTAGAACTGTTTATTTTTTAGAGCTCGTCGAGAATATTAAACATGTCAAAAAATCATATTGAGCAGATATCGTTTTGTAGTAGGCCGAGCGACGTGGCTCGAGCCGTACGTAATGAAACGAACCTCGGGGCGATTCTCAAAGTTGCACACTTTTCTCCATACAAACTTAATGCATTTCGTAGAAATCATATTTAATGATGTCCGATCAACGTGATTTTTAGCCCGGCCAATGTTCTCGATGGAGCGATCTCATTGAAATAAACGGCTTCTACGCTCGGTATTGAACGAGTGTCAAGAAGCAATTCCAGCAAATCATCTAGAACGTGGAGACCGTAACGGCCTCAACCGTGACTGGTTGGAAGAAACTGTGCACGGATACGACCCCAGCTAAATATCAAGTGACGTATGGTGTGAGGGCACGTTTAGGTGCCAGCTCAACTTTCCAAAACATGCAAGTTACCTAAACCTAGAGTGACGATGGGGTGAGGTCAAAAGCCAGATCGATCGTGTCGAAGCGATTGATACATTGTCCCAACATAGGAAGCCAAGCTATTTAGACAAGCCTAGTCAAGTTATACCCTTGTCTTCATTTTTATGACCAGATGTCTGAGTTAGACTTACGTGCATCGCAACTAATGTTTCGGAATTCTAAAAATGAACAACTAGTGAAACCCTATAGCTAACTCCAAGCCTCTCTGAAATATTTGGCCTCCGTGACTGATTCAAACATATAAACGAAGAAGACAAACACGGATTTGGTTTATACCCATTTGGTCAGAACCTCCGGTGTAATCTTTAGTACGTGCTTATGTATTTGCAGGGCGAAGCAGCTGGATAAATCGAGACGAGCATTGTGGCAAACTCAAATTACCATAGATATAGGAGTAACTTGAAAAGAAATGATTCCACTTACGTTTGATGTTATATCGAAATGAATTGATATTCAAATAATTGAGTCAAATGGGTTGCAATCTAGTGTTGCACACTTTTCTCCATACAAACTTAATGCATTTCGTAGAAATCATATTTAATGATATCCGATCAACGTGATTTTTAGCCCGGCCAATGTTCTCGATGAGCTCTAAAAAATAAACGGTTCTAATCATTATTATGGATTCAAGAAGAACCCACAAATGATCTAGAACTAGACCGAACGGTCCGGACTGGTTGGAAGAAACTGGCAGGATACGACCCCACTAAATATTGGTGACGTATGGTTTATCCGTTTATGTAATCAACTCCAAAACATGCAAGACCTAAATGCTGTTGAAGTAGTGGCAAAAGCCAGATCGATCTGTCGAAGGATGATAATTGTCCCAACATAGAAGAGTATTTTACTACAAGTAGTCAAGTTATACCCTTGTCTTCATTTTTATGACCAGATGTCTGAGTTAACTTACGTGCATCTCAACTAATTTTCGGAATTCTAAAAATTAACAACTAGTGAAACCCTATAATAACTCCAAGATTTGAAATATTTGGCCTCCGTGAGATTCAAACATATAAACGAAGAAGACAAACACTTATTTGGTTTTTATACCCATTTGGTCAAACTCCTTGTAATTTTGTACTATTATGTATTTGGAAATGAAGCAGCTAATAAATCAATAAATCATTGTGGCAAACTCAAATTACCATAGATATAGGAGTAACTTGAAAAGAAATGATTTATGCACTTTACTTTTTTCTATAAATACACTATAAAATTTTTCTTTCAGTACTTCAAATAGGAGTAAACAAACGGATGCTCTGTACGAAGTTTGTAAACTAAGTTTAAGGAGGCTCAATCTCACACATTCAAAATAGTTTTGGACGATCCGGATTAAAAACAAACTAGAGGAATTTAAATAGAGATCATGTCCTATGTAGATACTTAAGTCCTCATCCTAATAGGTTTAAAAACTTAACTTTCCATCCATCCTCAAATTCAAATAAATCCTAAACTACCCTTTCTCTCTCCTAATCTTCCAAATCTCTCTCTCCTTATCTTTTCTAATTATCACAATTCTCTCTCCAACCTTTCAAGCCTTTCTCTAACCTAATTTTTTAATTCGTTCACTCTCCTAATCTTCTCTCTCAAATTTTTATTTTCTAAAATCTCAAAACAAAATTTAAAATTAAATAGTACAAAGTCATAAAATATCAAACTATTAAAAAAACAAAAATCATGATAACTTTCAAACAAATAAACCTAGAATAACCCGAACATGATAATGAGATTACAAATATGATGAAATCAGGTTACAAATATAATAATCTACCATTAATTATAATGACATATTTCTGGAAAAAAAATAATACCATGCACGTATTCAAATGTACTATCATGAAATATTTTATTTCATGTTAAACCAATCTACCATGAAATTCAAACAAACCAAATGGAATAAAAAAATATTCTTGAAGTTCAATCATTAAAACTGAGAAATCATGATAACTTTCAAACAAAACAAAAATTTATAAAACTAACGTTACTCTTATTTGCATAATACTAATGAACATGATCAATTTGCAGACACTAGTGACAGACATAATAACCCTTATTTGTATAACACTACTGAACATGATGAATTTGCAAACACTATGAACAAACATGATAACAATTATTTTTATCGGCTACAAACATGACAACATTTGAGATCCCTATTGATTACCCAATAAAAGGGGAGAGGTCTGGTCGGTTATGATGGGGAGTCACTGGAGACACGACAAACAAAAAATCCCATGGCGCCTCTTGATCCTCCTAAAACGACCTCGTGAAGAATTCTATTGTAGGCGAGGATGGTGACGGCCATGGCTGCCAGTACAAGCTTTTCTCTTTCTTTTTTCTTTTTTTTTTTGCTTGATGCAAAAACCAACACCAACACTTGATCCTGCGAAACGACCTCGTGGCAACGGCGGTCATCGATCAAGAGAGAGAGATCCGAATGGATGATGGGTTCAGGGGCGGACCCACCATAGGGCACGTGGGGTCACATGCCCCCACGTCCTTTAAAAAAAAAAATTTTTTTCGATTTTGTATATATATTATTTATGTTGAATGTATACAACAAGTTGTTTGTTGTTGCACTGGCAAAGCACTAGTCTTTTTACCAAGAGGTGCAGGGTTCAAGACTTCCCCCGTTCGTACATAGGTTTCTTTCCTACTGCTTTTCTCCTTCTAACCTAGTTGTCTTTTTGTGTGTGTGTGTGTTTATTTTTCCCCCAAAAGGTACTAGAAAATGGTAGTGCGTACCTTGTTTTTTATACTATTCGTGAGTTCGAGTCTTCCCCCACATTTCATTTGTATGCTTTTTGTGTCCAAAACTGTAATAGTAGAGTTAGTAATAAAAAAAATAGATTATGAACATGTGATAATGTTGTTTTAATGCATTTAGTCAAGGCACGCAAGTTTGCCCAAATAGCTAATTATTAAAATACATATATACTTTAAAATTATTAATTTATCATGAATGCCAAAATTATTTTGGAGTAAATGTGCTTAACTGTAACTTGTATATTACGGTTACAAAAAAAATTTGCCCCCACTATGTCAAATTCCTGAGTCCGCCACTGGATGGGTTTGATGATGTCGGTCAGCAACTGCGGGGTGACGACGATGGTGAGGTTGATCGGAGACAGTGGAGGTGATCGGCCATATGGCGGCTGAGGCCATAACTACCGGTACAAGATTTTCTCTCTTTTTCTTTTTTTTTTGCTTAAAAGAGAAACATGGCCAGAGAGAGAGAGAAACATGGTGAGAGAGGAGATGGTTACCAGTGATAGAGATAATGTTGAGGAAGAGGTTGCCGAAGTGAGATGGAGATCCGGGAAAAAAAGAAAGAAGTGAGATGGAGAACGGTGGCCTGGCCTAGTATCCAGGGGCGGACCCATGTTAGGGCACGTGGGGTCACGTGCCCCCACACCTTTTTAAAAAAAATAAAAATAAAAATAAAAATATTTTGAAATAAATACATAAAAGCTTCCTAATCTTGTACAAAACACTACCATGGTGTGGTGGTTTCATGCGCGTTGAAAGTTTCCAAGCGCCTGGGTTCAATTCCCAGGCACTCCGTTCCTTGCTTTTTTTCGTTTTTTTTTTTATTTTTTTCTACCTCTTTCCTTTATGTCTTCATTTTTTTCTATCTTTTTAATTTATTTCTTTATTTTTGTTCTACTCCTTGTGTTCTCCTTCCAATCCAAAATATTACGAAAATCAAATTACTAAATTACTATATTCTGTAATTTTCTTTCTCTTGACTTTGACATTAATTTTACGGTTCCACCGCAACAGTTGAAATTTTCAGTCATGAAGATTGTCAAAAATCGGTTGCAGAATAGAATGAGTGATCAATATTCAATGATTGAGTGATAATTTAGTGGTATACATACAAAAATATTTTTTACGATTGTGAATAATATATAGGTGTTAGGAACATGTGTGAAAGGTTAAGTCCCACAGCGGATAAACAGAAAAAGAGTTGGACCTTAATATACAATTGGATGGCTCACCACTTACAAGGCTTAGCCTTTTAAGTGGATATGGGTCATTCAATGTATATTGGGTCCATGTGCAGTAGTGTGAACCCTATGGATACTCCCCAACGGATTGGGCCTACGCGCACACTGGAGAACCACAGGCGGACCAAGACTCTCAACAATAGGTGCCCCCAGTCTATAGAATTTCTGGGTCCGCCACTGCCAGTATCGGATTTGGACAAGGACGAGAAACTAGGAACACAGAGTAATAGATTTGAAATGGGAATCCTTGACCCGTGAAATGGGGGGTCGGGCCGTCGGGGCATGGTAATTAAAGAAAATTATATTATATTAATATATAGAAAGAGGTTGTTGGGAAACCGAATCCCCAAGACCCAGTAATGACGCGTACAGATTAGACAACAAAAATAAAAACCCTACAAGACGGAATTAGGGTTTTACCACAACTCCCTGCGACACGAACGCTGGTTGAACTTGTTATAGCACGCCTTGCTATAAACCATGAATACTGCTCGATCGTACCTTACGATCTTCTATCGTATTCCCTGCACGTCTAGAACATGAACTGAGTGTGGACTCTTTCGCGATCTGTTTGCTCTCTCTAAGTCTGCCTCTATTTCGTGAATAATAGAAAAACGTTTTTTTTGACCTAGAGAGCATAACGTATATATATAGGGCTACGATAGGGACCTAAGGAGTAATAAGTCTGGGCTCCCAGTGTAAATAAGAAAACCTAATCCCACCAGGATTCTACTTCTTATTTCACTAATTATAATTCACCCCACTACAGAATTATAATTGCACTCCCGTCCTTATCTCAATTATATTATGAGCTCCATGATATTAAATACTTATTAATCTCCCCACATTAAGATTATAGATACTCGTTGATTAAAATAAATTACTAACAATCTCCCACTTAACTTGAGACTATCCGCTTAACTTATTCGATATGTCGGATATAAATATCCACCTGCAGGGTTTAACTTGAGACTATCCGCTTAACTTATATTTATATATAGAAAGAGGTATAATGGGATAACAATAACTTGACAATTTGGAGACAAGAACTGGGGATGGCATTCGGGGCGGAAATTGGGTTTTTCGTCCCCGATCCCCGAACCCGAAGTTCCGCCCCGATCCCCAAACGGGAAAGGAAGAATGAAACCATTTCTGAGCCATTCGATTTTCGGGTAATCCCCAAACCGAATGGATACCCGATCAGTATTCTAATCCAAAACAAAACAACAACAACAAAAAAAAAAACTAAGTCAAAACCGATAAATATCACTCAATTTTTGATCGAACCACAGACCAAAAATCAAATGGTAAATTGCAGGCATATTGAAGTACAAAAGCATATCAAAAACAAAAACAAATCCGAATATAAACCAAAAATAACTAACGATCTGATCAAATATACAGGAGTAATAAACCAAAAACAGATCTGATAGAATAAAACAACTAACGATCAGTAATCAAGGGAAAAATAGCTAGATAAACCGATTCATCTTCGAAAAACGGTTGTTCTTCACTTCAAAATGACATCGCAAAGATCGACGACTTGGGGATTGAGAAGAGAGCTGGAGATGAGAGAGAGCACATCGTCGCTGGAGATGAGAGAGATAGATGTCGAATAGAGAAGAGGAGGGGGTTGTGGCATGCGTGTGAAGGGGAAACTAATTCGCCGGAGATGAGAGAGAGAGAGAGACTTACGGCAGAACAACGAAGCTTCCTCTGAGAGAGAGAGAGACCTCAGAAGGATCTAAAAATCGCCGCCTCTCCCTCTGGACCCTCACTGAGAAGTGAGATGTGAGAAATGAAGTTAGGACTAGAAAACCCTAAACGTATGTGTGTATATATAGGCAGGGGTAATTTTGTAATTTACTAGTTCGGTTCAGTTCGGGTTCGGTTCGGTTCGAGTATCGGTTCGGGTATCAACTGAACCAAAACCAAACCAAAACCCGTTCGGTCATCCTGTGTGCCAACCATACCCGTACCCACGGAAATAATTTCGGTTATCGGTTCGGTTCAAATTGTCATCCCTAATAAGAACATAAGTATGCAAATCTATTAGAATGGACACTTAAATAAGTCTTGTAAACAGGATGGCTATTTAATTTCTTCAACAAACTATTGCCAGTAAAGGATATTTATTACCAGTAATAGTTTAAAAACATATTTTAACCATTGATTGCCGAAATAAATTGCTAAAATTGCACAACTCCATGAATAAGTTTATCTCAAACAAATAACACAAACACCACAAATTTTGAATTCATTTAGGCCCCACCCGCTAAGGAAAATAAGTAATTATATATTTTATATAATTACTTATTTTTCAAATTAAAAGTGATATATTTGTAAGAAAATGACTTGTCTTGTAAAATAAAAATAAGTGTACTTAAAAAACTTAGGAGGGACATTATTAGATGGTGGACCCATTACCTCACGTGGGGGTGTTTGGGAGGTGCATTTTTGCATTTTCTCATTCACATTATTGCATTTTGGGTGTTTGGCAACTCCATTCTAAAAACTCGTTTTACAAAACCCATTCTCTGATTTTGACAAAAGAAGCAAAAATCGAGAATGAGCTCCAGAGCTCCTTTTCACAGTTTTTCATTTTCTCATTTTTTGTTGAATTACCAAAATACCCACTTCTCCATTTTTACAGCTTTTATCACAATTACAGCCTAAGGGCAATTTGGTAAAAAAATTATTCCATAATTCATTTTCATCATTCATCTACCAAACACTACGGAGGTGTTTGGATCCCTCATTTTCCCATTTTTCATTTCTCATTTTTCCATTTTAGTTGTTTGGCCGGCTGTCTCCAAAATCCATTATTTGAAAACGTATTTTCCAATTTTGAAGATAGAGAGCAAAAGGCAAAAAGAGCTCCAGAAGAGCTTTTCCCTTTCCCATTTTCTGTCATAGCCACGTGAAAAGACATCCATACCCTCAATGTTTTGGGATAATTCCACAAAATCCTAGTCAGCATTCCATTATTAATAACCGGGGGCAATATAGTAAAAAACCAACTCATAATTCATTTTCATTCATATCTCCCAAACACTACCAAATTCAAAATACATTCTAACTATTAATCCAAAAAGCCAAAAAACTAAAAAGTTGACAATGAAAAGCCAAAAAGTAGGCTCCCAACTGTTCCAAAATACATTCTGCACATATCTTTCAAACACTCTTTCATATTCTATAACACATTCTGATTATAATCCAAAAAGTCAAAAAATTTAAAATGAAAAGCTAAAAAGTAGGTTCCCAAATACCCCTGCCGTCGGCCGTTCTGGTAGTGCTCTTCTTTCGATCGTCTGTGAGTCTCTCTCTCTCTCTCATGCACGAACTTAGTATCAAAGTGCGAGATTCATAGTATGGATTCACGGATACATCTTGGCACATGCGCAGATCACCTCATTTTGTCTCGAGCCATTCCTTACGATTCGATTCCAATGCGCAACACTAATCGATAATGCTTGTCAAGTGATTCCAGCCGATAAATTGTCGCTTCATTAAGATTTTAATTTTTGTACTGATCTCGATATCAAATTCGGCAATTGAAAACCTAATGAGCTTTTCAGTATATGAGGTTTGGCGAGAACTCGCATGCATGATTCAAGTAATAATTCAGATGATTAACTCATAAGCTTGGCAATTTTTGACTGATCTAATTCACCTCGTTTCGCATGTTAATGGAGAGCACTGGACAGGAATGGCTTAGTAGACTAAACATTATTTTGTTTTGTTTGAGTTATTGCAAGCCCATCATGGTCATCTTCAAACTATTTGTTTGAGATAGAGTACTGGACTTATTTTAACAAAGAACCGTTCTATTTGTCCGTGTTCTTGCTCGATCGATTTTTGTGTGAGTTCTCATCCTCCATTCGAGGTTCAAGGTAGGCCTTGTCTATGCTTACAATTATAACAGTCTCAGGTTAGTGAGATGATAAGTGCATCATGCCTGCCTACTTATTAAGTGGCTCTAAAAGAGTTCATTTATCCTTTGAAGGTATGCATCTTTCTCTCAATATTGGAACCATCGTCAAGACTGCATGAGTTGTATCTGATTTAGCATTTTGTGAAATGTTGTCCCTCCATATGTTTACTACTTACTCTCTGTCCCCAAAGGGACATCTGAGCTGGTCCCTGTTTCACCTCCAAACCTCTATGGCTGGGTATTCAATTCCGATCTCTGTTGTGGGTATTTTTTCGCCATTCTGCTCTTTAGAAAGCTAATAAGATAGTCATTTTTCATTAATATGGAAGTAGACCTGTCTTTCTTCGGTTTCATGCTTTCATTAGAGTACTGTAATGCACTTCCTACCCTGCCTTTTACACTGTTAACTAGCGTCGTTCCCGTTCGATGCACGGAACAAACAATAAATTTTGTGTGAGCTCGATATTTTGTAGCAGAATCACACAAATATTTTGTCTTGTGCATTAAACAAAACAGCGCTAGTTGATAAAAAATATAATCTAATATTTTTTTGGTCCCAGACTCCCATGTTCGATGCACATTAGCATTAGTCTTATTTTATACACTGAAAGATATATGTGTGGTGTAAAATGAATTTGGAGTACCACGTAACGGTACTTCTGCTGGGACATAGAATAATTTTTCCTCTCTCTCTCCCCCTCCCCCCACTCCACGTGCCCTCCCCCTCTCTCTCTCTTCCCTTCCCCCCACTCCCACTCTATCTCTTCCCTTCCCTTCCCCCCCCCCCCCCGTTCCCCCCCCCCCCCCCCCCACGCCCACGTTTTTCTCTCTTTCATTTTTTTTTTTTTTAAACTCTAAGTTCTATGAATTTAGGATTAAGGGTTGGGAGCCTTTTGACTCCAACTACATTCTTTGACGCAGCGGAATTCACAAGAGATTAGTTAGCGTACTAATCCAAACGAGATAAACAACCCGTCGCAATGAGCAATTCTTGCGCACAAGAATGAAAAAGAAATTCTCTGCAATATTATTAATCAAAAAGTTGCCTAAACCCTAAGTTACAAACCCTTTTATAAGCGAAAACCCTAGAAACCCTAAAAATAAACTTGGAAAATAAAAAGTCCCATAATTTGGGGTTTTTCCTAAAATTGAAAACGGGAAAGAAAAACAAGATTTTCTCAAAAAGAATCAACTGAAAAGGAATTACGATCTAGGAGTTATTAACGACATAAATCTTTCCTAAAACGGCAAAATAACGCAATTGAAAGCCTAAATGAAGAAATTAGGCCGAAAAACACTGTTCATCATCAACCTTTAGGCTTATGAGTATGGACCGGAGCGTGAAAATAAGTCAGCCCACCAAGTTTGGGCCTATTCTGAGCTCGTCCGAATTTAACCAATTTGGGTAATCTGAAATTAAACATCGTTTGGATTTCCGGGGCTTGGCTCGGTCCAGCTGATCATGGAATTGGGCCTCCACGTGTTCTAGATCAGTTATAGTATATTTATAGATAGATACCAGGTGGAATATTGAATATTGCATCATGGTTTTGTTGCGGAAACAAAGGATCGAACCAAGAACACAAACACACACATACAAACACAAAGACAAAGAGATTTACGGGATTTCCCAAAATCGGGTACGTCCACGGGAAAGGGCCGACGAATTTCTATTATAGAGGAGGAGGAGGATTACAAAATCACTCAAACTCACACTCACTCACAGACTGATACAAATGCATACATATGCAGCTCTCAAACTCTCTCTGATTTTCAAATGCTCTCTCATTCTGTTTCTGACAGAGTCTCATAGGAGGAGCCCTCACACAGCTCTACTCTCACTACACTACCTCACTCTCTGGTCTCTCACTCAAGAGAGATACATGACTCTCACCCAAGAGAGATAATTCTTACAAAAAACTAGTGCCTTCATATATAGGCACAATTCAGTGCACTGTTCACAAGCATGGGAGAATCAGTTGCAATTAATGAAAACCCACGCCTGAGATTTTCCATGCCAGACAAAGCCATTACTCCATGGCTGCAGAAGGAGGACTAAATGACCACTTGTAGGCCACTTGCCTTCAATAATCAACAGAGGTGTGCTGGTGAACAGGGAAGTGCAGGCTTTGCACACAATGTCTCTTCTGGTGTGCTAGCAACAGGAGGGTGAAGCCACCCAAAGTCAACAGTTTTGCCTGGTGACATCTAAAAGGATTACTTGCACATACTTCAGAAGATTAGAGATTTCTATTCAACAACCGAAAGAGCATTGACATTCTCTATTTTAGCTAATTAGTAGAGAATGTGCCCTAAGCAGTCGTATACTCACAAATGTGACGTGCAAGCTGAAACCAACACACACTTTATGAGTAATCTTTTCGCAACCTAATGATGCAGGATGTCGGAAACACCCTTTAGGTCAAGAAAGCTTCTCTTTGAGAAGCAAAAAGTTATTCCAAAGCATCCACAAACACACGTATTTGATAGGGCCTTATGATAATATCACCTCCATTGCCATTCCATCAGCTCTGGTAACTACTTTGTATCTCATTGTGAGTTTATTTTGCTCAATTTTTCTTAATTTTTTTGCAGTTACTTTTTTCTATAGAAATTTTGATTCGTCAATGACCTATTCAATTTTTTTTGCATTCTGTACAGGATCGGAGAATCTATAATATGTCTCATGGGATTGGAAAGAAGGAATGACGAAGTGATGGTGCTGAACGATGGCCCATCTGGTAGCTCAAATTTCAAAATATATGCATCTGTCCAAGTTGGACTAGTTTTGTTCCCTTGGGTTCTTTCACATTTTTTTTCCCCTGATAATACTCCAGCTTAGTTGCAGACATGTAACTTGCTAGCGACAGATGTTGAATCTTGTCCACAACCGACTCGTTTGATATTTCGATTACCAGTTTAGGTTCGGTTCTGTTGGTGCATGATTTGATATTTGGATTTTCATAGGTCTAGTGGGCATTTTGATTTTAGTTCATATCCTGGCAGTGTGAAAGATCGAACATGCTCATGGCAAATAGTCTGCTGAGAGCCGAAATTGCTGCATATGCTTATGGCATCAGCTGTCTTCATTTCCAAGAATATAGGATGTGTTCCGATTTGAGGGGGAAAGATCATAAAATGTAGACAAGCTTGAATTCTATTTTTCATTCTTTTCCTTTTCCGTTCACAATTTTAAGATCCAAACAAGAGGATTACTAAATCCACAGCCCAATGGATGTATTGACAGTTCTCTCCTCTGTGTGTTCTGCTATAGCCTATAATAAGCTGTGAGTTTTCTTCTTCCGAGTTATTGTGTGTGTTGGGCTAAGGAAGTGAAGAAGTCTGCTTATATGTTGGAGCCAAACATGACTTTTGGGCCTGAGAAGTTTCTCATTCTCTCCTGAACTTGTGTGAAGAAGTCTGCTCATATGAACGTGTAATGCCTATTGGTGAATGGTGATCTCTTTCAATTGTTCTGGCAAACCAAGGATCTCATCCGTCAATGAGTAATAGGATGTAGAAATATTTAAAAAAGCGCGTGGATCCCATTACTTTGTGACATCGAACATTTTCAAACGCGTTTGTGTCTGACCTCGTGCACTAAAGTCATTGTGTACCGAAATCATTGTGCACATGGGAATCAGCAATCAATCAATCAATATATACGCAACGAAAATGTAGTGACCTTCTAAAACCCTCCAACCTTCATTCTTAATTTTCTAGATTTTTGATTTTTTGAAATTGAGAAAAAGTTGTACATGGGAGAGGGAGTGGGGTAGGGGAAAAGAATGACAAACCTTCATCTCACTATTAACTAGCCTTGTGTCCATTCGATCGCTGAGCGTTGTGTCCATTCAATATACAATTTGACTCTCAATTTCATGTGCGATGCTACTTGATAGGGTACCTTTTTTTCGTCACTGGATAGATGTCTAGCCTATTCTTAAGGGGGATGGAAAAAGGATACTGCTAAACAGCATACGGGTGGGATAAGCTCAAAAGGCATTAACCACCACACCAAGTACTCGCGTTCTGACGATAATTGAACCCCCATATTCCATGTGAAAGATACGAGAAAGTGTTATTAGGCTACAAGCCCGTTAGCACTTGGTGGAGTAGCTAACACGTACCAATAAGTGGTGGGTGGGAAAATTATTCTCTGCTACAGAACCACTGCTCCTCTCCTCATATAAAAGCAAAAAAAAAAAACGGGCTCAAGGGCGCGAACGCAAATACAAAAATGAAAATTGATACAGCACTATAACGAACTTTCAGTTATTTATGTAACCAACGCCACGCCCAGTCTCCCCCCAAATCATATCATAGCACCGCCTCAACTCCTCTCTCTCTCTCTCTCTACAACAGAAAACACCACACAGAAGAACCATGTCTGCTCCTCTTCTCCAACTCTCCTTCCTCCTAACCTCCATCATCATCATCTTCATCTCCGCCGCCGCCACCACCACTCCAATCCCACATCTTCCTCCTCCACCGCCGCACTCGTCCTCTGATCTCTTCACCCCCATCCTCGCCCAGCTCGGCTTCCGCGAACTCGCCTCCGCTGCACACTCCCTCTCCACCACCACCGCCGCCGCCAACCCCTCGTGGCACGGCCCCGCCACCATCTTCGCCCCCACCGACTCCTCCCTCCTCACCTGCCCTTCCTGCTCCCTCCCTCTCCTTCTCCAAGAACACACCCTCCCCGGCCTCTACTCCCTCCCCTTCCTCCTCACCCTGCCCTTCGCCACCAAAATCCAAACCCTAGCCCCCTCCCCCCTCTGCCTCACCATCTCCTCCGACCACAAAAACCACCCAAAAAACCCCAAGCTATTCGTCAACGGCGTCGAAATCACCCGGCCCGACCTCTACGCCGACCAAAACGTCGTCGTCCACGGCATCCAAGGCTTCGTCTCCCACCTCTCCCCGCTCTCCTGCGTCATCGAGCGAACCACGTCGCTCTCCTTCCCTCCGGCGCCGCCCGTGGCGGAGTTCCACCTCATGGCGTCAATGCTCGACGACGCCATGCTCCGGCTCCGAATCAGCGGATTCAGTATTCTCGCCCTCGCTCTCAAAGTGAAGCACTCGGAGCTCCTGGAGCTGAGGTCGATGACGTTGTTCGCCGTCAACGACGTCGGGATCTTCGCCGACTACGACGGCGGGCAGTCGTTCGTCGAGAACCTGAGGATGCACGTGGTGCCGGACATGCGGCTGGCGGCGGCGGATCTGGAGGGTTTGGCGGCGGGGACGGTGTTGCCGACGATAGAGTGGGGGGAGAGCCTGGTGGTGACGACGGCGGGCGGCGGAGGGGCGTTGGCGCCGATGAGGATCAATTACGTCAAGGTTGCGAGGCCTGATTTGGTGAGTAATTTGAAGATCGTGGTTCACGGGCTGGCGGTGCCGTTCGAGCGTGTTAATCAGACGGATGCGGTGGGTTTGGCGAGGATCGGACGGTGTAGTTTTAATGGGGTGGGATCCGAGGTGGAGGGAAAGGGTGGGGTTTGTGAGAAGGTGGGCCCAGTTGCCGGGAAGGAACCGACGGTGGAGATTGAAGGGCGTCATGGGCTGTGAGATTTGGAAGTAAATTCTGTTCCCTTTAGTAGAAAGGATTATTTGTATGAGAGTATCATGAACTAAATTGACTAGTAGGAGCAATAATAAACAAAAATGCTTCTTTCTTTGCAAAACGCTCTAATCACTTGTCTTGTTTCAATCTTACTTTTTCTATTTTTTTCATGTATGCATTGGATGAATTTCAAGTTTGCATTGCGAAATACGTTATCGAGAAAACTTCAAACTACGATCATAACAGTTTGTTGATTACCATGCATTTGATACTTTCAGCCAACTTGATCACAGATCATAACGGTTTATTGATTACCATGCATTTGATACTTTCAGCCAACTTGATCACAAACCAAGTTCGTTGATTACAATTATAACAGTTTAACGCACGAAGGATGCTTCATATGATTTCTGTCATGTAAGCTTGTCGGTTAATCTTAAATTTGTAGTAATTGGCCAGCTGTACGGATGCTCATGTCATTGATCTTATTATTGTGCAATGTCAGATCACCATTTCTATTATCTTCACCAAATCGCGAGTACATGCAGATTATATAATCCTGACTTTAAGGCAAAATTTTACAAAAATCAGTTTGCAGCCAGCATGGCTGCAACAGGTTTAGTTGGCCAACTTCTACTTTGAACTTTTATGAGAAGGAGCAGATATAAATCCATTACTAGCAGAATCATGAATATTAGTCCATCAACATGACCACTGAATCCCATCAATATGCTTCCTCTGAGAAGCTAAGAAACAGAAATGCGACTGTTTTCTGCTAAAATGCTGTCCAGCAGTGATTCACAAGCATCTTCAAGTAAATCGAGAACCTGCCATGAGATGAGATTCCGCTGGATGAGTAATATTGCAAACAACATATAATCTTTGTGCATAATTAGTAGTCTAGTTCTAGCTTCTTTTGTGCCCTATATTGAAACATTGAATGGATGAAACATAGAAAGCCAAAAGTAACAAATTAATGTCAATAGAGATAAACATTAGGGTTTAAAATGTCAAAATTGCAAAATTGCAAGGAGACAATAGTGAACCTTGAGACGGTGTGGAGTATAATTTACCAAGGAGACGAGGATAGAGAAGAAGTTAAGACTTTTGGTGCCTAAGAAAAGGGAAAATTTATTTTATATCCCTTTGACTTTAATCAAAAATTCATTTTGGTCCTTCACCTTTCAATTTCGGCATAAAAATACTTCGACTTTCCAATTTTTTTCAATGTCATCCTTTAGAAGGAATCCGGTTTTTTTTTGTCCTGCTATAGGGACCGACGGCCGCGCCGGGCCATCTCCAGCCACCAGACGGCCGATCTGAGCCGTCCAAAAATTCTATAAAAAAAAAAAAACAAGGGAACGCGGAAATCAACGGCATCCGATATGTGTAGGGTGCTTAATCCAAACACCCCATTTTTTGTG
This sequence comes from Rhododendron simsii, assembly GCA_014282245.1. Taxonomy (NCBI): domain Eukaryota; kingdom Viridiplantae; phylum Streptophyta; class Magnoliopsida; order Ericales; family Ericaceae; genus Rhododendron; species Rhododendron simsii. The sequence goes on from CM024965.1 coordinate 11,759,859, forward strand.
TATATATGTATATATCCCTAAACGATATTACTGAAAAAATTTGAGAAGTGGAAGTATTTTTATGCTGAAATTGAAAGGTGAAGACCAAAATGAATTTTTGATCAAAATCGAAGGGATATAAGAGAAATTTTCTTCTAAGAAAATGATTTAGTTTCAGCAATTTCTGATCGAAGATTGGCTATATCTGCAAGGATACGTGAGAAACAAATCCAGTGAAGAGACAAAATATACATCATCAAGAAGGCCCTAGGAGAGTTAGTAGGTAACTACGCGTTAGAGTGGGGAGGCTGATTCACGTTACTCTAACCCATGCAATACTAGAGAGGAACGATTCCTCAACGTACTCCAAACTACTTTTGTTTATTTTCTTTTTTCTTTTTCTTTTTTTGAAACCTATAAATTTGAGAAACTGATTGAGTAGTTATGCTAGCGGTGGGCTGTTAGCAGATCCAGCAGTACGGGCAGTGGATCAAGGAGCAAAGGTAAGGTCTTATTTCTTCTCCTATGGTTATGCTAAAGTTTTCGAAGACTGAGGAAATTTGATACTATTATAAAGTGTCGAATATCTTTAGACATGCAACCTTTACAGACACAAAAAAGAAGAAAAAGTTGAGATAACCACCTGGATGTGTTTACACTTAGACGGGCATGACATTCAAGGGAGTACAGCAATTTTATACATCGTAGGTATAATACGGAGTTCATAACACTTCCTATTGACAATATTTCGCATCCAGCTGATGGGATTGTGGAAAAGGCTCGAATCTCGATATATGGAAAGGCTTGAATCTCGATATATGGAAATAAACTAAAACTGCAGACCATATAACATTTACAATAGCAACATGTAATACCTTCTCAAAACCTTGTGGACCACCATAGTAAGGATCTGGAACTTCACTTTCATCGTGCTTTTTACAATACGAGCACATTAACCGAACCTGCATGATTGGCATATGTATGTATAAGAGTCTAAGACCCGCAAATGAAATTATACAGAAATAACCAACCTTTTTATATGCATCAGAAGGTAAGTTCTCCTTAAAATTCCATCTCTCCAAAGCTCCAAGTATATCCTCTACACAGAAAACCAACAGCCAAAAACATGAACAAACACCCAATGGGAAATTCTAAGAGACCCCACCTTATGGTGCAACACTGCAACCAATCATAAAATGTTCCGCATTTTCATGGTGAATGTTATTTCCTTTTGTGGTGAATTTTATGATGGGGAACACCATAAAATAAGTGATTTTGAAAGCAGTATGCCCTTAGAAAAATGTTATGCATCACATTGTGAAAAACGTTACACCTTATAATTTCATATTGTTATTCAATTTATGGGTTTGTTAGACATTCTGATGGTTAATGATATGTATTTCTATAGTGACCGGACTACGTTATTCCAGGACAAGGTGGGGGCACCGTATATGAAAGATATGGATAATGCATAAGATATTGGCCTAAGAGTTTATTCGATCGAATTCAAGACCAAGAAAAAACAAAAATATCCAAATTGCTAGAGAAGACCCATGAAAACATTGTATATTATTGACATCCTTCTACCTTTGTTTTGCTTGTCCATAGCAAGAATAAGATCGAAATCCCTGAAATCCGTGGGCCGAATTGGCCTTGACAACGAAGTTATCTGGATTCCACGCCTTTTTGCGGCAGCCCTCATTCTTGGGTCTGCTTCATTACCCTTTTAAACAACAGCAATCGGAAGCAACCAATGTCAAAAAATTGTCATTCTTTCCCAAATGAAAATTAACAGGACAACCCTAATTAGGATATATGTAGTGTAGTTACGTACCTCATTCTGATTCATCCTACCAGTAGAATCAATCGTGACTAAACCCTAATTACACCCTAGAAAACCCTAATGACAGGTATGCAAACAAATGAACCCTAATTAGGATATATGTAGTTATGTAGTTATGTACCTTAGTCTAACTCTTCCTACCAGCAGAATCAATCATGAAGAACCCTAATTAAAACCTGAAAAACCCTAATGACGGGTATGAAAAAAAACAAACCCCAATTAGGATAGATGTACCTCATGGTAATCAATGGTACCAGCAGAATCAATCGTGAAATTGGAATCAAGGCCCCTTTTCTTGACTAAATCTGTGAAGACACCCTCAGCAGCTGGGCTTCTGCAGATGTTGCCGAGGCACACAAAGAGCACTGAGAAGGGTTTTGTCTCTTTCTCTGCCACTGCCTCTGTGGTTGAAGGAGTTGAAGCCATTGGAGCTGGGATTATGGTTCTTGGTCTTAGGCTGTGGCCTAGAGGATTGTGTGAATTTTGCAGGGATGGGTGTTGATTCGGAGGAATAGGAAGAGTGAGAAATGGGGATTTTAGAGAGAGAAGAGAGTGGTGGCAGAATGGCAAATATGGGGTGGATAGCAATCTACAGTGGGGTGCTCTCATTATTTCAGCTGCTGACTTGCTGTGAGTTTGGAATTGGTTGTTCTGGGCTTTTAAATGAATTGGGGTGGTAAGTTGAGTGGTTCGGGTTTCCGGTGGGCTTGTTCTGAAGAATAGTAGTAGCAGTAGATACCCAGAATATCTACCTAGACAAATAATAGTAGAATCTACAAACTAGAAAGAAAGTGAATGGTTAATAAGCCCACAAAAGACCAAAACGGGACAGGACTGGATTGACTAGATGTTCTCGACAATCTCTACAAAGTGAATGGTTCTGATCATTGTTGTTGGCCCGGAAAGACCCCACAAAAGACCGGAACTGATCTGGACAGGATTGGACTAAGTCCACGCTGGATGGGAGCTTTGTCCCACCTCCGACCTGTATTCAACTTTTTCATTGAGACGTTAAAATTACACTTTTGTTTTATAAACAAAAAGGGTCGGGAAGGGCGACCAGCCTAGCAATCCCTTGGGCGTGACCATAGGGGCTTCCTACCCGTCAATGGAATGTTCGGTTTGAGCCATAACTACTGTCCGTGAAGACAAGCCGTCACCACGGCACCACCTAGGTACAATATGGCTTAGACTCCACCCCCATTAGCGGTAAGACTCGAACACGAGTCTCCGCTAGGGAGTGGGGTGAGCTGAGCCATCCAGGCTACCACCTTCGGTGGTACTATCATTACACTTTAAAATTGCAAGTTTCCATAGTATCTTAATGGAGATGTCGTCATTACTCTTTCTATTGGATTTTTTGGAATCTACTCAGGACAAAATGAGAGTACCAACTCTTACCAACTAACTTTTTAAAATGAACAATTATTAAAAGGCAGCCCAAAATAGAATATTGATCCGTAAAATGAACAATTAGTTTTCAACACGAATTCTGGGTATAGAGCATTATTCTGGTAAATTGCTCAGGGTTCACCACATTATCTTTACTATTGCTACTCATGTGTTGGCCCCGTGGACGAAAGTGAGATCAAATTGGGGGCAGAGAGGAGGAGGAGGGAATTAGTATAGGGATAAAATAAAAGAAAGGAGAGGAGAGGGAGAAAAGGAGAGGAGGAGGATGGTGGGGCAGCCGGCCACCATGGCGGCGGCTGCTATGGCTGTTGTTCCCCCTTTTCTTTTCCTTTGTGTTTTTTGATTTTTCTTTGATAGAAATTGAAGATGGGTGAAATGACAAGGATTCCCCACATTTTAGCAGACAGGGCTCACGGTGTTAGACTTAGGAACTTGATTGTTACAAAATTAAAACCTTTGCGACCGAATGTCTCCAATTTTTACAATTTAGGGACGAAAATGAAACGAAACCAATACTTTGGCAAAATCCTGCATGAATAATCCCAACGACAACTAAGCTGTAATCACAGGGAAATCATAGCTTCTCATAAGAACAATGCCCCTGTGCACTAACTAGTCCCTTTGTAAAGGCTCAGGACAACAATTCACTATCATTATGTCATAACCCTTTAACTTGCCACAACTCCTTCAAGTTAACAATGTACACTATATGCTATATTGCTGTATTCGAGATACAACCAAGGATGAGAAACCCTCATTTCCAAACTGAAAACCAGAGCACCAAAGTTATTCAAGCTAAAACATCTCAAACTCCAAATTCTCTCCTATACTCTTACATTCTTCTGGACACCTAGCGCTTTCCTTATTCTGCAATGGTGTTTCCGCAGCGAAATTCCCAACATCACAGATCTTGGGCATCTCTGGTGGAATTGCACATCGTATCAAAGCCCAATTAATCCCCTCGAAAAACGGATGCTGCTTGATCTCAGCTGCCCCTTTCACAGAACCCAACCTATTCACAGGATCCTTCACCAACAACCCTCTGATCAAGCCCCTAGTATGTGAACCTACACCAGGGATAGAAGGGAACTTGAGACTACGCGATACCACATTCGACAATGTATCCTCATTTGTGGGACCCTTGAAGGGTGTCCTACCATAAACTAGTTCGTACATGAAGATTCCCAACGTCCACCAATCCACCGCACTCCCATGACCTTCTCCTTTGATGATCTCTGGGGCCAAGTACTCGTGGGTCCCTACGAAGGAATTAGACCGGGCAGTTGTGGGCTCCACTACGAGCTGCGGAAGTGGGGTCACTTGGGCAGCTAAGTCAGGCTTCAGCTTTCGGGTTTTTGCTGTAGTGGATAAAAGCCTAGGTGTGAAGCAAGGGACTTGCCATGAGGGTTGGAGGCAGAAAGGGTGTATGCAGCTCGAGTCTGTGCATGGATTTGATGATTCCCCTTTAGGCGACTCAATGACAGGTGATGATTTGAGGAGAGTAGGATTGACAACAGCACATCGTAGTGACAAGTCGAAATCTGAAAGCATGATGTGACCATCTTCTCGGACCAAAATGTTTTCTGGTTTCAAATCTCGGTAAACGACTCCGAGCATGTGTAGATACTCTAATGCCAGGAGGACTTCAGCAACGTAAAACCTGCATAAAATTGGAGAAAACAATGCAAAACTAGGGATGAGACAATTTATGGAAAAAAGATGTGCATTAACCCCTTCACACGAAATCAGTAAAAGAAAATGAAACTATTTTACATGATCCTGGTTATGCTTAGGTACACATGCCGGACAAGACAAATGCACATGGTCATGGACTCATGGAAGAGTGCAGAGTTCCATGTAGGATTGATCTGCCACTAATGCCATAGAATACATAGTATTGTGCATGTCATACAAAGACATCCCACTCATGCATAAATATTACAAATAAAGTGTAAGAAGATAATTAGGCTTATTAATGTTGTGTTTGGATGGATTTTTGAGATTTTTTGAGTTTGGTTTTGGGGTAATGAGTGGAGAGAGAAATAGGGTAATGATTAGAGATAGGGTTAATGAGTAGAGAGAGATAGAGATAGAGAGAGAAATGAGAATAATGATTGGATAGTGGAGAAAAAAATGAGAGTAATGATTGAAAGTAGAGATAATGAGTATTTTTTGAGTTGGAAATTTTTTTCAAGTTCCCATCCAAACAAAGCATAAAATGTTATTGCATAGTTTTAAGACAATTACAGAAAATCGCCTCAGGTTTCTGGAAATTACAGTAACAGGAGCCAATCAGATACCAGAGTACCAAGAACCAAAATTCTAACCACCAACAAGATGGTTAATACTTGGTCATATGAGCAGTTTATGGTGGAATTCACCACACTCTGATTGATCCCCCCTGTATCTTCAACCTCCCTGCCAGTTGGTTTCACGAGATTTCCCTATCCCCTCTATCCTGTAACCAACAGGTCCACCACTTGGCTATTCACTTCTGAGCAGTATTCTAAAACAAGGAATTAATCGGCAATTAATAGCCGATTAATCGCTGGCATGGCCTATCCGATTAGGTCCGACTAACGATTAATCGCCGATTACTAATAACGATTAATTGCCGATTACTAATAACGATTAATCACCGATTACTAATAATGATTAATCGCTCGAAGGTGGCCGACCGCCCGACTAACGCCTAGCGACTTTTAGAACATAGCTTCAGAGTGTGCATGACCGAAACCTTTTTCCTTGAGCCTCAGAGATTTGCCAAGTTTTGCAAGATTTAAAAGGAATAAAGCTGAAGAAACCCATTCTCAGAATAAAATTTGCATTTAAAGGCAAAAATATCATCCAAAAGTGCTCAGTAAATTTTTTTTTTTTTTGTGAACAGCAATTGTTCAGTAATAATGGTACACATGTTAAGCCTATTAAAACTGTTCTCTTATATGAACCGGGAAAAGAGACCATAAGGACTCACGAAAGGTATGACCATAAACATGGAGCATGGAAATAGCCAAGTTCAATGCAAGATCCCACCCAAATCAAGAACCCCGAATCATTTAGGTTGCTTAGATGATCAATTGCCATAAGATTTTAAGTTATTGGGAAATGAGTCCCAATCTTAAAAGTGGAGAGAAACAAGCAAACAGTGCTCATCAATCAAACAACAGGGACCAACAGAAAACAGGCAAAACTTGAATCCAAGAACTCCCAAGACTACAAGTTTGCCTACCATGTTAAATCAACAGTTTTCTCAAAAGCAACAGGGTTCAACATTGTGCATAAAACTATCCAACCGTGTGTGCGCGCTATTTGGGCACATATCCGCACATTCTAATTGCAAGAAAGCACATTAATCAGTTTGAAGGTATATCTATCTGTCAGAGACTCGTGCTTTGAAATTCAAATAGGCAAGCCCAAAATCTTTTCCAAAGTGCTATGCTATTTTTTGACGTAGAAAAACGGAAAAACAAAGAACAAAAAATGGGTCCTGATGGGTATGAAATTTTATTCAAGATCCTCTGATTGCACTTTTCCTATTATTTGGTAGAGAAAAAGTAAGATTACGAGACACCCATAAAGAAAAACTTTGACGTGTTGAAGGCATCTATTAAAGTATACAGCTCAACCCCTATAACACAATCATTTCTGAACTTGGGAAGAAAAGCAGAAATTATGAGTGATGAGTCTCAATATCCAAATACCTGGCTGCTTGTTCAGAGAAACTCTTGTTAGGTTGCTTTTGCCGAAGAACATGCAGATCTCCACCTGGACAATGTTCCATAACCAAGCACGTGAATCTATCTGTCGTAAAATGAGCAAATAGAGTGGGCAGAAACGGATGATCCAGTATTTGCAGTATCTCCCTTTCAGTTTGAGCCCGATGCAATTTCTTCCTGTTACCCAAAAACTCATTGTCCATAATTTTCAAAGCAAACAAGCAGTTTGTGCTAGTTAACTCAGAAAGGTAAACAGTCCCAATGTCCCCACTCCCAAGTTTCTTGAGCAGTTTGAAGTGTCTCAAACCAATGCTTCCGTGCTGCTTCTGCACATGGCGAATAGCTTCCCACCTCAAGTCTTTTGACATGTGCGGTCTATATCCACTGCGGCTGGACCCACTTAGTGTGCTCTCTTCACTATTGCTTGTACTACTGCTGTACTCACCAATGCTACTCTTTGAGCTCTGAGAGAACTCCCCCTTTTCTCTTGATCTGGATTTTTCATCAGCTTTTGAAACCATATATCTAGTACTATTACCAAAACTTGAACTTAAAGCTGGTTTATCGGGACCCAAGTCCATGGCAATTGAACTAACTTCAGATCCAGCATTTGCAGAGCTTGATGTGGGAGATGACTTCTCCTTTTCTATATTTCCACAGCCCGGAGTACATTTGGGCCCCTCACAAACCATTTTGCTCGTGCTAGGACCCAAACCATGATCTACTCCACTATCACATGGAATAGAAGTAGAATCCTGCTTAGCATTCTTCTTGAGAAAGTTCTTGTTCCTGAAAACTGGCCGCATTACATGTCGGCTGCTGTTAGCAGATTTGATACCATTGTTGCTAGCACTATTATCGCTGGAAAGAGAAGATGCAAAATCCAACTTCCCTTTCTGCTCCTTGTCTCGCTCTAATGATTTGACTGGAAATTCACCTGACGTGGGAATAATCTCATCTACCACTGGCAATTTCTCCTTAGTATGAGTGATGGATGAAGAGTGTGTCAATTTTGGCTTACCATTCCACCCCAACCTCAGCATTGAAAATTCATACCCACCATGTGTGGGCAAAGGAACAGTCTCATCCCCTGGTAGTATCTTGGTCATTTCTTCCTTCGGTGTAGATTCCTCCACCAAAAGAGTAGACGAGTGAGCTTGTTGGTTCAATAGTTCCTGCTTGGGAAATTTCTCAGATTCAGATGTCTTCTCAGAGAAATTTGATGTGCTCCCTTCTGGAACAAGGGAGATTTCCACCAAGTTACCTTTACCTGCATCAGGTGGACCGGATTCACTGGCTTCAACTACCACTGCAGTATACAACCTTTTGATAGTTCCGGCTTCTGAGGACCTTGATGAATCTGCTTGTTTGGATAACCGCTTCATAGCAGCCATTTCGGATGCCTGGGATAAGCATAACCCTCTCAATGCCTGCTTCAAACTCACAGATTCAGAAATTCCAATTCCAGAAGCTTGAGATGAACCAGGTCTCATTGGTCTTTTCATAGCACTCTTCCATAAACTGTCTTTACCAACTTGTTCCATCAAACCCCTACTCCTACCCATTGTCCTGATGTCTATTGCTTCAAAAAGTTTGTTAATATCATCCTCTATAGAACATATTTGTCCAGGCTTCAGCTTCAGCATACGACGCTTTCCCGCAAGTTCATCCATCTTCGATTCTGAATAAAATTCTTCCATTGCTTCAACAATTTCAGAAGAACCAGCGATTTTATCCATGTTTACAGGATTCATCTATATATCACACATCATGGATCTGGTGCTGCTATGCTACGCTAGTCTATTTTTCACAAAGCATTTGTCGTGGAAAAAGATACCCATTTGCCAAGAAATGTGCCACCTATCCTCCAAAATTGTCTGCAACCATACTACATCCGGAAATTGAAAGATGTGTGGAGATCTCCGTACTGCATCTATCATTCAGCATTCAAATCTGCTAGAATTCCCGAGTTTTCAGATGTAATCATGTTAAGAGTAATTTACTTAATACAGAGTACAAAAAGATAATTTGTCAAGACATTCATAGCAAAAAAAATAGTGCTGCCACGCAAAATTTTCCGCAGATAGATATAAATTTCACACAACCTCATCTCATTTCTCTCAATTGTCAGAGGCCCCGTGACTAGGTTTGCAACTAATTAAACCTTACCAGTACATATAGTGTGAACAAACTTTGCTCAGAGCATTCATTACAATCAAGTTTCACACAGTACTTATCAAAAAGAATGCTAACACAAACGCAACAAGCTAGATAAGTAACCATCAAAATTGAGACAAGTTTCTGTCAAAATATTTCCCAATAACTGCCAACACCAAAAAGAGGAGGAAATAAATTTTTACCTAAACCAACCCTTCACTTCAGATGATATGAATGTACAAAAAAAAATCTTCAACATATTTCAGGTACAAATTAGCATCTTGATGGCACATGTAAAACCTCAATATCAACGCCAAAATAAAAAACTAATGTTTACCTCACAAGTTCACAACAACCTAAACCAACCTTAGACTTGTTTCCCATTATATTATGGTCCCCAATCAATTCGTACTTGTTTTTAATCTTTACTTCACAACAACCTAAACCAACCTAAGACTTGTTTCCCATTATATGATGGTCCCAAATCAATTCGTACATGTTTTCATATCTAAATCTCTCTTTCCTATAATATATTTATTTATTTCAGCTACACTCATTATTCTCACAAGTACTCAAAACGAAAAGAAAAGGAAAACTAACTTTAGCTCCAAATTCGGGTATCATACAGAGTACGGCACTAACCTAATCCATAAATCCCATCCAGCATAATTAATCCACAAATCCTCACAAACAAAAGCAAAATAAAAGAGAAAATTATTAATATCTGTTTAGTAACCGATTAGGAGTAGTAAATTAGCAAGCTATTGACACCAGAAACCCGAGCGTTGTTTGGATCAGAACTCATCGAAATCGGTTTGACGCCTAAAGTTGAACCAAAACTAACACTGAACACAGAAGGAAAGGAGGAAAAAAAAAACTAAAAGTTTTATCAAATTCAAATTTCCGACACGTGTACGGAAAATCGAATCGAACAAAAACAAACAACAAAATACGGAACAAGAGGTTCGATCAAATCCATTTCCAGTAAGAAAGAAGAAGAAAATCGATACCAGTCAAACATGAACCTCAGCGATTCAGCACAATCAGTACAAAAAAAAAATATTACAGAAGAGAAAAAATGCTCAGAGATGAAGAAGTTACCAGAAAACAAGACCAGAGCGACCCCAACCACCGAGACTGTGCTCGTAAGACAGTTCAACCAAAAGGTGCGTACTGTTAAGGGTTTGATGGAACGAGAGCGTGTGAGAGAGAGAGAGAAAAAGGAGGAGGGGAGACTGTTTAGGGCACGGGAAAAGGAAGGTGATGTTGTTTGGGGATTGAATGGAGAGAGAGAGAGAGAGAGAGAGAGAGAGAGAGCCGGGGGGAAAAGGAGTTGAAAATACAACAGTAGTAGAGCTGCAAATCACGAGAAGTGTCACTGTTCGTTTGCTCCTATGTCTGTGAATTGGCGGAAAAAAGAAAGGAGAGAGAGAGAGAGAGAGAGAGAGAGTGGGGGAGTGTTGGCGGTGGCGGTACAGACACTAGAGTGGACAGTGGTACATGGGATTAAATTGGGCGGTTGCTATGCTGTCCCGGGGGATCTTTCAAAATTGGAACCCTTCTTCCATTCCTTCCACGGGGACATAGACAATTAGACACAAAAAGGAAGGTGGAGGGCAGACCCTAGTTTCACGAATTGGGGATGGTATTGTGTACTTGTACGTGCAGAACTGTGCTACACGTCTCCGAGCAGTCGGATCATGCATCTAACAGTTGGGATCTTATTTCGACAATAAACGACTCTTAATTGTTGATTGCTGAGATGAAATCCGAGCCATAAAATGTACGATCCGACGATTCGAAGGTATGCAGCACGACTCACTGAACAGCACCAACCCGACCATAGTTTCTCCTTTGCTAGTAATTTCCAAGTCTATTGGATGGTGGGGAAAGAGAAGGTGAATTATTATCATGCTTTTTTTTTGTTTCATATCCCAAAATTGTACTACTACTACTATTCTTTTGGAGGAAATGAATTCTATGTGGAGTACTTTGTTCCGTAAAGTCCATTCCACTAATTAAAATAAGTACTATTTTCGTTTTAAAATAAATGTCCAGTCCGCAAAACGATAACTTAAAATTACTAATATATTTTCTAAAAAAAATAATTTTTTTCATAAATTAAAAGAATTTATTGATATCCTGGTACATTGTTGAAAAAAGTTTGATTTTTTTTTGAAAATTTTGTATTATTTTGAAGTTCTCGTTTTATGGAGCGGACATTTATTTTTGGACGGAGGGAGTAGTTAGTATATTTTAGTTTTGAATTTAAAGTGATGTATTGTGAGAGAATCACCTGCCTCATAAAGCGGAAAATAAGCACTTTAAAATAAGAATTTCAACGGACGGAGCCTAAGTAGTGTCCGTGCAAGCTGATTGAGAGTGAAATTGTAAGCGTATTTCTGAAACATCTTAAATTATTAAAATTTACCAGAGCAAAAATTGAGAGCCATATTAAATGGTCCTATTGAAAAATCATGATGTTGGAAAGAAAACTTACTATTTGCAAGTGAGACACCTGGGAAAAAGAACTTTGTCTAAGATCCCAATTGAGAAATCTGAATTGTTGTACAACTGAAAAAGTGAGTACCATTTTTATTGTGTTCAGAGACCAGGGAAAAAAAAGAACTTTGTCTAAGATCCCAATTAAGAAATCAATTGTTGTACAATTGAAAAAAAAATACTTCATTCAATAGATTGAATAGAAGGAGCAATTCTTGTCCAAAATAGTACGTTTTTTCGCCCCCGTTTAATGGTTTTCTAAAATAAGACGTTAGACTCCAACAAGCAGCTACAAAAAGAAAGAAAATGAAAGGAAGACGAATTTTCTAATCCGTTTTGGTAAGACCTTTTTTTTTCATCCTTTAGAAACCAAACAATAAGGAATGAAAAACATATATGATTTTTACGTGTCCTTCCCTCCAAACACGCCATGAGAGAGAGAGAGAGAGAGAGAGAGAGAGAGATATTTGTTCCCGACAGTCAAAACCACTTGTTCAATTTTAACGCAACATAAAAGCTTGCATATCCTACAATTCCAGATATAGCATTCTAAAAACCCTTTGATTAATCAAATGAATAGGATTTGAAAACCTTTTCTTAGATGAGAGAAAAACTTATTCATAGTGGAGCGGTAATTTCAGCAATTCAAAAGTGTTTTGGACAGTTTGGATTAAAAATAATCTATTAACATTAATAGATTATTTTTTATCTGGACCGTCCAAAATACTTTTAGACGACTGAGATTGAGCATCGTAAAACTTATTCACGACTGCTCTGTGAATAAGTATTCCTCCCTAGATAAAACCAAAGAGCTCGGCAAGTTTAAAAACCTTTCCTTTTGAAAACCCAAAAAAAAGAAAAGAAAAAAAGAGGTCCCAATCAATTGAATGTGTTAACTTTGTTGGCCAAACTCATGATTTTTGCATGTAAAGTCGTGAAGTCTATTATTAAAAATAATAATAGGATGGCAGTGCAGCAGCACCATATGAAAGGAGTAGTAATAGATTTCTCCAAGAATGATGCCTAAAAGTAAAGTAAAATATACCCATTATCAAAGTCAAAAGGGTTCCCCCCCCCTCCTCAATGACCAAGAACATAACAACAGAGATCTCAGAAATCGAGAGTTTTGAGTGATTAATCCCATTCTCATCCACCAACACCCCCAAAAATACGGGCCTTGTTTGTGCCCACTACAGTTGGAGTTTTGTTTGGGTTTGTCGAGTTGCCTTCTATAGCCACCGTCACCGCCACCGACCGGGGATACTGATTCTGTATTGACGGTGACGCGAGGCTCATTACGGATTTTGTACGGAAAATTTGAATCCTTCAATAATTTATAAAAAAAAATCTAAAATTTAGATGACAAATGGAAAGATTGGATCGAGCACTTACAGGTATCGGATTGAGCTGATTTATCGCAAAAGTCACTAGGGTTTTTCTTAAAAAATATTACTGAACAGCTCGGATTTTTTGTGCGAAACCTGTAATGGGCCCCAAATCGCCGTCGGTTCAAGATCAGTATTCCTCCGGTCTGTGGCCATTGAATTTCTGTTTTATGAAGTCTGATTTAGTCGTAGTTTAGTCTGATTTAGTATTCAATTTACTAGGTTATTTTGCTAACCATGTTCGGATTCATCCAAAACCTAAATAGGGGTACCACATGATGCAAGCTGCACGTCGTGCATGCAGCATGTACCTAATTACACATTTGCGACACCACGTAAAAATTTCAGTATTGTTAACTCATTTGTGTTGTTACCTGATTTATTTTTCGTGTGATTGTATATGTTAGGTCGAAACTCAGAACATGCTTGAGACGAAAAACTTGAGTGACAGCCAACTACGTACTTACACTGGAAATTTTAGATCACATTAATTTTTCGTGGTTTTTTAGATAAAAATTATATGTTTTTTATACCTATTTTTCTAGCTCATACGGCTATCACATCCATATGTTCTTGTAACATAACCAATTAAAAGATGAATTATACAAATTTAAATTCAATTTTTAGTTCAAGTGGGTTGCGTTAATACTACTAATATCGTACAAAAACAGCAGTTTCTTGCTACAAAAATATCTCAAGCCTCTTTAATTAGATTTGCGTTGATAAAAATCTCGTGCCTCAAATTATTGTTTTTCCGTTGTGCTTGCATTTTATTTTACCCACTTAAATTCATAGTTGATAGGTTTACAAACAAATTAAAAATTGAGGAGTCCAACAATGTCTAATAAGAATGTGATTGAGGTTAAGTTCCGCTAAGAGCTTTTTGGAATTTTTGGGTTTTTTCTTATTTTATCCTTAATCAAATTTTTTCTACTTTAGTTAGTTTTGCGGTTAACTTTTTATAGATTATTGATTCGTCTAGCCAAGATGATTCGGAAAAGTAAAAACTTATGAATTTTATCCAAATATTTCTTTAAATATTCAAGATAAAATCCAAAAAGCCCATCCACAAAAGTTTAGGCGCAAAACTAACAAACGCAAAAAAAAAAAAAGAGAAATCCAAAAAATTTAGCCGGAACTTAGCCTTAGTTTTTCTATTTTGATTTGGCCCCCACCCCCACTAATTGGTAGCCGCCCTTCATGCAGAGAAAAGCGAAGCGAGTCGTTCTAGTCTCTGTCCTGGCTTAGACTATATTCGCATTTCATACTTTTGTTGGTCTTTATTCAATCGAAATCTTCATTAATTATATGTGTGTGTGTGTTTTTTTATTTTTTTGGAGTAACGGGTAGAGAGTTCAAAAAACTTATTAAAAATCGTGCAGAGAGTTAAAAAAAATTTTGAAAACTTTAAAGAGAACAAAATGTTTATTTCTATCGATCCTACTTTGATAAGTCAAACAATTTATTTAGGGAAAATGATGGCCAATGACGTGTTTTGATAATTACTACCCGCTAAAGACATTTTCAGCATTAATGCTGTCTTTAACGGGTATTTATGCTAAAAATATCTTTAGCGAGTATTAATTATCAAAACACGTCATTGCCGTCATTTTCCCAAGGAGTATAATTCTTTTGCTAGGCCAGTGTCTTAAAGTTTTCCGGGCTGGGCCAAGACTGAGGAACATTAGCTGTAGAATTCGGCTTGCCTACAATAACACAATATAGCTTCGGCCCAGACACTGGTTCGGCCCATTATTAAGTTTTCCACCAATTCACTTTATTTTGTTGTCTTTTTCACTCCTTTTCTTTGTTTTCTTTCTTTCTTTTTTTTGGGTTTTGTTGGTAAGAGCTTTTAATCAGAAGTCAAAGACAGTTCGCTTACGCCAATGCTAGAGAGACACAAAACACTTATACGCACACTCCCTCCCTACAAAATTGTATGGTACATATTTTTGTCGAGAATCATTTTGTACTGCTAACACGCACATGTAATGTTGATGAATAACGTTAAAAGAGGAGTTATATATATACCACTTAACTTAAGCAATTAGGGCTTAATTCTGAGTACCCAAAACGGATCAAACTTATTATCATGATGAGTCAAATAGATTCAAAGGCTCCCTTGTCACATATATAATATAGATTGTACGAGGCAATGATGGAAAGCTCTATAAGAAAGCATAATGATCATGAACGGATGCATTTGAAAAATTGGGAAAAGTATATATAGGGACAAAACTGCTTTTACTGCAATCTGTCTTGGATCGTGTTGTAGTGCTCAAAATTAAAATGCACCCAAACCAAATTTGTATTAGTTTTGCATACAACATCGGAAGACTGATGATTAGGCACCACTCAACTTACATGATTAGGATTACCAAATTATTTAATTAAACATTATACATTAGTCAAATAGAATGGCACACTTTTGTCACATGGGCGGGTTCGATTCTCGTCAGCACTTATTCCCTTCCCAAGTCCCCTATGATAAAATAAATTAGGTTTAACGAAGGGTTAAAAAAAAAAAAGGCCGTAGCATTGGGTTATGATGGAAGCACAATTAATATAATATAACAAAGCATTACCAGCAAAAATTGGGGCCGATGCTTTAAGGACCAAAGTGAATTTAAAATCAACAGTGATCTCTTACTTGAGGTTAATTTGGATTAAAAAGTAGGTAACTTATTTTTGTGGTTTTTACTCATTTTTTTTTTTTTGCATTTATTTATTTTGCGTTAAATTTTTGTGATTTATTGATTCGTCTCGTTGAGAGGAATCGGAAAAGTAAAAAAGTAAGATGAAACTCATAATTTTTTAAATAAAGACAAAAATAAGTCAAAAAGACAATTTATTTTTACTTATTTTGTTTTTTTGAAAAATTTTATGAGTTTCAATCAAAATTTTATATTTTTTTGATTTCTCTCCCTGAGACAAATCAATAAGTCACAAAAGTTTGATGTAAAACTGACCAATGCAATTTTTTTTTTAAATATAGACAAAAATAAGTTGCTATTTGACTTTTAAAGCCAAATCCACCCCAATCCCTCTCAAGAGATCTATAACATAATTGCAACCATGTTCGGCTAAATAAGCCGAGTGGCTTATTTTTTTGTCATTATTCAAATTTTTTCACATTTGTTAGTTTTTCTACAATTTTTTGAGAATTATTGTTTCATCATGACGAGGGGAATCTAAAAGCAAAAAATTACAATCAAAACCTTTTTTTTTTTTTGAATAAAGACAAAAATAAGCCAATAAGCCAATTTTTTCGTTTTTATTCAAAAAAAATTGGATTTCGATTGTAATTTTTTAATTTTTAGATTCCTCTTGTAGTGAAAAAACAATAATTCCCAAAAAAATTGACAAAAAACTAATAAATGCAAAAAATTTAAATAAGGACGAAAAAAAAGTCAATTGGCTTATTTAGCTGAATAATCCTAGCTTAGTTCCTGTTAGATGGGTGTTTTCGAAAAATTATTTTGACAGATTTTTAGATTCTAGCTTCCAAAAATCAATTTTTAATGTGTGTGAAAAATTCTACATAAGTGATTTTTAGAATCAACATATTCTGATAACCCGAAAAATGAAAGAAACTCCCAAAATTTCAAAGCTGTGTTTATGTAGCTTTTGGAATTCTGCAACACAAATTTTCGCAAAATGGATAAAATATATACTAAATATTAATGAAAGTCACTTTCGCAAGGAAAAATGTGGGAGCGACAAGTGTCCCATTCTCTTTCCATTCATTAATTTAATAAACTCCGCAAAATATCCTAATTAGCCCTAACTCCTTATTCCTAAAAGGAATTATTATATACGTACCATCCCCATCAGAGAGTTTGGAAGGAAAGAAACGATATTATGGGTAACAAAATTCTTAATTTTAAAGCTTAAAGCAAGTTTTCCTATGAAAACAAATCTCAAAATGGGAATTGTTTAGCTACCAATCTGCCTTTGTAGATGAGTAAGGAAAAAGAGCTAGGAAAGAGAGTTTATAATTAGTCCGAAAATAAT
The DNA here is from genome assembly GCA_014282245.1 of Rhododendron simsii. NCBI lineage: Eukaryota > Viridiplantae > Streptophyta > Magnoliopsida > Ericales > Ericaceae > Rhododendron > Rhododendron simsii. The sequence continues at coordinate 11,776,868 of CM024965.1, forward strand.
TATACTACCAAAACCCGTTCCACTATTGGTTCTTAAAAAATAAGTATTTATTTGCAATTTTCAAACTTAAAAATAGTAGGCTTACTAAAATAAAAAAAATTTATACAATATGGATCTCATTTGATAAATTTCGATGATATCTATCAAACCCTGCAAAAAAAATTAAAAAATTATTTTTTAAAGTTTATTATTTTTAAACTTAAAAATAAGTCCTTATTTTTTAAGTACTTATTTGAGAAAGCGGAACGGGACTAACTTTATAATTGGCTACGATTAAAGCAAGTTTCCTATGAAAACAAACCTCAAAAAGGGATTGTTTACCAAGGGGTTAGCCTAGTGGTTGTAGCACTTCTTTACCAGGTAAAATACCTGGGTTCGAGTCTCATCGCTGCGAATTGCAGCACCCCTTCCCCTATCTCCTCCCATTGATTGACCAAAAAAAAACCAACGTAGCCATGAAGCACAGGAGCCCCTACCCACACCCATAAATGGCACTGTTTTGGGAAAAAAAACATCTTTACAATTTCTCTTTGCAATCCTATAGAGCAGAAATGTGATTATAACAGACCTAGAGAGAAAATTTAATTATGCATCTTTAGAATAATAAGATTTTCGCACTGGTTCAAACGGATTAAAAATTAGAGCAGTTAATTTTTTAACCATATTTTAATATATAAAACAGTTTAAAAAAATTAAGTGCATATATAAATAGTTTAAAAAATTTCAGTGCTCCAATTTTTAATCCTTTTGAATAAGTACAAAGATTTTATTGTGCTGAACATATTATTCTAAAGGATCATAATTAAATTTTGTCTCTTAGACTCTCATAATTAAGTACCTGCTCTTTATTTAAGATTCTGTAAAGCAAAAACATGATTATTGGAGCCTTAGAGACAAAAGGTAATTATGTCTCTTTAAAATAATATGATCAGAATAATAAATCTTTGCACTTGTTCAAACGGATTAAAAATTGGAACACTTAATTTTTTTAGACGGTTTATATATTAAAAATATGGTTAAAAAATTAACTGTTCTAATTTTCAATCCGTGTGAACCAGTGCAAAGATATTATTATTCTGATCATATTATTCTAAAAAGGCATAATTAATTTTTATTTCTAGGGCTGTTATAATCGCATTTCTGCTATATAGGATTGCAAATAGAAAAGGTAAGGATGTTTTTTTCCCAAAACGGTGCCATTTGTGGGTGTGGGTAGGGGCTACTGTGCTTCATGGCACAACAGAGCCCCTGCGTCTTACTACCTATACACCCAAGAAACTTTTTTTGGGGTAAATTAACCACTTTATAAAGCAAACAAATAGAAAAAACAGAGTTTTCCAATACAGACTCTGAAATGGCTACTAATAAGGAACCTTAACAAGGAAAAAAAGAGAACCAAAGCCTAAGCACCAGCTAATAGAAAACAACAAAACTAGCCAAAACGATAACTAGCTAGGAACTAAAAATCCTCGAATCTAAGCCCCAGATATTAGCCAACAAACAGTTCCCATCAGTCCGCTTGAGGCCTCTCCAAGAGCATAGGCATGCCCAAACTTCAATAATAATGTGAGAGCCCAAGAGAGGAGCAGGAAGAGCTTTACCTTGGTATATTCTGGTATTCCTTTCGTGCCAAATCCTGTAGATAGAAACTGCCAACGAGAGTTTGTAGATTCTGCGAGGGATAGAGGCACCAATCATCCGAGAACACACCCAATCAATTTCCTCAACCAGCCCCAAAACAGTTCTTGCAGTTTGATTCTTTGTTAATACCATTTTCCAAGCCTCCTTAGAAAATGGACACTCAAAAAATAGGTGTTCATGGGATTCCATGGCACCAAGGTAGAGGACACAATTAGCATCAATCCCCATTCCCCAGTTAAGCAACCTGTCCTTCGTAGAAAGACGACCCATAAAAGCAATCCACTCTATGAAGGCCCAACGACGAACATGGTGGGGAAACCAAACACTTTTCGGCCATGGAACCTTATGAAGAACAGCCCTCAAAGCCTGCCAAGCAGAATTGGCAGAAAACTTGCCATCCATAGTTAAGATCCACCTAACCGAATTAGGAATTGCAATGTTTGGGATCAAAGTAGGGGGGTACATGCAACAATTTCCCTTGTGGCCATACTCCGAGGTCTAGGCCATTTCCAATTACCTTGATGTATAGTGGTAGACACAAGAAACTTGCCTAAATAATTTTCTTTCACTTGCATCAAATCTCCCATTAGTGAACGAGAACCAATCCTCTCCCCTTCAGCAGCGGTAAAGGCCAGAACAATTTGCGTACTAATTTTCTTCAGGTGAATAGTTACAGGCAGGTTAGCCTTCGGGCATTTTTCCAATTGCAAAAGAAAAAAAAAAGCTGCATCTTTCAATCACGTTCCTAGACTGTGATGGTAAGGACATCGTAGACAAAAACCGAGATCTAAAACCAGAAAATTAAGTTCGTGCCAAATTATTTTCCATCTCGGTTTTAACCATAAAAAAGTGGGAAAGGTGAATTTCAAACTTAATACAGTACTCGTAGAGGTTTCAAAGCAATCTATTGTTGGAACAGTGATGTATTAAAATCCTTTAGCTGTCCACAATTGCCTTTAAGTTGACAATGACTGAAAATGTGGGCTTGGCCTGCAGGCAAAAAACAAGAAACTGATGCCTTGTGAAAACTAATTGAATAAATGCTGGAAAATTTGGTGGTGAAACTTAAACCTGCATTTCATTTTCATCCACCGAACCTAACTCAAATACACCAACGCTCTTCAACTACCACGTACGTATAGTTATCTTCCTCACGACCTCAACTAGCCATGGTCCTCCTGGCCGACAGCTATTTTTACCGATTCGGTGCAAATGAATAGTATTTTAATATTTGACCTCCGGCCCTGACTCGAGTGCGTGATTCCAACGCGTTAATAAGTCCTTCGAACATGATCAATATTCATACTGGTTAAAGTCTCCAAGAAAAGGGTTAGAGTAGAAGAAAAAAGAAACGAAACATGATGATCGATCGATGCATAATATCGCTTAACATGCATATATGCTTAACGTCAGAATTAACTTGGCATGATTAAGATACCACATGAAACTTTATGGACCATCAGGAAAATTTTCAAGTTACGAGTTAATGTCCAGTCTTGGATAAAGTGTGTAATTGGGGATGGCAGGGCTACCTTCTTATGGTTTGATAATTGGCGCTCTCTTGGGCCTTTATACCAGAGATTTGGCAAATTTGTTGTTTTCAATTTCGAAAGATCCCTCCAAGCTAAAGTGGATTCTATCATTCAGAATGGCATGTGGAAATGGCCTCGCCCTAGAAATGTAATCACCAAGGAGATCATGACTGGTACTTCCCCTGGCTTGATCCCAAACACTGATGTTTCTGATTTTGTGCGTTGGTCTCTGAATGGTAGTGGAAAATTTACACTTAAATCTACATGTGGAATGCCCTGCGTACTGTGTATCCCGTGGTCCCATGGGCTAAAGGTGTATGGTTCTCTCACAATGTCCCTCGATGGGCCTTTATTGAATGGTTAACTTTCCTAGGCAGATTGTCCACTAAGGATAGACTTCTAAGATGGGGTCTAGGGGTGAATGCAACATGTGTACTCTGTTGCCTGGAAGATGAGTCTCATGAGCACTTATTTTTTGATTGCGATTACTCCAAGTATGTGTAGACTCGTATGCTTGGCAAAAACAACATTGTTAGGCCTTGTTATGGGTTGGCTAGGGAAATTGATTTGTTATGCACTCATATGAGAACGAACTCTTATACCAAAAGGACTTATAAACTGTCCTTAGTTGCATCCATCTATTGGATATGGAGGGAGAGGAATGCTAGGGTGTTCCAAGGAATAAGCACTTCTGCTGAAAGCTTGTGGTCTAAGATTGCAGATGAAGTCCAAGCTTGTATGTGTTCTTGGAGGAAGATAAAGCCCAATGATGAGAATAGACTGTTGGTTAGGAGCTGGAATGTGCATTCCAGTAATCTAGTTTCGAGTTAGTCTTGCATAGGAGTTGAGGCTCCGTTCCAGAAACCTTCTTAAAAAATAAGTACTTATTTTGCAACTTCTCAAAGAAAATAAGAAGGGTTGTTCCACAAAACCCAAATAAGCAACTTATTTCACATTTTCAAACTCAAAAATAATGTAAATGAAAAATAATTTTTTAATTTTTTTTTTGCACTGTATTAAAGATCTCAATGAGATCTATCAAATAAGATCCATATTGATAGGAAAATTATTTGTGTAAGCAAATGATTTTTGAGCTTGAAATTGTCTTCTTAAAAAATAAGTAATTGTTTACCCTTTTGTGGAACAACCCTTCTTATTAGACAAAAAATAAGAACTTAAACCCGTTCTGGAACGGGGCCTGAGTATTGTTGTTTCTTGTAGCATTGTTCGCTTTCTTACTTTTCTTTGTTTTGCTTTCGCCTTTTTGGCTTGACTGCTTTTAAAGGCTCTGCCTTATGTTTGGGTTTGTTTGCGTGCAATGAAATGATTAAAGTTACCAAAAAAAAACTTGGTATGATTTTGTGTGGGTGCAATTAAGTTCACATAAAAAAGGACTAAAAAATAGGAAACTACTTTCAGTGATTTGAATGTGTACTACAGATGGATAGTTTTCGGGGAGATGATCGCTTTTTTGCGAGTAGGTTGTGTATTTACTTTGAGTGATTCCTCACTTGTTACAATTTTGTCTAGAGATAGAGAAATATTTTTCCAACTTTCACATCGAGGGCACAGCCGACTCACCTTTTATCAGCATTGATTCCAAGAGGAGGAATTTTTCAGAAGCAGCAGTACGGTCACCGCATGAATTTCGCAGTGACTTTTCACCGCACATCTATTGTGGGTTCCAAAAAATACAGAAAAATATTCATAAATTTTAAAATAACATTTTATGGGACCCTGTAAAAAAACAGCTCTAACGAATATCGATAGATAGATTTTTTAAATTTGTAGGGATGAAACTGCAAAACTAAACAGTTTCATTACTACGAATTCCAAAAAGCATAGCTATCGATATCCATTGGAGCTGATTTTTTACGGGTCCCATGAAATATTATTTTAAAATTTATAAATATTTTTTTGTATTGTTTTGGAGCCTGGAGCGGGCCCCAATAGGCACGCGGTGGACGGTCACCACATTTTCATGCAGTGTACCTAGACTTTCTGATTTTTCAGTGCCAGATGGGTACATCTGACGTGATGTCCGCTTAGCACATCCGGGCCGTCCAAAAGTATTTTGGATGATCCGGATTAAAAACAATCTAAGGTAATAAATTGTTTTTAATCCGAATCGTCCAAAATACATTTGAACGGCCCAAATGTGTCGAGTGAAACCACGTGGTACCCCGTACCCACTCGACACTGTAGCTTTTGAGTTGTGACCTCAGAACAAGTACATCGGCAAAGGGGAAATGGCTTTTTGGCTACTTTAGATAGGAAAAACTCAAAAAGCACCCTGTACCAGTAGAAGTAAAAGAGTAGTTAAAATGAATTTATGAATAATTGTACTCTATTTTTAGGGAAAATTTCTTATATATCCCTTCGATTTTGATCTAAAATTCAATTTGGTCCTTCATCTTCTAATTTGGACATATAAATACTTCGACTTTTTAATTGGTTTCAATGTCATCCTTTACCTGGACGGCGTTATGTTTTTCAACGGAAAAAGAGCACGTGAGGGGTATTATTGTCCATTCATCTCTCTCTCTCTCTCTCTCTCTCTCTCTATATATATATATATATATATATATCTTCAAAACTCCATATATACACAAGCAACAAAACCCAGGCGCCTCACTGTCGATCTCTCCGGCCACCCTCTCCCCTCTCCCTCTCCTCTTCCTCTTCCTCACCCTCCTCCTCCTCCTCATCTCCTCTCTCTCTCTCTCAGTGCTCAATCTAGATACTGGGATCTAGCCCGAGAGACAGAGCTATTATGATAGGGATCTTGGCTCGGCCTGGGTGAGTGGAAAGGGGAGTGTGTTCCGGTGAGGATTTTCCAACGACGTCGTGTAATCGGAAGCTGAGCAAGGTATTTTAGTGACTGGTATGAGGTGATAAAATGGGAAGATGAACGAAATGACCTGAGTATCTATTGCCAAGGGATTCTGACGGGGCCACGGGCATGGGACCCACACGTCATCGATCGTCGCTGGGAGGTACTGTTGGAATGTATTAGTTCTTTGTGTAAAAAAAATAGTTTGATAGCATAGTGGGTGGAAAAGATAAGTCCTGTTTCTGGTTTGTTTGAAAAGGGGATAAGAAATTTTTTAGAAATTTTGCGGTTTTAATTTTGGAGTGGGAAATAGATTCCGGGGCCGGGGGAAACACAACGACGTCATTTTTATTCGGCGAGGAAATGAGAGGTTTTCCAGGAGGAATCTTGGCCGGTGCTAAACTCAGCTCCTTTTCTTCTATCAAGTTTACGACATCCAACAGTTCCTTTGTGATGCTTGGTTATTGGATTCTAAGATCTTTAGACTCAACAATTGTGGATAGTCTCTGTTTTTTGTTTGGATTCTTCTTTTTCAATTGTAATTAGATGAGCTTTGAAAAGAAATCTGTGGGGGAATAAAATAGGGGTGACCCATTTTAGTGAAAACAGAGGAGACCCAAATAGTGAAAACAGAGCATATATCTCTTTCTATCACTCATTCTGTCTATCAGTCTTTCTCTCTCTACAAGAAATCTAGTGATTGAGGTTAGATGGGTAGGCAAGTTTCTCTCTTATGTGGAGAGAGATGGAAAGAGATTGGGGATGAGGTGAATTCTTCCTAAATAAGGGGGGTGGATTAGGAAGGTTCTTACCCAGTATGGGAGAATGGGTATAGTTGAATTTGGGTAGTGGTTTCAATGTAGGAATGAGCAGAGGGATGGGGAAAAAGCTACGGGGTTTAACTATAGAGAGAGAGAGAGAGAGAGAGAGAGAGAGAAAGAGAGAGAGAGGAAGGGAGGGAGGAATGGGCAATAATACCCCTTAAAAGGGGTCACGTGCAGGGCACGTGGTCATTTTCCTTCCAAAAACATAACGCCATCCATGTAAAGGATGACATTGAAAACAATTAGAAAGTCGAAGTGTTTATATGTCCAAATTAAAAGGTGAAGGACCAAATTGAATTTTAGATCAAAGTCGAAGGGATATATAAGAAATTTTCTCCTATTTTTACCTATGCACTATTTATACTCCTTTTTTTTATTATTTCTTTCTCTCTCTTCTCCCTTCTTTCTCCTCTTTTTAAATAATAAAGATAATAGAAAATGAGTGAAAATATATATATTTTAATTGTTGTTAGGTAAAAGAGATAGTATTAATGTAATTGTGAAGGAAAAAATTGATAGCTAAAGTAAAATTGTGAACTGTTCACAAGGTATTATACATATTTAATGGTAAACTTGCTCTCAGTAGTATTTTAGCATGGAAACCTTTAAGGCCCCGTTCCAGAACACCTTCTTAAAAAATAAGTACTTATTTCACATTTTTAAACTCAAAAATAATGCAAATAAAAAATAAATTTTTAATTTTTTTTTGCACCGTATTAAAGATTTCAATGAGATCTATCAAACAAGATCCATATTGATAAGAAAATTATTTATGTAAGCACATAAATTTTAAGCTTAAAATTATTTTCTTAAAAATAAGTACTTATTTTCCTTTCGGGAATGAGGCCAAACTCTAAACAGAAGCATTATATTTAAAGTTTCAAGATAACTTGAAAGAAAATGATGACTAGCTAAAAGGTGAAATGACAATTATGGTAACCCACGCACTAGAACAGTGAACACTAGTAAGAACTACTTCTACTAATAAGTTTAGGAATAGCAACAGGGCGGGCCGGATTTTGTCGCACCTTGACTCTGACCCGAAAATTTAGCCCTGCCCCCGACCCGAAAATTTAGCCCCACCCCCGACCTAGGACCGAGTAATTTATGGGTACCCCCGTCTCATCCCTCTTAGGCATCAGATTTACCCGCCCCCCTCATTTTTATTTATTTATTAATATGATCTATATTTTAAAATAAGTGAGCACAAACAATAAAAATTTATGAAATAACTATTATAATTTAACCAAAATCTATTATGTGAAAGGAAAATGGAAGAAATAATTAATATTTTATGTGGTATTTTAGTTCTAAGGGTAAAAATACAAGAATAAAAATAGTTTTTATGCGTAAAATGATTTCGGGGCGTGGCGGGTACCCGAACGGGGTAACGTCAACCCGACCTCGACCGGGTTTCATCAATTTTCCCCCGACCTGACCCCCAAAAAATACAACAAAAACACACTCCAATCGGAACGGGGCGGGTGGGTTAGGGACTGGTTGAATTGCCATCTCTAAATAAGTTACCTCTAAAATAATGGCAGGATCAACATTAGTTGCCCTTTCAAATCATGCAAATAATTGAAGAATTTCATCTAAATTGCTGGAAAAATGGGCAAGATCAGCACTACTCAATTCTGCTTTTGTCTGGAAGGAGCTGAATTAATTCACTACTACTCCCTCATTAGAAGTACACAAAATTGGACATACACCTCTATTTACATCACCGTAAATGCATGACCAAGAAATCATAAAAATAGTACTCCTATAATGCCGGCCACCAAAAGAAAAGAATAAGGTGATGAAACAACATGGCCTTGTCGCCCCTTCATGTGTTTTAGTACCGTCATGTGTCAAAAGACAAGAGCATCTCCAACCGGAACATGCCAAATCTGAGGTTGATGTTCAACGTAAACTTTTGACAGCTTCTTCCGTTCCAATCAAGCTGCCTTTCCTTAGGCTAAGTCCACGTGTAATTGAAGCTTGCTCCAAATATGCCAATTTTGACATCAAGCTAGTAGCTTACCAAGTTTTGAAAAACGTAACCGTTTGAAAATTTTGGCTATTTGAATTTAAAAAATGCCATTTGACATAAGGGTTGGAGAGGAATAGATTGATGTCAAATAAAAAGAATACAGGGGTTGGAAAGGAGGCTTTAATGTCAAATGGGAGATGCCAAAATGCCATATAAGTCTTCAAAAAAAAATTTACATCTCCAATTTGAAATCTAGGGTTGGAGATGCTCTAAGACATAATCAGTGTTGACAAATTCCGTTCCGTACTGGACATAAAACGGTACACATAAGCATGTGTTTCGTACTATTTCAAATATCAGCCGATACCGGGTGTACCGACTTGTACCGGACGATATTGGGCTTGTACCGGAATCTTGGTCAAAACGGAATGCTTAAAAATTGCTTGAAAAATAGATAATTCAACAGAATTTGGAGTCTATAATATGCTAACTATCTTAATTTGTTATTAGGACTAATTTTAAGGTATATCAAAGTGTTAGAATCAATTTTATACCTCTACTTTGAGTGTTTTTAGTTTTTTTTTTTTATTTTTACATATAGTAAAACCACATGATATTTGTGGGCCACCACAGCCCCGGGTGGATCGGGGCCGCCCGAAAAATATGTTTTGATTTGAAAAATTGAAGAGTCGCCACCCGAATTTGAGGTCCGCCATCTGAGAAACCGTTTTGATTGAAAATGATTGTTTGAAAATGAAAACTAGAGATTATTTTGGGTTTGGAAGCCATGTTACGAGAGGAGAAGGGCTTTACGGCACCCTTCTCGCCCGATACGAGGTCGGTCTCTACTAAACATTTGTGCGATTTTCATTAAAAATATTTTGTTTCATTAAGCAGCTAGCAAGTATCCACAGGCATCAAACATAAAGAGTTGGTGCTTATGTACAGTGTATGATGATGGAATGATACAAAATGAAAAACAAACAGCAAATGGAGAACTATTACTGAAATCACTCCCGAGCGCTCAGGATTGCACTCCTGAGTGCTCAGGAGCTCTGCCGAGCCACCCTGCAAATTTTGGTTAGATCCATACTAAAAATAGAAACATAAAGCTATTAATGCACACCATTGCTCAGCAAAGGGTTTACATAGTTAAGAACTGGTCTTAACCATCCAAACCTTGCTTCCTTGCAACTGAAAATAAACCTAACTGGGCTCTGGAAGGACCAGTGCACACCCAGTACTCAGAAACTTACATGAATAGCAACATAGAGGGAAAAACAAGCTGCAACAAAATAACAATACTCCTGAGCGCTTAGGAGTGATTCCAATATACTGAAAAACTTTATATAACCTTTTACTCTTGTTATTAAACCAAGATCAGGTGGCTCACAACCAATATGAGGAACTGGTATGAGCCCTCAATCTCCCTCAAAAGTAGGAAAAGCAATGGCTTATGGCGGTGTTTATACCTTTTCAAGCTTAGACTTTGCTCCTTGGATTGATTTGAAGGTTGAAAATGGGTTGATATAGTATGAAAATGAAGTCTTAGATTTGTCTAAGACTTCTGGATTTTTTTGGTATTTTCTGAATTTTTCTTAAAAATTGTTTTGAAAATGAAAGTTTGAAAATATTTTGAGAGGGGATTTAGAGGCTAAGGTTGACAGCAAAATAGGGGAGGGTAAGGAAAATTTTTGTGGTCCCTTAGTGTGGTAGAACACCTCCATGTATAGGGGAGGAGAAAATGGGTTTGAATTTTGAAAATAAAATCAAAATGAAATGGAAAAAAGTTTTGGTGGGGGGGGGGGGGGGGGGGAGGAGAGAATGGGATGATTGTTTTTCATGTTGGCTTAGGTAGGCCTCTGGTATGTGCAGGTTTGAATTGCATGTTTGAATGGACTGAAAAAGCCATGGTCAAAGGTCAAACTCATCATCCATTGACCTGTCAGAACTCCTGAGCTCGGGACAATCACTCCTAAGCGCTCGAAAGTCTTCCGGTGGTCCTGGGCATTCAAAAGTGGTTCTGAGCGCTTAGGAGTGGCTGCCCAACTTCAGAGGGGCGTCACAGACACTCCCAAACTTAGTTTTAGGTATTTTTTTGAAGTGTTCGAAAGCTGATTAAGTCCTCTTTCTAACCCAATTAGTTTCATTCAAAAATATTTTATACACTGAAATGTGTGCCCATTTTACCCTCAAGGCGTCGGAAAAATATGGTTTTGGTTTGTAAAAGACCAACAAACATCGTTCAAGCGTTAACCAAGTCCTATTTTGATTCCGTTTCATCATCGGGGAGCCTTAGAGCATCTTCAGTCCTTACCCTTCCTCAAATTTGGGTCAAATTTTGAGAAAAAAGTTCATTTTGGGTAGAAGTATCTCCAATGACAAAACCCTATTTTGACCCAAATTTATCATTTTTTAAATACTTAGTGGCATTTATGTAAATAAGACAAGAGAATCCTCCAATCAGTAGCTCCAATGCAGCTCCGGCGAAGTTCTGGACGTCTCACGTGCAGGTTGGAAGAGATGAGGTGTGTCACGCCCTCGACTTTGAACATAAATAAATATTCCATTTGTAAATAAAGATCCTCGCATATCATTAGTAATATCCCAAAAGAGTTCCCAACTGCTTAATTTACAATTCAAGTCCCCAAGTTCAAGGATTTACAACATTGGCACGCCGGCCCTAAAATAAGTTTAAGTACAATTTGAACAAGTTATTAAATTACAAACAGTTTAGTCAGAAGGAAATTCTTGAATGAATAGTTACAAGCTCATCTTTATCAAAAGAAATTCGATTACAAAGATGATGAAGGAATTAATGAAGTTAGCTTCCAAAAAGTCTTCACATCCAAGCATACGATGCATAAAAGTTACTATCCAGCGTTTGAACCTAAAAAGAAAGATAGGTTGAGCTACATTAACCCAGTAGAAAAATCTTTTACCAATTTTATGTGCAAATATGATGATAAGTGCAAAGAAAATAAGACAAGAAATCATAGCTCAATGGATGGACAGCATTCAACTCATAGGTGAGCCAATGTTCACTGCTATCGTTCTAAGACATGTCATTATCGCAATTAGAAACATAGTTCACCAGACTCATGCAACTCTAATGGTTTCTTCACAACTCACATTCACGAATCTCCACTGTCTGTATTCTCACCCTTTGCGTTACAATATACAACCTCGAGGGTTACCGTATTGCCACCCCTTGCGTTACAGTGAACCCTAACAACTCGGATCACCGTATTACCACCCATTGCATTATAAGATCCTAACTTCTAACCCAAACAACAGCTTTCTTATTCAATATGCAAGTTAAGACTACCCATGATCATATTCATACATGAAGCAACATACATTATGCCAACAATGTTACCAATATGCCACGTATATTCTCAAATAACCAACTGTAGGTTCACTTTGAATTGATGGGGTGCTTACGTGTGAATTTTTGTGAGCTGGAGAGATGCAATTGGTCGACGATTAACAGCGAAAAAGGGAAAATAAGTCTTGTAGGGTGCGGGGTAGAGCATGAGGTACAAAAGGGACAAAGGCAGTGTATCCCTGTTGTTTTCCGTGGGCTATCTGGCTTTTCCTTGGGTCTGAATACGTGAGGTCACTTCTTTTCTTCGGGGAAGAATGTTCTCCTTCCTCAAATTTATTGTTCACGCACTCCTTCCCAAAAAAATTCGTCACTAATTATTGGGAATGTCAGGGGTATTTATAGGGCACCTGGGCCTAGGTTAGGCCCAGGACGGTGCTCCTATTAAATCTTGACACGTGTCCCCTCTGTACCTCCTGGCCTTAGAGAGGCTTGCCCTCCCGCGAACATTTTTCTGCGGGACAGCTCGAATTTCTGTAGCGATACCTCTACCCCAAGCCACAAGAAGTTCCCCAATTCCCGTTGGAGTAAGGTCGCGACCCGCGGCGATCGTACTTTCTCCGAGGGCTCCCTTCCGGGCTCTGCCTTTAGGCCAGGACGGAACCCTAGGAACTCTTCGATATAACTTTCTTGTGATTACGAGGGCCCAGCAACTCGCAGGCTCTCGGCACGATCTCCCACTGCTAGAACTACTCCGGGGGCGCATTTTACCATTCTGTGTGAGTTTCCCTTCCCGTGGACAACTTCCACGGGGCATCCTTTTGCTTTATCCATACACGCGTCATTTTCCCATTAGGCGGTCAACCATTCTTTTTTCGGGTGAGGTTTTAGCTAAGGCCCCCGTCTCCCGCAGGCTCTGCTGCCACGTGCTCGTTCATAATTGAGGGGTCAAATAGTCCCCCCTTGATCGATGTTTAATAATTTTGACTGCACCTAGACCAACCAATCAACAAGACGCATATTAACGCGACTTTAACCAAATAATTCCCTATTCATTCCTCACTAACGGAAGGTCAACGGATCAAGGATAACATCGATCAATCAAAAGACATCAATTTACCATGCTTGAGAAAGGTTAGGAGGTATCAAAAAGGCACTAGAAGTGTTCAAGATTCAAAATAGTTGAATCGAACCAACATGGGCAAAACTGCTCAGAAAGCCAAGGAGTATCGATACAAAAATAATTGTATCGATACATGAACGCTACGACAGATTCTGAAGCTACTGGAATGCATATTCCTTCAGCGTATCGATACGGGGACATTATGAACGGCGATTTTGTGCAGAAAACTCAAAGGCCAACTCAACAAACAACCAACGATCCAAGATACGATTTCTACACTTAATCAACGTATAAACACATAAAAGAGATAAAAGAAAAAAGTCCCTACCTCGTGAGGATAACCAAGATCCAAGCCCTAGCTTCAAAGACTTCGAAATCAAAGAAAAGTTTTCTTCCAAGCTTGACTTAAGGAATTTCGAGCTCAAGAACGCTAATAGAAGGCTGAAGGGAGGTTGATCTTTAAGGTTCTTGAGGTATTTGGGTGAGGTTTTGTGAGAGAACAAGAGAGAGAGATAGAGTCAAGAGAGATTGTGAGAATCGGTTGGAGAGAAAGAGAGAGAGAGAGAGAGAGAGAGAGAGAGAGAGATGGGAGAAATGTTATCTCCTACACACACAACAACCATATATATTCCTATATCTTTTAATCACACACACACACACTCCCTCAATCTTCCATTCTTTCACTTAGGCTCCGTTCCGGAGAAAGATATAAGTACTTATTTTTTAAGAAGACAATTTCAAGCTCAAAAATTATGTGTCTACGCAAATAATTTTCCTATCAATATGGATCTTGTTCGATAGATCTCATTGAGATCTTTAATACAGTTTTAAAAAAATTAAAAAAATATTTTTTATTTACATTATTTATGAGTTTGAAAATGTGAAATAAGTACTTATTTTTTAAGAAGGTGTTCTGGAATGGAGCCTTAAATCCTCAATTCAATTAACCACCAATTAAACCATACTTTATCAATTGGACATTTAATAAGCACTTCAATAATTAAAAATATATATCCAGGTCTCTACAAGGTGGAAGTTATTGGGCCGCTTTTTGATGAGTCGCAGTAGAGGGAGATGGCGGCACCGTTGAGCTTGAGAGCATCATGGAGCGAATCGAAAGAGCTTGGGCAAGACTAGGTTTCGAGACTTGAATATACAATGAGGTGTGGGTGTGAATATGTATCTACAATGAGAGAGAGAGAGAGAGAGAGAGAGAGAGAGAGAGAGAGACGGGGAAAAATGGGTATGAGTCTGGTTTGTCTCAAATTTGGGGAAGAAAATGGGTAAAATCCCAAAATGAACAAAGGTTTGGGTCATGATTGAAGATGAGTTTTTGATAATTTTACCCAAATTTTGAGTTTAGGTCTTAAAATGGGTCAAGACTGGAGATCCTTAACCCAAAATTTTACCCAAATTTGAGTCAAAATTTGGGTAAAAACTCATTTTGGGTCAGACTCACTCCAATGGCAAAATGATTTTTTACCCAAATATATTATTTTTAAGTATTCAATGGTAATAATGTAAATAATAGAAGAGAACAAATTTGATTTGGGGTAGAGGGTGACTGACTTCTGTGAAGAAAAAGAAGAAGAAGAAGAACTCGGCCCACCTCCATAACCACCGCCAACCACCCAAACAATCTACCACTTACTACCACTCACAGAACCCTTATCCATATATCCTCCTCTTTTCCATCCGTAGGAACGCGTTCTGGCTGCGGCGGCCATGTGAGTGAGAGAGAGAGAAAGAGAAAGAGAGAGTTGCAGGTATCCAAGCTTGGGAAAGCCGACTCCATGCTCTCAGAATGGCATGGAAGGAGCTGTTGAAAAGAGAAAAGAGCCGTTAGAATATTGAAAAAAAAAAATAGAGAGAGACTTGGGTTGTCTCAAATTTGGAGGAAAAAATGGGTAAAATCCAAAATGGGGAAGGGTTTGGGTCAAAGATTGGAAAGGGTTTTTTGTGAGTTTTGCCCAGATTTTAAATTTGAGTCTTAAAATAGGTCAAGGTTGGAGATACTCTAAGGCCACAAATAAAGGTTAATTAATAAGTCCAAATTAGGGTGTCTACAATATTCTTAATAAATTTTTGTCGTTTCAAAAAAAAAAATGTTATGGTCAATCCAGAATAGTATCAAAATATACACCAATACTGGTACGTACCGTCCCAGCAGAGAAAACGGTACGCTTGCCAGTATGGAATTGATAACTTTGGACATAATTGTAACCAAAGACGGATCTATGTTGGGGCATATGGGCCCCCGTGTTATTCTGTTTTTTTTTCAAATATTAATATTAATAATAGTTGCTTTTTTATTTTTTAAGAAAACTTAGATGTTGTATTTTGTAGTGAGTATTATATAGACATTTAAATTTAAGAATGTGTTTTTTTGGGTCTCAAAATCCAATTTCTCTCTGCACACGATTTTCTATAAGTTTTTCTTCAATTATTAATCTCATTTCTCTTTCTATCTCTCTCCACTAATTACTCAAAAAACCTTCCTTAAAACCTAAACCTCTGTATAACTATTGGATTTTCAAACCTTAAAATATCAAAATCTTGTTATTCATAATTCGGCCTCCATGTTTATAAAATTCTAGTTCCGTCCGTGATTGTAACAGGCGGGAACGGGGTTGTTGTGCATCAATGCACGGCAAGTGTTGTGCACGCAATGCAGAGACCATTCCGGGTTCAATTATTTGATCTCAACCGTCTTGTTTTGTTCTTCTTGTCGAGTACGTAGTCCACCTAAAAATTAGATATAAGTACTTATATTTGATCAGTGAGCATTTAACTTAAAGTTTTGAAGAAAAAAAAATCACCTACAGCTGTTTCTTTTTGAAGAAAAATGCATTTTAAAAATACAGTTATCGATGTCCGATCGACTTGAATTTTTACGTGTACTACATACTCAACGAAATAAGCAAAAAAATTAAACTGTTCTAATCAAATAATAGGATCCGGGATGAGCCCCGTAACACGTGCAAAACACAGTGTGCTGTGCTGTGCACCAACATTGCACAGCACACACCCTGTTCCCGTAACAGACAGGCCATAAAAGTACATGCAGAAAGAGAAACTTTTAGGAATCTTTTTCGTGTTAACAAGTCAAGAAACTCTCAATCCGGAGTAATAGTTTGGACAGGGACTTATGAGTTCATTTGATCCACAATATTTAAAGCTCCTTGTATTGTCGTGGTATTAAAACCACATTGTACATGAAATTGACTCAAATAATTATGCTCCTGATGGTGCTAGCATTTTTTATTTTTATTTTCCATTAAGTGAGATTATAAAGATATGTGTTCAACGACACTTACATAAATGGAGTTCATTGCGTTTTTTCTTCTTCTAAGTAGTGAGACTATACAGTTTCGGTTTTGTTATTAATGTTGAATTCGGATTTTCTATGGAGTTGTCTCACAAATTTAGGCCCAAATAAAATATTACTCTCAAGAAGATACTCGTGTTTTGTGATAAAATATTGAGCTACCCAGGACAAATAGTGGAGAAAAGCTAGCCCAACCCTAATATATGCTATAAATTTCGACGTCAGAAATAAAGTGTATTTCTTCAACATAGCCAAAAAAAAAAAACTCTTTTTTATTTGTTTATTTCCCCTCCGCTTCCCCTTTCCTTTTCTTTTAGCGGAAATTCTAATCGGCAAGAAAGATTTGCAGAAAACCACGCAAGGAAAAACGTGTTTGGACCCATTTCGGGTCCTATAAAAATATCCATAAGTTTTTGAAAATTATTTTATAGGGCCCTGTAAAAAATCAACTCTAATGTTCATTAAATGTAAAACAGTTTTTCAAGGGTTTTCTTGAAAAATCAATACAATTTAATACCTATAAGTTCTCGATCCAATTATCTAACTTTTCATTGAGATTTCAAAATAATGAAAAGTTAAATGATTGGATCAAGCATCTATAAGTATCGGATTGAGCTGATTTTTCACGAGAACCCTTGAAAAAGTGTTTTACATTTGGCTCGAATCGTTTTTGTGAGACCCATGGTGGGCTCCACTAAAAATATGTGCACAATCTATGCATGAAATGTTTGTATGGATAGACTTTCTGACACACAAATGAGTCGTGATCATTTACTTTAAAATATTTTTTGAGTCGTCTTGCAAAATATTAGCTAAAATGGATAATTGTAAGTGTTTAATCCAATCTTGCGATTTTTCATTCAGAATTTGAATGAATTTTTAAAAAAATGGCAATTTGATCAAATACTTACAGTTATCCAATAGTTGATTTTTAATGAACATTCAAAAATATTTGAAAATTAATGTATAATTCGAATTATTTGTGTGGAACCTCGGATTATGCCCCAACACCTAATTGTATAGATGAGCCGATCACAGATTGAACATAGATGGGTGTGTGGGACTATTTTGTTGTCCCGCACAATGGGCGGAGTTGTTAATTAACATTAACATAAATGTTCAAGTAGCATTGGAAAATCAGCTCAATTGAATATTGTGTGCTTGATCCAATTTTTTATTTTTTAAAAAAAACTTCAAAGATCCTCAATAAAAAATAAAACATTGGATCAACTACATACAATTATCCGATTGGAATAATTTTTACAAGAAAACTAAAAAAATATTTCAAAATTAATGAACAATTTGAACTAAAAGAAATGCTTCAAAATTAATCAACAATTTGAATTATTTCCGTAAAACCTTGAAATAGGCTCCTCACACCTATTTGTGCATTGTCGGGCAGTATCTTCACAAGCCTCCTCCCATTCAAAAGCAATTTTTGTTTACAACTAGCCTATCACGAGGTACTCGTGCAGCGCATTTGAGCCGTCTGAGTTGAGCAATTGACGGTCCGGATCGAAATAGTTTTTTCAATTTTCTTTCTTTTTTTTAAAATCTGTTTGGTACCTTTGCATCCGGACCGTCGGTTGCATTTTTGAACGGCCCAGATGCGCTGCACAAATACCACTTTAACAATACCCTATTTACACCCAAAAATTTCTCCCTATGGGTTCAAGAACAGAAATTGCTTCTGAACATACGTCTATTTTTTAAAAAAAAAAAGTTATTCAGAATCAGTTGGGCAGATTATTATTTTTAGCTAAAAAATGGTTTTGGTTTTCCAGTAAAAATTAAAATCTGGGCTCTCTTGTTTGGTAAAGCTTTAATGGGAGGTTCGCTTCGGAAGTAGTAAATGGAGATAGATAAAAATATAAGAGTAATAAATGGAGAGAAAAATTATTGAAGATCGAAATCATGCTAAGAGCTAGAGAAAGAGTGGTTTTGACAACGCAAGCAAACGAAGCCGATTATGTTATGAAATCAGAAACAATATTTTGTACTATACTGCATATTATACTGTCACATTTTTAGGCTTATACTCGGGATTTTTTTGTCAATCTTGCATCAAAAAAGTTATATTTTTTTGTTTATTGAAAAGGCGTAAATTAAGTTCTAGAAATAGGATTAGGCCGTAATTAGAGTATAATCAACGATTAGTTAGGACCCTATGACGGCCCAAACCAAGGCCCAACACTGGACCTTTTCCTCTCCCCCTTCATCCTTCAAATCTTCCCCCTCCTCTCCACCTTCGTCCTTCAAATCTTCACACCACCCCCCCCCCTCCCCCCCCTCTCTCTCTAAAAGCCATTTCCTCCAACCAATGGAGCCATGGCTGGACGACCTCGCCGACGACTTACAGAGCCTGAGCTTCAACTCATCCACCTCAACAACAACCACCACCAACGACATCAACCGCTGCACCTCCTCCGGCTCCGAGACCACCTGGACCGCTTCCTCCTCCTCTTCCACCACCACCAAGGCCCACACTCCCTCCGGCGATCCCTGCTGGGACGCCATCCGCCGCGCCAGATCCCAGTCCCCCTCCTCCGGCCACCTCTCCCTCACCGACGTCCGCTTCCTCCACCGCCTCGGCGCCGGCGACATCGGCTCCGTCTACCTCGCCGAGCTCAAGTGCGCCCCCGGCGCCAACGCGGTCTTTGCCGCCAAGGTCATGGACAAGAGGGAGCTCGCCGGCCGTAACAAGGAAGGGCGGGCGACGACGGAGAGGGAGATACTCGAAATGCTGGACCATCCGTTTCTGCCCACGCTCTACGCCAGCTTGGAGTCCCCCAAGTGGTCGTGCCTGTTGACGGAGTTCTGCCCCGGCGGCGACCTCCACGTCCTCCGCCAGCGCCAGCCCTGTAAACGCTTCCCGGAATCCGCCGTCAGGTACACATACACGAATATTTTTATGTGGAGTGTTTGATATATTGGATTAGATCTGAAAATAAAAGTTGCGAGAATCACTATCCTCCACGTGAAGCGTTGATGTTAACATGTCATACAATGTGGGAATACGAGTACGATACAATATCTGATTTTCAGTCCATCCGACTTCGTCATAGTTATCCACTTAGAGTGAATTGGAATCCTTTCGTGTTGCCTTCGTTTTTTTGATCTTAAGCAGAAACTTCATTCGTAAAAGTCAAAAAGTCATACGACATGTTAATGTTGCCTTTGTTTATGAGTTAATTATTTAGTAGTGCTTCGTGAAACAAATTAGATTACGCCTAACTCTTTCCCCAGTCCCCACCGCATATATCAAGTGGCAATGACGTGGGGGCATTTTTTTCGTTTAAAAAGTCTCAAACCCGTTTTATCTGTGTTCGGGTCGGATAGTTGGGGGATCGGTGATGCTCCATTTTGGGGAGGGGGTCCTCACCTGGCGGTCGTTGTGGGTCCCGCTGATGGTCACTGTCTTATTGGGTGCCTGTTTCTGAATCATTTTCTTCAGAAACTTTTGGTAATGGCGGTTAGGGTGACTAGAAAAGGTGAGACTTGAGAGGACGATTTTGCGTTGTGGTAATATCGGGGGTACCGGTCGCCGTCGCACGTGTTCGATTCAGAATACGAAAAGTCTAAAATATTCCCAAACGAGTAGCTTTTTGACACGTGGTCCATCGCACGTGATATGTACGTTTCGAAACTCGTCGTTCACTCTGTGATGGTTTAAAGGGCTCCTTCTTTGGCTAAAATTACGAGAATGCCAAAAAGTCAACCAATCACCCGAAACGCCAGTCTTCCGGCGAAAATTTCCAATGCAACTGTTGTTCGAAACGTTTTACGTGAACTTCACATGTATAGGTCCCACCCCATGAGAAAGAAAGTGTTATAAAAGAGTGTTGTATTTAAAATTTTCTCGCTTAGGTGATTATTCCTTGTCCCATTTCCATGTGTCAATAATATGAATATACTTCCTCTTCCAAATTTTTTGTTCATTTTTTAGAGTTTGTATTAGTTTAAAATTGTTTTTTCATTAGAAAGGTTCATTTGAATTCAATTTTTTTTAATAATAGAGATCTAGCAAATAAGATTTATTTGACATAGAAAAATTATTGTCACTCATAAGATATATATGCGATTTTTTATCTTGTTAGAATAGTACGAGAGACAAACGAATTAGAATGGGGAGAGTGTTTATTATAGTAGTCCATGATATAAGTGGGGCATTTGGAGGGCATTTTGATCTCCTGGTTTGATGTTTCCATGACAGTGGAAGAAGATGCTCGAAATTCAAAAACGTTCCTTGGGTTTTGTTTGGGTCGAATTAACTTGTACGGCAATGCTGGGCTCCTTTTCCTAGTTTCGAGACACCTTATTTTGATGTATCTCAATAAATATACCTTTTGGCTCCGTTGATTTCTCCAAATATACTGTACTAGGTTGCATCACTCAGCCAAATTTGTTTAGAGTAAGTTCATTTTCTGCAAAACAAGATCAATCGATGGAGTTCTATTTTAAGCGCTTTTAGAGTAGGAAAAATATTGATCTCATTTTATTTGGTAGGTTACTTCAAGTGTGATTTTCCGCATACTCAATAAGTTCACAATTAGATTAAATCGAACGATTTAAAATATTATTTTCGGGTATCAGATAGGACCTATATTTTTGACCCCCGAATTCTAGTTAATGGTAGTTAGGCATTTTGCCAGTGTTTTCGAATTAAAAGAAATGTTGTGCATGCACTAGTCTTTTGTAGCTACTTTTTTTTTTTTTGTCACTCTAAGTGGAAAGAGCTTTTTCCCTAAGTTTTTATGTCTCCACCACAAAAAAGACGATTTTGAGCATAATATAGCTCAATGATTAAGAAGGATGGGAAACGCTCAGTGGAACTTTAACATCTCTGGATGACACAATGGATTCTTCATGGAGAGCCTAGAAAGTATGGAGCTTATCTCAAATATTTCTGTTTCTTGGTCCGATTTTCACTCTCAACCGCCCGACGTGATATGAATTTCCAAGTATGCGAATCTTAAAATATAATCGTGCTGTTTAGAGAGAGTATGGAGACAGACGAACGAGGATTTTAGGCAAAGAATCCCGTAAGTTCGATAAAAAGTGTAAAAGAGAAGTGTGAATATGCCAAACTATGGGGCCAGATGGGTCGTTAAGACTCTTTTCTTGCCTTTTATGTCCTCCTTTCCACTTTGCATGGGGAAGTTATTGAGGGGTCCTAGGGCCTAGGCATACCGCGGATTAATGGTCACCCACCAAAAGTACACATGGGGTCCTCACTAGTGACCAACATGTGTGGTAATCCATGGCCTGGTGGTTAGATTTGGAGGTTTGCTCCCTCCTAAATTCTCACGTTTAAAACTTTTCAGGTGCGATTAACTTTTTTGAGGTCAGTTCATACCGATCTATGCTCTGACTTTAATTGTTGACCCCCACAAGTGGACAGTGAGATTGGTCCCCCAGAATTAATCCCGTAAATTGGTTCAGACACTTGAGTTATCAAGAAAAAAAACATACAAGGCAGTCCTGTTTTGGTTTTTTTAGAATTTGCTCGTTTGGCGACTATCTAATGTGTAGGACCCCATTCCTCATAATGTGATCATGTTCCTCAATTATTATCATGCACTACCGGGCAAGTAGGCAACTGCTAGTTTTAAATGGCTAACTGCAGATTTTAAAGTCTTGTGGAATGGCTGTATCTATCTAGATCTTTTGCTGAATCATACACTAGTGATGGAATGCTGGCCCAAATCAGTGCCTATCTCGTTTCTTTTGGAAATTGTTTTAAATACATGAAGTGGCTGTTTTCTTGATAATTTATGTCTTTTAAAGTTTTCACTTCGATATGGTGATCAATTTAAATAATGGAAGTCAAATTTTGTGATAAGCATGCAAAGCCAATTTGTTATAGCCCTGTCGCAATCTCATGTGATTTTTCCAGGTTTTACGCATCAGAGGTGGTGGTAGCTCTAGAATATGTCCACATGATGGGAATTGTTTATCGCGATCTCAAGCCCGAAAACGTCCTGGTCCGATCCGACGGTCACATCATGCTCACCGACTTTGACCTATCGTTAAAATGCAATTCTTCCACATCCGCGGCTCAGATCGTCTCTGCCCAAAATTCACCCGCTCCTCTACCGCCGCCCGAGTACCCTGTCGAACCGCGGCCTTTTACCTCCACTTCTTGCATTCTTCCCAATTGCATTGTCCCCGCTGTGTCGTGCTTCCACCCTAAGCGCAAGCGGAAGAAGAAGCAGGGTCACCACGTGGGGCCCGAGTTCGTGTCGGAGCCAATTGATGTCCGATCGATGTCGTTTGTCGGGACCCACGAGTACCTAGCACCAGAGATCGTCTCAGGAGAAGGCCACGGCAGCGCCGTGGATTGGTGGACACTGGGGATATTCATATTCGAATTGTTTTACGGGGTGACGCCATTTAGAGGGTTAGACAACGAGCTAACCCTAGCTAACATCGTGGCTCGAGCCCTCGAGTTCCCCAAGGAACCGACCGTCCCTGCTGCGGCCAAGGACCTCATATCGCAGCTCCTGGTCAAGGATCCGGCGAGGCGTATGGGGTCCACGATGGGCGCGTCGCCAATCAAGCACCATCCGTTCTTTCAAGGCGTGAATTGGGCTCTCTTGAGATGTACATCCCCGCCGTTCATTCCTTCACCGTTTAACCGCGATGCCGTATCGGATGATAGTTGCCCGGACACCCCTGTGGAATATTACTAGTGTTAATAGAGAAATTTATAGAAAAAAAACCTAATAATAATAATACAACTGGAGGGGATTTTGCTAATTAGTAGTACAATTTTCGGTATATCCGGAAGCATCGATTTGTTTGCAAGCCAAAAGTCCAATGCAAAAATACCAAACGTATTGTTATCGCACAAGTCCAATGCCCGTATTGGCTTGGCTTCATTGGATCCCGACAACGTGCACGTAATGAGTGATGCCAACCAAAAAACGATGAGGAAGCCGGTGGAATGGTCGGAGGCCTTGGAGGGTTTGTCAAGGTGGGGTGGGTTTGGGCATGCCCCCACCCACGTGAATTGTTTACTTCATGGGCGGAACTTGTGGGACTTGTTTACTCTTAAAACTTGTTTTCTCTTCACAATATTCTCTCTATTTTTAATCTTTTGGTCTGTTCTTAGCTTGGCTCTAATTATATATTTTTCCCCGGAAGACTTGGCTTAGAGCATCTCCAACCCAACACTCTTCAAATCATTATTTGAGAGGATGTCCCCAAAAAAAAAATCTTTATTTGAGAGGACCAAAATATTCTTCTTAATGGAAAAGTAAATTTACTTAAAAGGATTGTACTATTTGTCTCCACTCCAACCCCTGACTCTGTTTCTTACAGAAAATCACTCCAAAACTCAAACATTCTTCATTTTCCCTCCAAAATTCAACTTATGTTTTTTAACTTTTGTTATTCAATATTGGTCTCTTTTTAAAGGTACTTTAAATATATATCTCAAAATATCAATTTCATACAAAATGGATATACGAATTGAAAGTTTGAGCAAGTAACTCAATAAACTTTCATACTTCATATTTGGGGGGATCAAAATCAATAAACTTTCATACTATTTTACTTTTTATTCACTAATTTACACGTGTTTTCTGCGAAAAGACGTGTAAATTAGTGAATAAAAAGTAAAATATTTTCATGCATAATTTTTCAGTTTCTTTGCACCAATTTGAAAAAATTTAAACAATTGTGCACAAAAAATACTTTATTATTTGATCCAAATCTAAAAGGATAAATTGTAAACATTTTGATTTTGTTCAAAACGTTCAAACTAAAATTATAGTCAGGTTTTAAAACCAAGGATGCTTACAAATATCGAGCTTTTAATTTTTCAACTAATTTCAAATGTAGTTTAATTTGTTTTGTTAAGTCAAAAGTATACGGTGTCAATTTTTTTAATTTTAATTTTTCAACTAATTTCAAATGTAGTTTAATTTGTTCTGTTAAGTCAAAAGGATACGGTGTCAATTTTTTTACAGCCTCACATATATGTTCGACTTTAAATCATGTATGCTCTTCTTGTGGATTTAAAGACGTGTTGAGAGTCATGAGCAACTCCATTAAGAATTAACAAGCTTTTTTTTTTTTTTTTAAAGTTTAAGCAAATCATCAATACATGCATTTTTTTCAATAAAGAAAGAGTCTGGGTTGAAGTCAATGTATCTAATTTAATTTGTTTCTCAATGTAAATTTCTATATTTTTTGATATTTTCCAATTGGTCATTCGACCTGACTTTCGATATAGAAAAATAAAAGGTAAATTACTAATAGAAACTAGAAAGCTAGTTAGGCATTTGGAATTCTTTCAGTTTTTGGTTTTTGTTTTTACTTTTTTGAAGACTAATGAAGAAAACTTGTTTGGTAACAAGTTTCTATTTTTTTGTTTTTCATAAACTTTTTTCGAATTTTTGTAAATTATGGAAACTACAAAAATGTGTTTTCCCCGATTCTTTATTTTTTATTTTTTGATCAAACATGGTTCTTGTTTTTGTTTTTGTTTCTACTTCTAGTTTCTTAGAAATAAAACATTAAATACTGAAAAGGTTACCAAAAACACCCTTAAAATGTAGTATATTTTTTATGGCGTGATTATAGTCTTATAGGATATGGTAATTAAAACAAAAGTTTGTACAATAATAATAGTATTTCATAAAACTCTTAGCAGTGGCGGCCGCCATCACTTCACCCTTGGCTAGCTCCATCCTTCCATACTAGGCCATTGTAGACGGCTAGTTTCTCCCGGTTAATGAAGGCTTTAATGGGTTCTTAGGCAAGATATGGAGATCTAACCCATAATCCATGACAGCAAAGGGAGAGAAGGTCCGGGTTACAACTTACAAGGATTGGCCCAATTTGAATCTGGGTCAATTTATACATAGGCCCGGATGTGATTCGTGTGAACTAAGGCTTCGTTTGCTTTGATGTAAAATGTTTTACAATGTAAAATATTTTCCATGTAAAATGTTTTTTTGAAAATAAATTTAAAATTTTTATTTTCCGCTATTTGGTTGACACTTGAAAATATTTTTAGAAATCAACAAAATAGTGTAAAGAAAGAGGGGTGGCTTAAATGGTGGAGAGATCTGAGAATATTAGAATTGAATATAGGTCAGGATTGACGATATAGGAAACTAAGCAGTGAAAATTGCAGCAAAAAACAGCGGATTCATTTAGGAAAATAACTTATGGAAGATTTAAAAGTAAGTCATTTCCATCCAATTAATGAAAAATGTTTTACATGTAAAATATTTTTCTCATTTTTTACACAACTAAATACCAAAAAATAAATAAAATATTTTACGCCCAAACAAACGAAGCCTAAAAGTGGAGCTCAAGTGAAACACTCAACCCTGGACAATACAAGTGATGTGAAACACTAAACTCAACCCAACAAGTTACGGCCCAAGAAAGCAAGAGGTCATTGTTGTAATGAAATAAACATCAAAACAATTGAAACGAGTATAAAAAATTATGAAACGAGGTTGGCACCAGGCGAAGGCGGCCAATCTGAGCTTGTTCGTTTTGAGTTTTGGGATTTTAGATTATCTCTCGATGCAAGGTCTCTAACAAAATTTTTTTTTTAAATTATTACTTTTATTTCTCTCTTTATCTCTTTCTATTCAAAATTGAAATACCAAAACGAACGAGCCCTAAGGCTTGTTTGTTGGGAGGATAAAGTTAGGAAATAAAGGAGGGAGGAGAAGGAAGAAAGGTGTTTGTTGGTGGGAGAATGAAGGGGGAGGGGAGAGCTTATCCCCTCTAAGGGTGTTAGCTAACAACACCTACCACACTAGGATTAACTTATCTGGATGAAGAAAAAGACCAAATTATCCCTCTAATCATTTTGTATTCTCAATGAAATGAGTAAATGAGGGCAACCGAGTAATTTATGACATTATCCATTTTTATCCACCCATATCAACTACCACCCAAACCAAGTATGAAATAATTCCCTTTCCTTAATAATCCCCCATTTATAACGTATCCATCTCTTATTCACCATTCTTCCTTATCCACTTAAAATCTTATCTGTTCGACAAATAGGTCATTAACGATTTGGAGACAATTTAACCAAGCATTTTAAGGGCCATGGAAGTGATTTATATACGTCGGCTAACGATTTAACACCATCTTTACAATTTGGCCAAATTAAAGACTTTCAAACCCCGTTTAATACCAGTGATAGATGGATGAGATTCTTAAGGATATGAGATTATGATTGTGATTGATAATAAGTATGTTTGTTTGGGATGCGATTAGATGGTGAGATTATTAATATTATGTTTGTTTCACATGGGATTTGATGGGATATGATTGGATTGGATTGATAATAAGCATTTTTATTTTTTGCCCTTATACAAAATTGAAGGATAACATATGATTAGAAAATTAAGTTCTCTAGTTTTCAATCCATTTTATGCCGATGCAAATATCTTAATTTCTTATCATATTATTCTAAGGGTCATAATTAATTTTTGTCTCTAAGGCTGTCAAGCAGAAACTTAATTATAAGAGTCTTAGAGACAAAATTTAATTATCACCCTTGAAATAATATGATTAGAATAATAATATCTTCACGCCAATTCAAACAGATTGAAAATTTGTGCATTTAATTTTTTTACTATATTTTTTAATATATAAATGGTCTAAAAAATTTAAGTGCTACATTTTTTTGTCATTCAATCACGCAACCACTTTTCAATCCCCCACCAAAAATAAAAATAAAAATTCAACCACTTTTCAATTATTTTAAACCATTCAAGCCAAAAAAAATTAGGTGTATTGATTACTGCCTCTAATTACTTCCAATAAAAAATAGGGGAGAAGGTATCTTCGTATTTTCGCATTGGAATGGTGTGAACTGGGCTACTAATACCAAGTGGGAGAAGATATTGTGAATAACCCCTAAGGCCCGGCTTCCTAGTCCATTGGACTCATAGTTCAAACCCATTTTGAATTACCAAACAAGATATTGAGAAATCTATTAGATTAGTAATCCAATTTTAAGGCTTAATATGCTTAACAAACGGGGCCTCAGTGTGAAATTAATAAAAGTAGTAAAACTTAAAGAACCTAGCTGATACATAATGTAGACTACTGCAAGTCGTATGCGTACCTTATCATAAGAAATAACCTAAATTTTGATATGGTTAATGTCATGGAGCAACTTTGAAAAATGAACAATTTTATCAAAATGAACCTAAAAAAATTCATGATCAAAATCCGATGACGATTGAATCCTGTTTCTTCTATCATCTTTCTCTTGTCTTGCGTTAAATTTGCATGGATCCAAATCTTTGGTGGTATGCCATATACAAGATCTGACAAAAGAAGTCTAGAATATTCGAAGTCGTAAAAAGTTAAAAACCAACCCCAAAAGCCGGTTTTATGAGGATTAAAAAAAAAAAACTCGTTTTACCTCCGACCTGCTCCCGTTTCTGACCTCCCCCGCCTGATTCGAGCGGGTATTCCCTGATCCGATAAGCAAATGAGGCAGGAATGGTAATTGTTTCTCCCGCCGCTTTAACCCGATCTGACTCCGATTATAGGTATTTTATATTTTTCATATGTATATGTCTAAATAAATTTCATTATTTTGATATAATAAGAGTAATATATACCAATTACTAAAACACTAGTTTATGTCCTTGTTTTCTTTATTTTTATTATTTTTTAACTGTCATCAATTATTAGTATCTTGTTTTCTTATCAAAATATTGTAAAAAGAAAAAAAAAATGGTCAAATTATTAAGGTGAATGGAGACCCGATTATTTTCCGACTCCGGAATCTCCCCGATTTTCCTTTACCGACTCCGATTTGATATAAAACAGAGCGGATTTGGGGGACACTAAATCCGAATCCGCCCCGCCTCATTGTCATGTCCCTACGAGGCTACGACCTTTCCTCGCTCCTAGACTGATGACCCTTTTCGTCATTTTGCAGAGCAACTAAGCAAAAGGGCGGGAAAACCTTTCGGCATATCACTCCCCGATCCCGCCCTCTTTCTCTCTCTCTCTAAAACAGTCTCCACATCCACACCCTAGAGCTGAAACTCTCCGCCTTTCTTATTCTACGAAGTCTCGAGTCCGATTAGGGTTCCGCCGGACTCCGAAACGATGAACGGCGAAGGTCGAAGAAGAGGAGGAGGAGACCGACGAGATCTAAGACTCTCGAAGCAGCAGAAGCTCATCCTCACCGCCGAAGAGCAACTCGAGTCAAAGCTCGGTTTCGATCTCTTCTCCGAAGGCGACAAGCGCCTCGGCTGGCTTCTCACCTTCTCATCCGTGAGTCACCATTTCAATTTCTAAACCAACAATCCCTTAATTTACACTTGCTAATATTCTGTTACGGGAGCGCAGAGTGAGGATCGAGAGCGAGAGTGGAGGGCACTAGAAAAGGTCTATACCTATTAGTGAAACAGCATCAGAACGCGTGCAATTGACATTAGGGATTTGTATTGTTTTGGCATTAACTGCAAGTTAAATTCAGAGTTTTCTGCTCTATTTGCAGTCATCTTGGGAGGATCAGGATACCCACAAGGTCTACAGTTGTGTTGATCTCTACTTTGTTTGTCAGGTGAATGAATTAGTTGTGTTATTTTTTTGCATATGAGTTTCAATTTGTAAAATCACAATTTAGAAGATTATACTCATTTTGCTAATTACTTGTTCGAATTTGGGTTTAGGACGGCTCTACTTTTAAGACGAAGTACAAGTTCCGGCCATATTTTTATGCGGCTACGAAGGTATGTGAAGTGTGGCAAAGTATAACTTGCCGAGTTAATTTTGAGTGATTGCAGCTTTCATGACGCTGTTGATTTTGTAGGATAAAATGGAAATGGATGTTGAGGCCTACTTGAGAAGACGGTATGAGAGTCAGATTGCTGATATAGAAATTGTAGAGAAAGAAGACCTTAATCTTGTAAGCTGGGTTATTCTATTGATGTCGTTGGCTTTTTAGTTGGGGTATCCTATCTATTTTATTTCTTACGACCCCCTTAGTTATTTGAACAATTGATGTTACATTTCTTGTGGCTACACTACTATAGTGGGAAAAAGGGTTCCATTGTTTATGAAATAGGTGATAAAGCTGATATATTTAATTTTGCATTTATAGTAGTTATATAATAATTAATTACTACATTTGTGACGACCCGAGTTTTTACATTGCCTCAGAATAAATACATCTCTTAGAATTACAAATCCTCAAGATAAATATACATGGTGGGCCTATAAACCTCCAAAACGATACAGATTTCTAAAGCTAAATCTTTCAAATACTCCAACTCGGGTCTCCACTTACTTGCTCTGTACCTGAAAAATATAAAGCGCCCGGGTAGTATATGCAATACGAGGACAATAACATGGCTAGCAATAAGAATATGCTCAATAAATGAGGATAACAAATCAAGTAGGATCATTCTGAACGCTTTTCATTTGTAGCCTCATACCCGGCTCATTTCGATAACATGCCAAGCACTACCCAGGTCAAAACTCTGTATTGGGCACATGAGCCCCTTAAACATACTGGACTCCCCGTGGGGCAGTCCATCGTACATCTTTCATAAATGCGACCCGGTGGGCTTAAACATGTACCAATCTGTTCCATGGCTTTCAGCCAAATACTTTCTGTGTCACGATACAAGAAGTGACAATAACTGAATCAAGAAAGCTTAGACATCAAATGAGTACAAATATGAGAGAATCAAAGAACACTCTTTGCAAAGAGATTTAGCTAGGAATGCATGTATTGCACACTACCCGGTACCTTAAATGAGTATCGTTTGATATATTAGCACCACCTCAAGAATTGACTCCATAAGTAGTACGACCACTGGACCTCAAATCACCAATTTTTCTTGCTCCAAATGATGGATAACTCACGGCTTTGCATGTGTACAAAAGGACTCCATGTAAAAATGGGAAAGAATCAATTTACTATCTAAGAGGAGGACAAAGATTCTTCACCTTATAAATTATGCACATAAACATGTAAAGCCACGTAGGTGTGCCACCTGCCCATGGATTCTATACAATCACCACGTGTATGACACTCACACTAGCTACAACCGAATGCCTTCTTTTACTTTTTTTTTTATTTGTCTAAAGTAAAATTAATATTTAGGAAAATACGGGATGCTTCAACATTTCTATTTACTTGGTATAAGAAAATTCTTACATGCAGTAATTGGATTATTCCCCGTAGCGTGTTGAAAAAGATAGAAGTGTCATTGCATGATTGTTCGAGCTTCAGAGTTCAGAGACATATTGAGCAATATTAGAAGCTTTCGTTTTGCGGGAGTATTGGAGCTGCATTTTGACCATGTTCTGTTTTTTATCTACTATATTTTGGTATTAGCTTTGAGTAGGATGGATCATTCAGATAAAGTTAACGTAAAAAGCGGACATGATGCTAAACATTTACCTCATACTGGTCTTAGATGCTTGAAAAATTGGATTAACATGTCATGCCATGACAAGCTGTTGGGTGACAGTGAGACTTGAATTCAAACCTAGGGAATATAAGAGTGTATAGATTTTTTATTGGTGGCTGAGGTAAGAAAAATTGTAAATGTAGTTGCAGTGTTGATTGCGTCAATAGTTGTTGATATATTTGGTTTGAATCTTAGTTACACGAAGCGGAAGCGGGGACGGGGGAGCGGATGATCATAGAAGTGTGGGAGCGCCATTGGGAGCGGATAGGAAAAATTATTAAAATTATAAATATATTTTGGAATTTTATATTGTTAAATTTCAATATAAAAATATTATTCTACCACATAAAATATTACTATTGAAATTATAAGTTTCTAGTGACATTTCAACATTTTTATTGTAGCACATGATTACACAATAGAGCTCTTGTGCATATTAAGTAGGCATAAAAGTTAAAGGCATTAGTATGACTCTAGAAGGTCAAGATCAGATGTGTACATCAACAAGAACAAAATAATTTTAAAGGTACCAATTGCAGCTTGAATCGTAAGTCTCTCAACCATTTTTTGGGTGTAAGTTCCCGTATAGGTAAGGAACGAGTTCCCGTCATCATTGGGACAAGTTTCTTGGACTTTCCTTTGACGGGAACGCGGAAGCGCGTTTCCGTCGAAGAAACGTGGGCATAGTTTTCCTGCAACTAAGGTTTGAATTCTAGGCATTGCGTGTGTGAATTGCTTGTAATGGGTTAGTTTTTGTTTTATCTTCTGCTTACAAATTCCTGTCGCCCATCAAGCCAGGATTGTACAACCTCAGGCCATGCTTAATGAAGTAGATGAGGTATCCCTTAACATGTTTTAGACATGCTAGGTTGCCCAGGCCCCAGACATTTGGGAGTGTGTGGGGACCTGCTGCATGTTGCGAAGAGGAGAGTACTAAACAAAATGGTAGTTAATGTTCTCCAACTTGAGTTGGTTAGATGTGATAGTGGACCTAGGTACCCGTCAATATATAGAGGAGATAAGTTGGTGTTGTTGGTTAGATGTGATAGTGGACCTAGGTACCCGTCAATATATAGAGGAGATAAGTTGGTGTTGTTCATAACCATTGTGCACCGCCTTGTATGAGTTCAAGTGTACATATGTATTAGTTTTATGAGACCAGAAAAAAGGCATTTGGCACGTGCAATCCACACTTCACGTGCAAGGTTGGCAAATACCTACTACTTTAACTTGTGGTTGCTTTCTTTGTTTCTATGCACTAAATTTAGTCGAAGTTGAAAAAGTTTAATTGGCAATATTCACTAAGGATTATCTAGGCAAATAAAGGATGCTAAATCCTTGCTGAATTTTTAAAATTTATTCCTGTAAGATTAGATCTATGGTTAAACAGTCGTTTGCTTATTCAATGTTTGCTGTGAATTTTTGCCAGAGAGGTTTCAACTTACTATGGGATCTTTCCTGAAACCTCATTCTCATTGATTTTATATGTTGATGACAGAAAAACCATCTATCTGGTCTACGTAAACCTTATCTCAAGATATCCTTTGATACCGTTCAACAACTGATGCGTGTAAAAAGTGATCTTATGCATGTTGTTGAGAGAAACCAGGCAAAACTTGATGCTGCTGAAGCTTACGAGTCCGTATTAACAGGAAAAAGGTAACAACTCTAATTTTTTTGCTACATGCATGTAGCAGCAAAGATTTTATTCAAACACTTGTATACACACATAACTACTTATATGAACAGCCCTAGTGTTGAGATATAAGGCTTGGTTGGTTTTGGATAGGTACACTAGCACGGGTTTGATCTTCATACACACACAGACACGTGTACCTCTCTGGAAAAGAGGTTGCTTATCCGTTGGCAGTAATATATGATTGTTTGTTCAGTTCTTAAATTCACATAGCGACAAGGATGAAAATGTGTTTTCCAATCCTGAGATGTTTCATTGCTTGACGTGCAGCAAACAACGACCGCAAGATTTCATAGATTGTGTATTTGATCTTCGGGAGTATGATGTTCCTTACCATGTTCGTTTTGCTATTGACAATGGTGAGTTACTTTTCATTTAGTTGATTGCAAAACCGATTTCAATACTTTCCAAAGGTGCAATTAAATTTCCTAGTGTGTGTTCTTATTCAGATTTCCATGTGAAACAGATGTGAGATCTGGGCAGTGGTATGATGTAAGTGTATCCAGTGCTGGGGTTATGTTGGAAAGGAGAACCGATCTCCTGCAACGTGCTGAAGTTCATGTTTGTGCATTTGATATTGAGACCACCAAGCTTCCTTTAAAGTTTCCAGATGCTGAGTATGATTTAATAATGATGATCTCCTACATGGTTGATGGGCAAGGGTATCTAATTATTAACAGAGAGGTGCACACAAACAACTAATATACTTCTTATCTATCTGCATGTTCTCTAAGCTCTTACAAATTCTAAAATGCACCTTGAATTCCAACTTCATTGCACAAACTTCTTTTAATACTGGCCCTATTTATTGCGTTGTGGACCCCTTTGTTTTCTGTTTCCGTGTTTGACACAGTTCCCATTGGCAGAATTGGTGTACCCATGTATAAATTTTTTTGTAAGTCAGAGACTACTTTTCTTTTTTAAAGAAACTATTGATAATTGTTGGTGCTTTACGGAGAAGTTCAGAAGACAGTGAGCCGTTTTCTTTGCTGCTTTAAACATTTGCATACCTTATATGGAGGGGACAGGAAGGGTATGGTTAATACATGCTAAGAGGCTCTTATGCATTTTAGCTGTTTATGCAAATGTTCTATAGTGGGCAGCCATATATAGTGTGTAGAAATGGAAGCAAGTTGATACAAAGGAAGTTCCAGTTCTGATAGTGGCTCTTGTGGGATAAATTTCCTAGTTATCTGATTTAGACAGTGAATGCTGTGGTTGGCAACAATACCATTGCATTTACATACCTTCATGGGAAAGGGTGTTAGATTATTGCCTGAGAGTGTGATACGGGGCCAATGGTTTCTTTGAAGGCACTCAAACAGCTCAATACGACTAGTTGACTTGAGCTTAGCTGGTGCATTTCTAAAGGGTCCTTGCCAACGTTAGCTTTATATAGCTTTAGGATAAAGGCATATTTTAGAACTCGTGAGTGTACTGTTGCATGAAGATGATTGCAAGTAGAAAATAGTGTCATGATGATGAATGTTCTGCTACTAGGCGGAAGAATTTACTAATCACCGTAGGAGAGTAACTCTTGTATACCAACAATGGTTACAAGCAAAATGGTTATAAAACTATTTCTGGCAATATTCTCCTTGTTGTGGTAAACTAGAGCTGAAAGAAATAGAATAAATTGCATGAAGATGTAGGCATCTTCTAAAGGACAAGTAGGGGAAACAATTCCCTCAAGTTATGTCACCCAAATAAGATATGGCAGCAGAACAAATGGGTTATATGGGGTATTACAAGTTACTATTAATAGTCTACCTACGTAGACTTTCCTGTAACATTTATTACAAAGTACAACCTACCTATACTATTACACTTGTGACAATACACACAAATTATATGCTATACCAACAGTACCTGCCAATTATATATCTTACAATAGTAAACAATAACAGGAAAGACCAATAGTATTACCCTCTCCGAAAAAGAGGATAACACCACCACACTTTATATTACAGTACACAAAAGAGACAGCTAGCATGAGCACATGGTTATTACTTTGGTTTATCTGAACCACTGCTTCCAGAATAGTCTTTAGTCAAGTGATACTGTTCCAAAAGATAGCGGATATTTTGGCGCCACTCTTCTGGATAAGTATCATTGAATTTCCAGTTTGCAGATTCATAATG
Organism: Rhododendron simsii; assembly: GCA_014282245.1. Taxonomy (NCBI): domain Eukaryota; kingdom Viridiplantae; phylum Streptophyta; class Magnoliopsida; order Ericales; family Ericaceae; genus Rhododendron; species Rhododendron simsii. Next base: position 11,811,715 of record CM024965.1, read on the forward strand.
GAGGAGAGATGAGGGAACGGCTGCAGGTGTCAATCCGCTGAGGGAACACAGTGTTTGAGTCATGACTAGATAATTTCCACTGTGGATCTCGATGCTCGGGGATTCTTGATATGCCGAAAGTAATATAGTGTGATACTCCTTTCGCCAAGTGATAGAACCATCTGGATTAGGAAGACATCTGTTGTTGCGAGTTGTCCAAAAAGCAAATTGGAGGTCTTCATCTGCACCGGTGGGGACTTGTCTAATCTTCTGCTGCCAGTAGGGTATGTTGCCAAAGAGCAAGGGAAATTTTAAAAAGAAATCTTCTGGAGGTTGGACCTGATTGAACACTGCTCGTGCTAGATACACCAATACTGCTGATTTATTAAAACTGACACTTATAGTATACACATCAACTAAATACCATAAGAGGAGAAAGGCTTCTTTTGGTTGACATGTTCATTACAAAAAGCCCACAGAGATGCTTCTTGCTCAACCAGAGATTGATTTTTTAGGGATGCATATCTCTAAAGGTCAATATACCCTCCAACCTCATATAGCCTCATAGCTTGACCATTTTCCAGATGAAAATCTCACAGTCAAACAAGTTCAACAGTTCTTTGGAATTGTTAACTATATAGCTGATTTCATTCCCAACCTTGCCCAATACCGTACTCCTCTTTCAGCTCTACTAAAGAAAAACCCTCCTCCTTGGTCAGTTCATTGTACCAAAGCTGTCACAGACCTCAAAGCCATAGCCAAAACCCTTCCTCCATTAACCATACCTTCAGATGGGAAAAGAGTTCTTCAGACAGATGCCTCTGATCTATATTGGGGAGCAATTCTTTTGGAAGAAAATTCAGAGCAAAAGCATAGAATTTGTGGATACAAGAGTGGTGCATTCTCTCCAGCAGAACTTCATTACCACTCCACTTACAAAGAAATTCTGGCAATCAAAAGGAGCATTGAAAAGTTTGAATTTCATCTAATCGGTCATCATTTCCTAATTGAGACTGATATGATGAGTTTCCCCAGCATGCTTAAGTTCAAACAAAAGCACCTTCCAAAGGCACAGTTACTTAGATGGGCAAATTGGTTTTCCAATTGGAGTTTTGATGCTGTTCACATAAAAGGAAAAACAAATGTCCTTCCTGATTTTCTGTCAAGGCTCAAAAAAGAAATCAACCAGTTTTCCAAAACAAAACCCCATCCATTTGTCCCTGGTTGTTTTCCCATGATTTCCTGTTTCCACCCGGCTAATCTTCCTATTCACCTTCAGTGTCATCTTTTGGAGTTAACTCTTCTTTCTTTTGACCTGGTTTGTGATAGGAAAGGCTGGCTAGATATTAGCATTTAGAGTTTCATAATGTGCAAGAAGATGATGAGGTTTTGGAGTTGTGAAGTCAGCCTCACGAGGCTGAATGCTATGCATATAGTACACATATAAACTTCCAGAAAAGTCAACTAACCTCCTCCCAGTGCATTCAACCTAATCCTACCACCCGAATAATCTACTGTTTAGCTGTTCTACTGGTGGCACAGGCGTTAGTCTTAGGAAAGATTACTTCCTCATATGGAGTGGGGTGTTTGAGACTGTACCTTCTTGGAACTGTTCATGCTTCTTAGATCTGGGAGTGATTGAAAGGGATTTTCCACTCAACACCACTATATGTAGTATATATTTCCTTACCGGCAGGGGTGGATGGAGGGGGGTGCAAGCCGGCAGGCCCTGCACACCCCCCAATTATCCCACTAAGTGTACTATATATTCAGGTTAATTTGGAAAAGTTCTATAGGATCGGCCCCTGCAAATCTCTTGAGTGAAAAAAAAAGTTTGATATAGTTTCTATATATGTTTGAAACCCCCCCTTAAAATTTCAAGTTATCGACAATTTTTGGGTTATGGTTATAAAATTAGATGCAATTATATATATGTGGACAATCTCGTCTTCTTCTGAGAACTAGTAAGTACCAATATTTATATTATAGACTATAGTTCTTGTTCTCAATGTAAAAATACATGTGATTCGGGCCCCCTCTTTGTACAAATCCTGCGTCCGCCACTGCTTACCGGCATAGTTTCTAATTCTTCTATCATTCATACTGTCTTATCCTCTAGGTAAAACCATATCCTGTAAAACTAGTGGATATTATATTTCTCATTTAATTCATGATGATTACTCTACACCTTTGCCATGGACCTCACGGCTGTTGCAACTACTTCGGCATTCAATGCTACTCTCATTAGCTTCTGTAAGTTTTGATAGCTAGCTTACTTTACAAGGAGTTATTTAATTGAAAGTTCCAGTAGTATTCCTTGTAGGCAATTGGTACTTTGATATTACACAGGCATCGTTGTTCATAGAATTACAGTATGTGCTCAATGGTAAGATTTTGCATTGGCAAGGGATAGCAATATTTTAACTCCTTTTCAATTTCTCCAGTGTGTAGGAGAAGATATAGAGGATTTGGAATACACTCCAAAACCAGAATTTGAAGGTTTTTTTACAGTTACCAATGTGAAAAATGAGGTAATGTGTCCTCATATTTTTGATGGCTCCATATCCTAGTTAAACTTTCTGATGCCAATTTTGTTAGTGCTATGGATTTGGTTCTTCTTGCAGGAAGAGCTTCTTAGACATTGGTTTGCTCACATGCGAGAGGTGAAACCTGGGATATATGTTACGTACAATGGTGACTTTTTTGATTGGCCATTCCTAGAAAGCAGAGCAGCCCATCATGGGAGTAGAATGAGTGATGTATGTAGCTATGTTTTCTCAGTAGCAGTTGATACCATGTCAAGTAGTTTCCATTTGAGATCATTCATGTTGTTGGAATAACCTATAGTTGGTCAAATAGTTTAGATTTGTGTTAGCCAGAATGAGTAAGTATAATTCATCTAATCCATGCATGGCATGCAGTGATCTGTCAGCTTCCTTCTTACCTGTTAAATGGTGTAAATTACTAACAGCATGAAGAGATTCACTTTTCAATCTTTTCATTCTGCATCATGTGTAGCGAGGCTCATGGATAATAAAAGTACATCACATTATGTTTGTTGATAGATAAGTTTTGACAGCTTCAAGATTAATTTTGTTGGGCCTATCTACCTTGTTTCGCTGTTATACTCAGTTATAACTTATATACGATTAGAAAACATCTACTGTGCTTCTTATTACTATGATTTTTTGACTTGGTGCATGTGTCAGCAAGAACTAAGGTTTAACACTGAAAATAGGACTTGCTAAAAAAAAACTTGTAACCATGCAATGATTTAAAATCACTAGCAAATTCTTGTATTGATGTAAAAATCTGAATTACCATTGTCACACTTAATGTTATAATGCTTATGATTAGGTTCTAATTGCTATTAGATTGTTAACCACCAACTCATCTAAAAGCTTTATTAGAGAGGGGCAACTTTTGTTATTTTATATTCTTAACATGGCCCCTCATGTGTAGCCAGGCTCTCCTTCATAAGCGGGCTAAACACGTGTAAATTTGGATCATTAGGTAGGCGGCGAGGTTTGAATACAGGATCTATTGCCTTCTCTGATACTGTATTAGATTGTTAACCACCAATTCATCTAAAAGCTTAAGTTGTTAGAGAGGGGCAACTTTATTATTTTATATTCTCAACAACTAGCAATTTGACACGATGCTGCATTACTGGTGTTTGCTCCACCATGGACTTCCCATCTTGACCTTCATGTTGAATTCAACTGGACTTGCTTTAAATGTGGTTGGATGTTGGCTTGACTTTGTAGTTTGTACAACCTAGTGAAACTATATTTCATTTCCTTAACTTTGAGGGACATGGATCATGATTGAATCATGTTTGTTTCTTATTTCCTTTTTTTTGGGAGTATGTAGGAGTTAGGATTCAAATGTGATCAGAATCAAGGGGAATGTCGTGCCAAATTTGCTTGCCATCTGGATTGCTTTGCATGGGTTAAACGTGATAGTTATCTTCCCCAAGGAAGCCAAGGCTTAAAGGTGAATATTAACAAATTTCTATTATGTCATTTGTTTAGTCTAATTTGGATTTTAATGTTTTAGACTTTTTGTTTTTGCTTTTGGGTAAGGCCCAGTGATGTGACCTTTCACCCAATTTTCCACTTTATGAACCATTTTATTGCAACTTACTTTGACATTTAACTAGATGGTCATATTTGTTGTTGTCTCCTATGTTATATGGATCCTTCATTTTGGCTCAAGTACCGGTGTCGATGTGTCCGACACCTATATACTTTTGGGCACTCGGATCCTCTAATTGTTTAGATATTTATAGAAAAGGAATAACAAATTAGCTAGAAAATCGATATTTCGAGTATTTCACATAGACAGAAAATAGGGAAATAGCAAAAACATAATTTTCCTTACTCTTTCTTCTTTAAATACATTTGTAAACGCAATATATAATACAAACAAGAGTTCAGGACGTGTCCCCGTATCGTAAGATTTAAGTTTAGGAAGGTTTGACGCTTGGGCTAGCACCCGCACCCGATATTCGCACCCGAGTCCATTTAACATTGGTTGTCTCTCCTTAACTAGACAGTTGCTGAATGAAATAGATGACTGGGAAAGGTCTTACATATAACACCAGAGTACTAGGAAATTGTGAAAGGTGATGATGTTGATGATGGTTTCAAACATGATTTCTCACCATTCAATTTTAAGCCTAAGTGGTTTTGAGAGGGAATTTTTTTCCTATTATCTTTTGGGGTCAACAGTAGTTCAATGTTGTTGCAATTGGACAATATTTTTTTCTCTCCTATTCATGTTATTAATATACTATCTTTGGGAAATTGATGCATCCTCTACTTAGATGCATTATTTTATGTTGGAATGCTAACATATTCAACTGCTTGCTCATATTTTAGGCTGTTACCAAGGCCAAATTGGGTTATGACCCATTGGAGGTAAATCCAGAGGATATGGTTCGTTTTGCAAAGGAGAGGCCCCAGGTATATCATTATGAGAAAGGTGTATTGCTTGAATGATTTTGATCGTAATGGGGAACACACATTACAATTTGCTTATGTATTAGGCTGTTACAAAGTCCAAATCTCTCTTTTTAAATAAAGTTTTCTTTAGGTACAGACAAAAAAACCAGAGGATAAAGATTAAGCTCCTCCATCTATTTATATTAATAATGTGTTGTTACTTTGGCACAAATACCCTTAACAACCCTAAACACCAATGAGGTTAAAACTGTACCATGTATTGCGCAGTAGAATGATAATGCGAATTCAATAGTCAAGTGGCAACTCTGGGGAGTTCCAGCATGCTCCAGAATGCACTACTGGTTGTTGATTGCAATTTGTTTGGAAGTGGTTGGTTTCCTAGTCTTTATCCGCCACTGGCTTTGTGTGCGACTGATGTTTTATTTGGCTTTAGTTGGGACTCAATGCAACATCTATAAAAAATTTAGTAAGATGTATCAAAACATGTAGTAGCATATATTGCATTCTTGCCATGTTTTTTTGTGTGTGGTAATCTTTGATTTTATTATGCTCAAACGAAGGGAACAAATGCCTAAGCCAATACTGAGCAGTACACAAACTCACTACACAAAGCTGTTCAAGAAACAGAAATACAAGAGCTAACTACAACGCATTGCCTCAAGCAGCAAAAATTCTGAATGGAACCCTTGATCTGATGGCAAGCAACCTATTAGAATCGCTCTTCTTGATGCTCCTCCAAGAGACCATACAAGCCCTAACATCCTCCTCCATTTGATTGATCAAGCCTCTCACATCCCTGCTCTTATTCTGAAAAAAAAAAGACGAAAATTCCTTTCCCTCCAAATCCAATATAGAGAGGCAGCCAAAGATACCCTATATACTGTATGCTCCAAGGATCTGCCTGTCTTATGAGAACAAGCCCAAGATCTTTCCTCAGCTAGGCCCAAGCACACTTCTTACAACATTATTCTCACCCAGGAGATAGTCCCATATGGACAAGCAAAAAAAAATCTTATGGAGAAACAAAGTATGCACATTCTTGCCATGTGTCCTTAGTTTGATTCTTTTAAGGATTGGTGTGTCCATACTTTGTTCTATCGATGTAATCCTTATGTATCTGCATTTCTTTTATGGTAATCGATTTCCGTGTGTTTGGAGTCTTTTAAGGGGCCCATTTCCTTTTCTGGCTGCTGACTTGATCAAGTTGATGCCTCAGAAAGGCACTTTCCACATAGTTCCTTATTTTGTTGGTGGACAGTGAGCATTGCATTCTTTCGATTAGAATAACCACTGTTATTGACTATATGTCATCCAGGAGTAATTAAGTTCTCAAGCACTTCATTTTTTTGCTTAACTTTATATTATCTGGACTGTTTCTAATGTTTTCTCTTCTTTGTTCAAATTGTCAACTCAGATGATGGCCTCCTATTCTGTTTCAGATGCTGTTGCAACTTATTACTTGTATATGACCTATGTCCATCCATTCATTTTCTCTCTTGCCACAATAATACCCATGCCACCAGATGAGGTTTTGCGTAAAGGAAGTGGAACCCTTTGTGAGATGCTTCTTATGGTTCAGGTTGGTTCTCCAAAACATGAATTACAGCTGGTTCAAACTGTGGCCAATTTCTTTTCATGCGCTTGGTTGAATTTCTTTATAGTTGGCTTTGCACTTGTTTTTATTCTGTTAATTGCATTTCACCTATTTTTTGTGGGTAACATTTGCGTTTCACCTATGCCTTGGTGACTATATCTCTGTTGGTTACCTTGATTACTTTACTTCTATCATATTTGCAGGCATACGAGGCAAACGTTATTTGTCCTAATAAACACGAATCGGATCCAGAGAAGTTCTATAGTAATCATCTCTTGGAGAGTGAGACATATATTGGTGGCCATGTGGAATGCCTGGAAAGTGGTGTTTTTAGATCTGATCTACCAACTAGTTTTAAGCTTGATCCATCTGCTTATGAGGTATATTCTTATCTTTTACACCCATCCATAATTTTAAACAAATTTCCTTTGGTTAATTTCTAAATGTCATAGATGAAAGTTTTACAGACATGACTTTTTTTGGATACACCCTTTTCATCACTTAGGCAATAATCTGATAACTGGACATACTTGGTTCCAGTCCAGAAAAACCACTCGAACTTACTCATAAAGGTCAGAGTAGTTTTTAATACCCTCCTTAAACCAATGCTTGACCTGTGCATCAATGATACTCGATGGTGGTTGGCTCTATAATCAGTCGATCCAGCACCAAACAGAAAAAAATGTTGTTAACACCTCTTTGCTTGGCGCCAGATGGCTTCTCTAGGGGCTGCCTTTGTACATGTGAGCCCTATATAACTGCACTGTATGAGCTTCCTGGTTCTGCATATAATTCCCTAGGTTTTCAATCGTTGTTAATAGGTTTTCTCAAGTGAAGTTTTCACAGCCCAAGTTGTTACTGGTAATAGTGCAGCTTTGATGTGGGATTACAAAACCATCAGTTCCTCTCATTTCTGATGAATGTTGGTGGCTATGCAAATATTGATTCTTCCTTCCCATGTTATAAAAATCATGTCTTTGCTAACTGCAATAGTCATTTTCAGGCCTCTATTTATTCTGAAAACTAACTTGACCAGAACAAAAGAACACACAAAATATTTTCTAAGTCTAATAGATTAACCGAAGATGGTGGCCTGATTATTACAAAACCTCTACAAAGGAGAAGAAACAACAATGTTGAAGTCCGGAAGGAGAAAGCAAACCCATAAATTTCAGAGGTTGTGTCCTTTGGCAGATCAAGCTCAACATTTGTCCCAAGGGAGAGAAATACCCCAAGAGAAACCAGCAACTTTGATGCCAAGAAAGTACGAGAAGTGCACCTAAGTCCATAGCTTGAAGTTGCTGACCTACATGACCTTTTAGATCAGCAATACCGGTAGAGCCATCACTAGAGATGATAGTATCATGAATATCGACAAGAGAGTTAGCGTCTCAGTTGACTGATTTTACTTTTTATGCAAATTAGTAAGTTATTAACCTTTTTGGCTACATGGAAAATGTGTCAATAATGTTTGAAGTTCCGTTCATATTCTAGTCTTACACTGTGTCATGTTTTATGACCTGGTAACTTTCTTATGGTGTGGGTGGATATTGTTTGAATCACTGTTGATATTGTGTATGAAGCCATTCAGATTTTCCCAAGTTTGAACCTTCTCTTTTTCTGTGTCCTTATTGGTTTCTGTCCTAACACATTGCTGCTTCAGATATTTCTTCTATTATTTCTTTTGATAATTTAGCCTCATGCAAAGTTTCTAGATATGTTGAGGCACTCTTTTTCTTTTTCAGCAATTGATCAATAATCTTGATCGGGATCTGCAATATGCTATTAGAGTGGAGGGTAAGATGGACTTGGATTTGGTTTCAAATTATGATGAAGTGAAGAATGCCATTATGGAAAAGGTGCTGCCTCTCCTACACAAACTAATTTGTTGTCACTGATGAATCATCTTTCGCTGCACATGTTTTTGATCCTCCTCTAACAGCTAGATTCTTATAAATATGGAATCATATACGTAATGTTTTACTCACTTTTTGATATGTAAAATGGCGCAAGTAATAATCAATACTTACATTTTGCTGTTATTGTTGCTGCACATTACAAACTACAGTGTTTGTGCTTGATAGTTCTCTGAAACTTGCACTATTTGCTAATAGTCGGCTTTCTTTCTTTTCTTCTGAAAAGAGGTCACCTAAAATTGTCATCCAATGGTTGACATTTGAGCCAGGCATAGTACTTTATACATATATTCAACCCACTGTCTTTTTTGTTACACTTTTCTTTCCTATTTGCAGCTTATGAATCTGCGTGATGAACCTATACGTGAAGAATTCCCACTTATTTATCATCTAGATGTGGCTGCAATGTACCCAAACATTATTTTGACGAACAGGCTCCAGGTATGCATGTTTTAAACTTTAATTTTGTCCTCGACTAGAAATGTCTCTAATTCTGTTAATAAAAAAATTAGGCCTTAGTCAATCTATTCATGTTTTAGATGTCAGACTTATGCCACTAGACCGAGTTACTATTTTATTGGGTGGTATTGGGGTGCGTGCAGATTTTGATAGGTGATGTTTTAATCTTGTCTCTGTTGTTCAGGAAGTAGTCTTGGTATATATTTACTTTTCTGGCCAACTTAGGTTTTTGAGTTTTTATTAGAATATTTTGAATAAGTGGCTTGAATTTATCTTAGGTGAGAAGTATCTTTGCAATTTTCATTTGTGCTGATTCTGTTTGCGCAATCCCAGCCACCATCAATTGTCTCAGATGAGATCTGCACCGCATGTGATTTCAACCGGCCGGGCAAAACTTGTCTTCGGAAGCTTGAATGGGTCTGGCGTGGGGAGACATACATGGCAAAGAAAAGGTGTTTTCAAATCGTCTATTGTTGGTAGTGCTATTTCATTAGGATCATAACTAATTATTTTTTACTTCTGTTTTGGGTAATATCAGTGATTACTTTCATATGAAGAGGCAAATTGAGTCTGAGTTTGTTGATAGTGGAGATGGCCAGATATTAAAATCCTTTCTGGATCTACCTAAATTGGAGCAGCAATCAAAACTCAAAGAGCGTCTAAAGAAATACTGTCAGAAGGTATATCTATCACCTGTATCGCAGGGACATGGACAATGGACATGGAAAATACTTAAAGAGTATATGGAAACAGAATCATCTATTTCTTATGAAAGAAGTCAGTAAAGCTTTTTTGCATATTACATAACAAATATTTGTGATTAATTATTCTCAAATATTTTACACAAGCAGCTACAATATTATAAGTTTCTTCATCTTGACTAGAAAATTGACAAAAGATGAAGGTGATACTCCAGAAGTACGATGTACATAATAGATAATCCTATACTCCAGAAATATGATGTAGATAATGGATAATCCTCAATATATTTCTTACCATACAAGGACATAGGTTTAGCTTTTATTATGTTTCCTTCCACATGTTTTTCATTGCATGCTTTATATTGGGCATTCATAATTATTCGTTCTTTAAAAGTATTTCTTGACACAGTTTTTGAACAATGTAAGATACCATTCTAACTAGGAGACGTCATAAACCGTGTTTGAGAATGAGAAAACATCATCTCAAAGTATGGAGTTTTATTCTTATTTGATGGCACGCTTAGAAGTATGTGGATATCCTGTAGAACATGTTTCTGGATTTTCTAGGAGACTCTGAGACATTTTAAGAAGTGATACATTCTAGCATGGACTTGTCTTCTCCTTGTTAATGTCCCTGCTGCCTAGTTGAGCAATATCACTAAGGAAACTGTAAAACAACTCCTTACAAGCTATGTTGAATTGCCTTTGCTAGGCTTATAAACGGGTACTTGACAAGCCAGTAACTGAGCTACGAGAAGCAGGGATCTGCATGCGTGAAAACCCTTTTTATGTTGACACTGTCCGCAGGTAAGAAGATTTTGTTCTATTGTCATCCTTGTATTGACAATTACTCACTCATTGTTCAGGGCATTTGTAACAAGCAATGAGCAGGTAGTTATTTGCAAGAGTACCTAACAAAGAACTTGTAGATTGGCTGATGGATATTGTTTTATTCTTCTTTAAGCTTCCGAGATAGAAGGTATGAATACAAAGGACTCAATAAGGTTTGGAAGGGAAAGCTGTCAGAAGCAAAGTCAAGTGGAAATTCTATAAAGATTCAAGAAGCACAAGTATGATTGCAAGAGCTTTCTTGTTTCTTTCTCTTCCTTTATCATCTTAAATATTGTAACCTTGAGATGGTTTCTAATCTTCCTTTAGTCACTAGTAACTGGCCTTGCTCATTATCGGTTTCAGGATATGGTAGTACTTTATGATTCTCTACAACTGGCTCATAAATGTATTCTCAATTCCTTCTACGGATACGTCATGCGCAAGTGAGTTTCTACTAATATTGATTTCTGTGATTAATACATGGTTGGTAACTTTGGTTTCCTGTATGGCCCCTTTATGCATTTAAATCTGTTCTCTACACTTTGTATGGTTTTCATTCCAGGGGTGCAAGATGGTACTCGATGGAAATGGCTGGAGTTGTTACATATACTGGTGCAAAAATAATCCAAAATGCACGTTTACTCGTTGAGAAAATTGGACGACCACTTGAATTAGACACTGATGGTATCTGGTGTGCTTTACCTGGATCCTTCCCTGAGAACTTCACTTTTAAAACAAAGTATGCCTTTTGTATTGCCCATCTACATGACAATTCGTTTGATCTTTTTCCTTTTGTGAATTCATCCTTGTCACTTTGATTTGAAAGAATTGAGCCATTGTCCCCTTTTGCATTGTATGATGAAGACACTGAATTTTTTTTTCTGGTACGTATAATTCAGAGACTCAAAGAAGAAGCTGACAATTTCATATCCTTGTGTTATGCTTAACGTTGATGTTGCAAGGAACAACACAAATGATCAATACCAGGTCAGATGAAAACGAACTTTTCTCGACTTCCGTTCTCCCACATTCCTGAGCATTAGCAAGAGTTCTGCTTCACTGAAGTTAAATATATTAAGTGTGTTAACTTTCTGAAGCATAATGCATATCTCTGTATATAACTCACTCCTTGCTGCTATTTCTTGTAGACACTCAAAGATGCGGTTAATAAAACATACACAACTCACAGTGAATGCTCAATTGAATTTGAAGTAGATGGACCCTATAAGGTAAATACGATGACCATGACCCTTGATGCTAATGTCAAACATCGACTTTGTTATATGTAGTGTTTATCTGTTTATTCATTTGGTTGTTTGTCTTCATCATATCCAAAGTTATTATTTTGGTCCCATTTTTGGCATGTAGGCAATGATTCTTCCAGCTTCTAAAGAAGAAGGAATTTTAATTAAGAAGCGCTATGCTGTTTTTAATGATGATGGGACTCTGGCAGAGCTTAAAGGTTTCGAGATCAAGCGTAGAGGTGAGCTGAAGCTCATCAAAGTTTTCCAGGTACCTCTGCTGCTTCCAAAACTGACTGAGTTATCCCTTCTACACTTTGGTATACATTTTGGGGGATATTTTAATCACGTTATATGTGGCTTGCATTAGTTGAGGAATTCGTTTAATCATCATATGAGATGTAGTGGCCTAAGGTGCTTAAGATAAAGGCTTTGCTTGAACCCGTGCACCAAATGTCGAACATGAAAAATTTTCTCTATCATAGTTTACTAATTTTGACATCTTCTTGTGACTTTGAGGAAGGGACACTGTCCTGAAGTAAATGTGATAGAGGTTTGAGTAAAGGTATTTCTGCATTTTACAAAATGGGGTTCAAGCAAGGTAAGTTTGGAATTTGTGTCATGTAACTTAATAGAGGCTCCCCTCTCTTCCGAAATTCGATTGTTTGCGGCCATAATAATGTTATCTATGGTATAGCTGTGGTAAGGGAAGATATCAAACTAAAAAAATTGTATTGGAGCCTTTATTTAGCTCAGAGAACTTTCTCTTTGTCTGTAGTATGATGATGTAGTCGTGGAATTATTGTATTCCATAATTTCAAAATTAACTCCATCCTTCTTTGCTTGCTCCTGGAATATATGTAGGAACTTGAAAATTTACAACCACCACCCCAATGATGAAATGTTTCAAGGTCATGCATGTATCATTCTTACATGACGAAACTATGGCATGCTCTTTTGTAGTCTACAAGCTGAACCACTCCAACATACTTATCCATTCAATGGCATTATGCTTGAATTGGCTTTAGTTAAATAGCATTATGGTCATCCTAATATGTGTATAATTAGCATTGCGATATTTGTTGGCCTTATGGGGGCCAGTATCCACCCTGTACTCGAGGAACCCCCTGCTGGCGCGGGGTAAGTGTAGGGAGGACCAACCACCTCCACCCGTCGGTGCTATATGGGCAGCATTGCAAAGTTCCTAATGTCCGCCTGCCGTTAAGTGTAGGGCTTTGCGCTGCCCTTTATAAGATTAAGTCGCGTCTTCCCCTAACAGCAATTGCTTTTAGGTGAGTTGGTTAGCACTTGATCCAACAAGTGGTATCAGAGCGAGGTTACGGGTTTGAGTCCCAGGCTTGAGTTGGGGGGAGATTGTTGGCTTTATGGGGGCCAACATCCACCCTGTAGTTGAGGCCCCCCTTCTGGCCCGGGGCAAGCATAGGAGGACTAACTACCTCCACCAGTCGGTGCTGTATGGGCAGCATTTCGAAGCGCCTCATGTCTGCCTATAGCTAAGAGCAAGGCTTTGCGCTTCCCTTTAAAAGATTAAGTTGCGCCTTCCGATCCAACAATATCAAACGTGATGTGTAAGCATCAACACATATGGGACAGAAGATATGGAGTCCACAAAAATACATTAAGTAATGATGTGATTCCGTCATTCATTTATCCTAACCATTCAAATAGGCTCTTTTGACAAATAATGATGACAAAATGAGAAAGATATCCAAATATAGAAGGTTATGATAACCTACACTAATCCTTAAAAGGCTCATTCCCAAAAGCACCAAATAAATGCACTAAAAGTCTAAAACAAGATCAGCTATGGGCCCATAGCCAGATGAGTTGGGCCTTCACCTGTTGTCCAATCTCAAGGATGCTGGATGGGTTGTCTATAGCGTCGATGTCACTTAACTCACGAACGTGGGCTGAATACCCTGGTGTCCTCACCAAAATATAAGCTCTATTACCATGACGCCATCCTTAAAGTAAAACATGAAAAGAGGATCCTCTAGCAATTTGCTAGCTAGTATTATCTCAGATTGCCCTATTGCCACATATGTGATTGCTAGCCAATGAATATCACTGACCGTCTCCACCAGCTAAACACCAGATGCAATACAACTAAGAAATAATTAGGTGACATCCCTTCCTGTGTACTATGGATAATGGATGAATCAATGACTGAATCCATGGTCATCATACCTGTTTCCCAGGAGAAAGGAAGGAGCATGAGGAGGAAGTCGGAGAAAAATTGTCCCCTCAAAGGTTTCTTGAATTTCGTTATTTGCTGTAATGTCCAAACTCCAAAGGCATTGCCTACCATAGCTGGGATTTGGTGCTGCCATATGGTTTATGTTCCAGAAGTATTATAGTGTCTTGGGATGCTTTCTGTTTGTATGTGATTTGCAAATCTATGTTTAGATTGTTAACTTCCAGCTTGAAATACTTCTTACCTGCAGGCTGAGCTTTTTGACAAATTCCTTCATGGATCAACCTTAGAGGAATGCTACTCTGCTGTTGCATCAGTTGCCAACCGTTGGCTTGATCTTCTCGATGTATGTAAAAAAAATAAAAAATGAATACCCAAATAAACTTGTTTATGCGTGGCGGCAAAACGCTCTGTACAAAGCATCTTCTAATATTTTTGACATACTATTACAATTAAATATTTCTTCTTGTGGGTACAGAAGAATGTTGATAATTTTATGTTTGAGTCAAGTATCAAAAGAGGAGTCATAATCAACTTTTAATTTTCTCAGAATCAAGGGAAGGATATTGCGGACAGCGAGTTACTTGATTATATATCAGAATCAAGCACGATGAGCAAGTCCCTAGCAGACTATGGCCAACAAAAGTCATGTGCAGTAACCACTGCAAAACGTCTGGCTGATTTTCTTGGTGATGCAATGGTCAAAGACAAAGGACTGCGTTGTCAATATGTAGTTGCATGTGAGCCAAAGGTAAATTGCGTGTCCTCAACTTAAACAGTCTACAAGTTTGTGAATCGTTTAAAAGATCACAAGAAGGCTAATCGTTTCGTTCTTTTGATGGTTCTTGTTTTGTTTCTTTGACTTTATTTATGCAGAGTTTTGTCTAAGCAAACCAGTTCTTCAATATATATTTCCCCTTCATATTTATTTCTTTGTACTTAAATTAGGTTCCAACGAAATGAAACACTGTATTAGCTCACACTATTGCTTGAAGATAATCCTACCATGCATGTGTGGTTGGGGCCTAGAAACTTATGCCTTGTTCAGATTCAAATTTGAGTTTTTATGGTTTGGTTTTTTGGGGTAATGAGTGGAGAGAGAAATTAGGATAATAATTGAAGATAGGGGTAATGAGTGGAGAGAGATAGCGAGAGAAATGAGAGTAATGATTGGAGATAGGGGGAATGAGTGGAGAGAGAAATGAGTAATGATTGAAAGTAGGGGTAATGAGTGTTTTTTAAGTTGATTTTTTTTTTCCAAGTTTGAATCCAAACAAGGCATTATTGTTTTGTTGCTTTACGCTTATTGTCTCGTTCAGTGCTGTGTCTGTGTCTCATACTCTTGTAATATTACATATCCTAATGACAATTCATTGGCATGGCTTTTGCTTTATTATGTAAATTTTTTTTTTTTGATTCCAAGGTTGTTTGTAATGTCCATGCAAGCAGGGTACACCAGTAAGCGAGCGTGCTGTCCCTGTTGCAATATTTGAAACTGATCCTGGTAACAATTTTATTTAGTTGTCTTGGTTGGACGATATTCTTTTGTTGTTTTTGCACAAAAGAGAAATAGTACTCATTTACTTTTCTATATGTGCTTTTTGCAGAAATAGTGAAGTTTTATGTGCGGAAGTGGTGCAAGGTTTCATCAGATGTTGGTATTCGCTCCATTATTGATTGGTCCTATTACAAGCAACGGCTTAGCTCAGCAATTCAGAAAATTGTTACCATTCCTGCTGCAATGCAGAAGGTGCCAATACTTACTCATTGTTATCTGTTGGAAACTTGTTCTCGAATCTAATAGTTTGTTGGACTTCAGGTTGCAAATCCTGTACCTAGGGTAGTTCATCCAGATTGGTTGCATAAGAGGGTTCGTGAGAAGGAGGATAAATTTCGCCAGCGGAAATTGGTTGATATTTTCAGCTCATTGAAGACGGATGGTGACATTAACATGAGTATTGGTCCTACGACCACCAATCAAATAACAGATGAAAAGAATCTTGCTGATCTGGAGGACTTTAAGCACGGAGGTGGAACTTCTGTCACCAGACATAGGCCTATTGTTCGTTATGAAGTCAATAACAGATTGCATCTGGTTAAGGCAAGCTGTCAAGTAGATTCTCCACAGAAACAAAGCGATGGTGGTGGAAGTGTGCGCCAACCATTGTCACCGCTGCACCACAATATCATAAATGTTGAAGATATTGACAGAAATGTGGATTATCAAGGATGGCTTGAGGTAAGGAAGAGAAGGTGGAAAGATACGCTTGAGAAAAGGAAGCGGCAAAGGTACGCTATATGTTGATCTTGTCACTCTTCTAATAAATTGGATGGTAGAGATCATGCTGAGAACACTCAGTTTTTTGCTGAATTTCCTTCTGCCGTCTCTTCCATGATATTTTATAAACATATTAGCTACAATTGTAGCACTTAGTTATTTCCCTTGTTAAAGAAGGTTGCAATAAATAGTAGTTGTACAGTTCTACTTTTCTTTTTTTGGGGTCAGCGTACAGTTCTACTTTTTCTCACCATCTAGGGCTTCCCTCTGGGATCAATCCTCCTGGTTAGGTGCAGGCCCGCGAGAGTACGGTCCAACTCATAGTCCGGAAAGATTCTCTTACTTTGGGGCCCACAAAGAAAACCGCTTTCTTAATTCTTTTTGGAAATCTGTTTTTCGAAAAGGCAAAACAATCAACTTACTCATCTGAAAAAACTGGATCCTTATACACTTATTGCACTATTTTATTGGTTTGTGTAATCACGAATTTGGCTGTTGGACTCTTTTACCGAATGTTTGATAGGTTAACTACTAGTCGTGAATCATAAATAATTTGTCAGGTTGGGAGATTTGAAGGCACTAAACCAAACTAATGGTGCTTTTGCAATGCCTGGAAAGACAAATCAGAAACAAACTCAGAGAAAAACTGGGGTCAATTCCTATTTTGAGAGGCAGGAATTAGCCCTTATACGCTCTCACTGGCAGGTGATGTATTAGTTACCATTGTTGAGAATGACTTTACTGAGTATATGTTTCTGTTAATGCTGAAGTAATCTTTGTCTGATTCAATTAATCATTGTCTGATTCAGATAGTTCAAATTGTACCGAGTTCGCAACATGGACAATACTTTGCCTGGGTTGTAGTAGAAGGCGTCATGCGTAAGATTCGTATTGTTGTACCCCGAGTTTTTTACCTCAACTCTAAAGCTCCTATAACAGAAGAATTTCCTGGAAGGCGTGTCAACAAGATTCTTCCTCATGGACGCCATAGCTATAACCTAATTGAGGTACGTCTGTTGTTTGCAAACTTGAAGCTGGAATTGCAGTCCATCAGAATCTGTTCCCAGCATGAAAGGTTTTTGAGGTCTTATTTGCTTGTTATTTGTATTCATTGTAATAGGTCAACATTGATGAAGATCAATTTAGGGCTGAAAGCAAGAAACTTGCTGCTCATCTTGCAGATCCAGAAGTTGAGGTCAGCATACTCAACCAGGATATCTGCAATTGTAGGACACGTTATTAATTCAAATTGCTTACCTTGAACACTATTACTGGTCATAAGCTTTTCTAAGTTTTCAGGATATGAGTGGTATGAAGGTTTTTTCTGTAGAAAAAATGTAAATGTCAAGGAGTTCCTTCTTGCATTCATCTTTATATTTGGTGTCCTAGTTCCTCATTGGAGCAGGTTTTCTGAATGTTTTTTGTTACAACTTGTTCTATTGTGTAGTTTGATTACAACGCTATCAATTCGATTTGAATGGCTGCATTTGACCAGGGAATATATGAGACAAACATGCCTTTGGATTTTAACGCCATCCTTCAGATTGGTTGTGTTTGTAAAGTGGATAAAGCAGCTAAGAAACGAAATCCCCAGTATGGCTGGGCTCTGGATGAATTACACATGAAGACAACAACAGAATGCTCTTATCTGGAACAATCGTTCTCTTTCTTCTACTTGTATCACAGGTAAATTGTGGTTTTACAAGAAATCTGTGACATGAATATGCTCCATTTGGTTTCCCTTGTAACTTTGTAAGAAATACTATCATTCTGGTAAAACTAGAATTTTAACTTTGGTTTCCTCTATGTTTATGTATTTTATGGATTTTGTTGCAACTGAGCTTTTGAGCTAGAAATCTCATGCATGTAATAAGGTCTGAGCACTGGGACTATTTTGGTACAGTATCCCTAGATGTAGGACGCATCATATTTTGCTTTTGATCCATTCTCATTTCCGCATAACAAATTGTACTTATATTGTTACCTTTTGTTTTTTTTGTGCATTAGCACATGACTTTGAAATAGAGTTCTCAGATATTGCTAGTCTTTGTATATACTTCAAGCTGACCTCCTATTACTACTAAGGGTTGAAACATGTTTAGAAGGGTAATCAGTCAGTCTTCCTGAAGCGTCTTATTTTCTTCTTGAGTCATGCAGCTTTTCTTTCTATTTTTAGGACAGGAAATAAAAACATGTGGGAGAAGGAAAAAATGCATCATTCTTGTGATTCTGACATTTGTTTTTCTTTGATTTCAGCATCTCTGAGGGACGGGCTATATATGTTGGATTTTTTCCTGCATCTAGGACAATATCAGTTGTGGTGGTTAATCCTTTCCAGAATAAGGAACTATCACCACATATTATTGAGAAACAATACCATGAAGCTAGTCAAGCAATGTCAATTGAACCTCCCATGCCTAGAGATAGTACCAATTTTAAGGTGAACCTTTATTTTTTTTGGGCACATCACTCATTTGCATATGCTTTACTATGTGGGAGTTGGTATCTTTAGTACTTTGTCTTTTATGCCTTTTATTCAGGTGGATTATGTTGGAAATGTCAAGGATGCCGAGAAGATTATACAAAGGATAATAAATGAATACAGGTTTTTCCTGTTATTCATTGTTCTTGATATTGCCAATCTTTCCAATATTGATATTCAAACCTTATTTAGTTTTACTGTTTGCACATTGGCCAGCTAAGAAATGTATGTTGTGCAATGTGAATCATATAAGGTATTGGGAAGTGATTAGTTTTTTTTTTTTTTTTCTCTTTTGTTACCCAAAAATAATATTTAAGGCTTTCAGTTGGTTATGTTGGACTTGCTTGGTGACATAAATTTGAATGGTTGTACATAAGATGTGGATCTGGATAGTGTTTCAACTTGAAAGCTGGAGTTGGAAATGCCAATGGGTCTTTTGAGAATAATTATTTCCTAGACTTAATGATTCAAAATAGTAAGATACATAATTTTATGAAAATTTGGGTGGATTCCTACGCAAGGGGTGTATTGACTTATAAAACTTGTGAATCGTTGGTAATACGATATGAATGTCAATAAGAGAACCTTGATGAATTTTACGTTTTTGTAAAACTTCCATGCTACAATTATTAGTTGAGACCAAATATTCCCAGGCAATTAGATTGGTCAGATCTGGTAACTCTAGTGATCCTAGAGGAGCAAATGCAAAATATGTGGCACTTCTTCAATATTAAGCTACGTAAATGCCTCTAATCGGTTCATCATTGGTTTTATACTGATGTTTCCTGTTTGGGGGAAAGTTGTGGAGTGATGATTTTCATATCACCATTCAAACTGCTTTTATTGGGTGTCTTATTACAGGACTCTTTAGAATTACTTTGCACATGATGAATTTAATGACTTTGTATATTCACATTGACTCACAGGCAACTACATCATGTACCTGCAATTGCTGTAATTGAGTGCCCAGAAGTCCATCTGATGAAGTCGCATATACGTGCTCTGGATGATTTCCCATGTGTTAGCATCCCTTGTAATGCTCGTGATAGTAACTATCAGGTACTGGAACTGTGAAGTAGCTGCTGCTTCGCTTGCATCTACTGCTTTGTGTTCTTACTTCTATCATGCATCTGAGGTAACACATAATCACTCTATTTTCCTGCCATATATAGGCTCTTGGGTGGCAAATTATGGCATCAAAAATTGGAATGCAACGATGTGCTGCATCATCTCAGTGGTTGAATGAGAGAATTTCTCTTTCGCGATATGCCCATGTAAGGTTTTTGATTCTATGGCTAGTGCAATTCTTAAATGATTATGAATGCTTAGTGATCTTAATGGTGCAGGTTCCACTAGGGAATTTTGAACTTGATTGGCTCATGCATACATCAGATATCTTCTTTTCAAGAGCTTTACGTGATCAACAACAGGTTGTCTCTGGTTTCTTATATTATAGTCCAATTTCAAAACTCTTGGAAATAGTTTGTGCAAATGTATTAGAGCTCAAACTCAAGTTTTCGTCGCCAAAACTCTTTTATTGTGGATGACATTCCTCATAGTAATTTCATTTGATATTTCAAGTGCTTTAGTTTCCTATACTAATGATTGGTAATAAGTTATTGAGACAACCGGTGTCAATGAAGCATGTCCTTTATGTTAAGACATTCCAATCGAACTTTTCATTAAAATGTGAGTTCCATTCTCACAGGTACTTTGGATATCTAATACTGGCAATCCAGATCTTGGAGGCATTAATGAAGAAGAGTCGTGTTTTGCTGATGAGGTTAGTATTGGGACTTGTCGGACCGCTTTTCCACCATCTCTCCTAAAACCAATTGGTGGTAGGAAGAGTTTCAATTATGTCTTTATGGCATTCGACATCACACTCGCAAGTATGTTTTTAGAGCGGTCGCAGGGAGTGGCATTGTGTAACCAAATCCATGGGGGCACTCCGGGCCCAACAATCCCTCCCTCACGATGACGCTCCCGCGACTCGAACCCATGACTTCTTGGCTCTGATACCACTTGTCGGACCATTTTTCCACCATTTGTCGTAAAACCAATTGGTGGTAGGAAGGGTTTCAATTAAGTCTTATGGCATTCGACATCGCACCCGCAAGTCTGCTTTTAGAGCGGTCGCAGGGAGTGGCATTGTGTAACCAAATCCATGGGGCACTCCGGGCCCAACAGGACTAGGTTGAAGTGGTAGCTTTTTGGTCATGCTGCTGTTGTGCCCACTTGGAATCTTTTGTGCTGGTCTCTGTTACAAAGTCCAGCTTTTCTGCAACTAAGTAGTGTTCATTGTAAATCAGGTCAATCAACCTGTTCTTACTTACCCTGGAGCGTACAGGAAAGTTACTGTAGAACTAAAGGTAAAGGTCTTATTTTCTGTCTACGTATGATAATTGCAGCCAGGCATCCTATCAATTGATTTACTTATTTCCTTTCTTTTGTGCAGATTCATCACCTGGCTGTTGATGCTCTTCTGAAAAGCAACCAGTTGAATGAGATGGAAGGAGGTGTCTTGTTTGGGTTAGAGCAGGATTTGAATCCTGGAGCACATACTTTGAATGAACACTGTTGCTTTGACGAGGTTACCTCATGTTCACCTGCGTTCCGTGTTCTCAAACAATTGATCCAAAGATGCCTCACAGATGCACTTACGTCTGGAAATGTGTTTGCTGATGCAATATTGCAGCATTTATATCGATGGCTTTGCAGGTTGTGGGGTCTTTAGCTGTCAAATGTGCATCTTGTTTTGTCACTTCAATTGTAACTTCTTTCTTTATTTTACAGCCCACACTCAAAACTTCATGACCCAGCTCTTCACCGTATGCTTCATAAGGTAAATAAGGTTCCTTTCCTTGTTAATGAACTCGAGGCTAATTTTAAGCGCAGTTCATATACTTAGTTTATGCCTCAGTTAAGTTGCTGTAGTCACATTTCTCCTGTCATAACCAGAAGGCAGAAACCTATTTTATTTTTCCTGTTGTGTTTGTTTAACATGACTTTTCTGTTTCCATTCCTTTATATTGTGAGTTTTCCAACCATCTTACATGGACTAATCTAACTGTAATAAGTACCTGGCGGTGACACATAGACAAGGTTGTGGGATTTGTGTCTGCATTGGGCATGTGTCCAATGTGAGTGATTGGACATTCACTCAACAAGCATATTTGCTTGGGACACCGTACGTAATTTTTTTGGTTTATAAAACTGCAATATCATGTATGGAAGGCACCCGCTACTTGGATTCAAAAGGCACTTTCAATATAAGTGAATCGGTGCTGAATTTGAAATTCCTCTGCCGGCGGTGCTCCTATTAAAAAAAAAAGGTCCTGAAAACCCTCACTTTGTTAATGGCACATATTGAGACCATTTTACTCTCACCCAGTCACCCTCTCCCAGTTCTGGCTCAGGAAAGGGTCAGGGCATGATCAAGTGCTTTACGTAGGGTTCACCCATATTATGAGAATCTACAATGGCTTGGCTGACTTGCTAGCCCGGTAGCCCCTTAAACATTAAATAAGAGGATTAAGGTGAGTCCTTGGTCATATGAATTAGATGAATCTGACGATACAGGTACGGCAGTTTTGTCTATAAATTTTTTTATGTCCATCACAAGGAATACTGCATTTTATGCATTCGTTGGAAAACTGAATGTAAAATCTGGTTAGATGGCTTCTTTCACTGAGGACCAACCATGGTTTGACACAAAAAAGTTAGTTACAAAGTAGAGTTTAATGTGATTACAAGGGAAGACCTAAACGAAAGCATAATTCTAAAAGCATGCTAAGTATAGGGAAAAGTCTCGTCCAGCTAACTTTATCTCCATATTAAAAAGGTACTTTTTGGGCTTTGGTACCTTTTTAGTAAATAATTGGTAAACGGGATGCATGGTACACGAAATATTTACCTGACATGTAACATAGTCTTCAGTGACAACAAAAATTATAGACGGGTGCAGTTCCTTCGGAGATAAAAAACAATTGAAGTGAAACAGTTATTTTGTCTTCTTATAATTGGTTAATTAGTTAAGCATGCTAATTGGTGGGAAAATGATTTCGTTTTATTCTTGAAGTACAACATTTGTTAATGAAGTTCTGTTTGGTTTCTCTTGTTTTTTTTTTTTTAAACCTGTTTTGATAGGTCATGCAAAAAGTGTTTGCGCTGTTGCTGGCCGAATTTCGTAAGTTGGGTGCTACAATCGTGTTTGCCAACTTCTCTAAAGTTATTATAGACACAGGGAAGTCAGATTTATATGCAGCCAAAGCCTACTGTGATAATTTACTCAAAACTCTGCAAACTAGGTTGGTCTCTATTTTGAGATTGCCAAGAGTTGTATCGATGAGGTTGTTTCTATTATCCTTTCCACTATAACCCTTATTCTTGTTGTAGAGACCTATTCGAGTGGATTGAGCTTGAGCCAGTGCAGTTTTGGCATTCCTTGCTTTTCATGGATCAGGTTAGTACATTGTGGGTTTTCTTCTCTGTCCTACTTTGATTTGTTTATATTTTCCTCTTCATTCATTAATTATCCCTGTAACTCAATTTTTCTCCCCAACTTGGGGTTTGAAGTCAGTCACATGCTATGAAGCACAGATATGGATACAGCGATATGACAAAACCTAAAAAAATAGGGTTCGGATATGTAGGGGATACGGCTGTATAAATTATACATTTTTGTAACTATTCATCTCCTAGGCATAAAAATGGAGCCATAAGAAATAAAAGAGTAGTTGAATTGCCAATACCAAGCATTAAGTACATGTCACTGTCAAAAGTCAAAAGAGTAAGAACTGATCACCTAAAGGATTAGAATTTTGTGAAAAAAAAAAATACACATTAGTAGATAATAGACTAATAGGTATACATATGCTCCCTCCGTTGCTAAATAAGTGTCCGGCGAGCAAACCTAGGCCTTACAAAAGATCCATGTTTTCCTCTAAAAAATCTAATTTTTTTCACAATCTTATAGAACTCATTTCTATTTATTCATTTATGAATTTTTTTTAACGAGAAACAAATGCATCTTTTAAAGGGCTAGGTTTGTGCGCCGGACACTTATTTAGGGATAGAGGGAGTAATATACTTCGTATATATTGCATATATCTATATACCAGTGTATGTATTGGATATAATTTAATGTATATGTAAACAATAAAAACTCACACCAGTTACAGAGAGAGAACCTTGTGAATCAAAGATTCAAGCAATCTAGGGTTGGGAAAATATCGACTGGTTCAGGGAAAAAGATCTATCGATCATCGATGTGCATAATTTCCTAGGTTTCATATTTTTAGTGATGCTATTATTACAATATTCCCATTTTAGTCTAATAGATTCTGTAAAAATATTCATTTTAACCCGCGCCGTATCCTTAAATGTATCCTTTGCATATTCCTCGCGTATCCGAAATGTATCCAAAATTAAAAATATTTAATTTAAATGCCAGATACTTATTTACTGTATCCGATATGTATCGGGGTGCATATCTATATCCCTTGCTTATCCGATACTCATACGTGACTAGTTTTGAAGTATCCATGCTTTATGACTCACATGAGTAGCTTCAACGTATGAGCACTTTATACCACTAGTACAATGAACTTTCTGATTGGCTTATTGCCTACCATTTAAAACTATGTCAAGAGATTCTGAAATCCATTTGATGAATCCCAAGTGTGGTAATTGAAAGCACGACCAAGTGAAACGTGAATTCTTGCCTTTTGAGCTACAGATGGAAAATCATAATAATCCTTCCTTTTGTTTGATCTTTTTGGCATGTAAATATGAAACTAAATGCTAAAGTTAAATCACATGAGGGAATACATAAAATCGTCCGTATCCTCTGGTAGATCAGCAGAGTCCATGTTTCATTTGACGATAGAAAGTCATTCTTTTAGTCCCGTGCATGTCCAATTTTGACTTCAGTTGAATGCGAGGTCACCTCTAAGCTAAACAGAAGCTAGACAGTTTTAGGAGTGATTTGCCTATATATCCCTTCGACTTTGCACAAAAGTTCAACTTAATCCTTCAAGTTTCAATTTTAACAAAATAAACCTTCGATTTGCAAATTAGTTTCAATGTCGTTCCTCATTTGGGTTCCGTTAAGAATTTGGACGGAAAGTGGGCATGTGCCCATCACGTGATCTTTTCCCAGGGGCATATTTGCCCATTACCCTCCCAACCCCTATCATTGTCCTTCCTTCCTCCTTCACTCCACTCCCCTCCCTCACACTCCACGACATACACCACCACCGGCTACCCCCACCTCCGACGCACAACCACCCACTGAAAACCCAAACAAAAGAGCACCGCTGTTCAGTTCCAAAGAAAAAAAAGAGCACCTTACCGCCCCCAATCGCTGTCCAACGGTGCCGTCTTTGGAACCGAGGTATTAGCAACAACAATAACAAAGAGGGAGCCTGTACGAGGTATTGCAAGCGAAGAGGAACACAACGTTGACGGGGATCGGGATGGCATACCGGAGCTTAGCGAAGCTGTATCACCCGGACGTCGTCGGACAGCCACGATTTCATCGAGATTTATAACTCATACAGGAGCCTGATTTTGTTATTCTTTTTGTCTAATTCCAGGTGAAAATTGGTTCTAAATTTAGCACAAGGACCTAAATTTTGGGAGAAATTGAGTTTTATTTCATAAATATGATATGATATCTGGCTTTAGTATTTTTGCAGACAGGTGCTGGTTAATTATTTCTTTCCCAATTCTTGATTAAACTGTCAAGGTAGAGTGGCTCTATGTTTATGAGTTTGATTCTTCAGTGTAGCATATTTGCCCACGTGCTTAGAGTGCTAATTGGAATGGATTTAGTTTGGATGGGAGGGGAATGGGTTTGGTGAGGATTGGGACGGTGGAGGAGAAAGTGGCGAGAGAGGATGGTGGTGGTGGTGGTGGTGGTGGTGGTGGTGATGATGATGATGATGATGATGATGATGATGATGATGGTTAAGGGAGGAAGGGAATGGGCAAATATGCCCCTGGGAAAAGATCACGTGATGGGCACATGCCCACTTTCCGTCCAAATTCTTAACGGAACCCAACTGAGGAACGACATTGAAACTAATTTGCAAATCGAAGGTTTATTTTGTTAAAATTGAAACTTGAAGGATTAAGTTGAACTTTTGTGCAAAGTAGAAGGGATATATAGGCAAATCACTCCAGTTTTAGAGAGTAGTAAATGTAGGGATGTTATGTCTTGCCTCAGTAGCTAACTTCTGACTTCATTGTGACAACTGACAAGGTACATAGGTGTGATTGTAAGTTTGTAACTTGTAACTTTCTTGATTTACCGTCCTTGTTATTTTCATTGATGCTCTTCAGATTTTACTTATCCTCGCCAAAAATAGTTGTCTTCTAAGCAACCAGGTGTTCTATATTGAAGCAATAAGACAAGCTTAGGTGGCTTGGTATCATTTTGAATGAACGCTCTCTTTCTCTGACACTGCTCTGACAACTCAACCTTGTTTTATTTCTACCTTTTCTGACAACAGGGAAAATTCAGTGCTAGGATATATGTCCCAATAGATCCCTGAAGCATCTCAATAGCTTCAGGATTATGATGCAGCAGTGAAAAGATGTTTTACATTGATTCCATATTCTGATAAAATTTCCACCCCATTTTTTGTCTCTTTATAGTTCAACTATGGTGGAATCCAGGCTAGACTGAATGGCCAATCATTAGAAGGTCTTTCTGAATCAGAAAGCGGAAGCGAGCTTGATGAATCTCAAGTAGATATTGTTTCAAGCTGGAATATTGCTGAAAACTTACCTAAGACTACTCAGGTAGGTCACCCAACTAAATTTTTTTTTCTGTTACGGGTACCATTATGAGAAAATTTGATAGAAAAATTAGTTTTTTTACTGCTGGAAATTAATTGAATCATCTACCGCAAGCTTAAACTTATGTAAATGTTTCATATGCTACTTCTATTTCATGTTTTTTTGGTTGTTATACAGGATCACTTCATTTTGATTGTCTCAGAATTCATATATATACCATGGAAATATGCACGAGAACAAACAGCAATTAGAGCATCGATGAGGGATGGCAACTTATGCACTCCATCAATATCTGGAGCAGCTGCTGAAAGTTTTGAGTCACACATGACAGAATATCTCAGGGAGCAGGTAAGAAATGGGATTTTGTTGCTAAAGCTTGTATAAGTTTTAGATTCTTCATTCTGCTTAGGTTCTGGACATGTTCTATGTGTTTTGCAGATCAGCTCTTACTTCGCAGAAAAACTTCTAAGGATTGTTCGTGATGCTATTCATCATACGAAGGGAATGAACAATCCTAGCGCTGACCAACATATGTCCTATGGACATCCACTTGTCAGTGATATCCATATGGGTGATCCTGCGCTAGAGTTCATTAAGCATGTCTGTGCTGTTCTGGCTCTTGATCAAAATGTTCAGCATGATATTTTGGTTAGTCTCGTATCAAGTATTTTGGCATCATATGCGTTTATTTGGTTATTCATGCAGTCTTTTTTCATTTGGAGGAACAAGTATTTGCGATATTAATGTAATCTCTCCCTGTATTCTCGGAGAAAGATCTGCAGCCACCAGCCAGTTTCAGTCTCATTTATTTTATTGTACTCCCATACAGCCTCTATTTTCATTTTTGTCCTAGAGAAGGTATACTTATGTCTTAGAGAAGGTATACATCTTGTGACAACTGGATCTGGGTTTCATTAGTTTTATTTTCTTTTTCTCCTACTAGTTTAATGATATTATTATGCCTCTGTGCAGATCATGAGGAGGAATCTCTTAAAGTATGTGCGCGTGAGGGAGTTTGCTCCAGAAGCTGAATTTCGCGATCAGTGTCTATCCTTCACTTTGCCAAATGTCATTTGTAGGTAAGAGGTTTGGATTATGGTAATTTTTGATGGTGGAGAAATCTTCCTTGCAATCCAAAGGCAGAGCCCATCTTTGTTTTCTGGACCTCAAGGAATAGTCGGTTACCTTATTACGCATGGACATATTCACATGGATTCCCTGGAAAAGTTCCTCACAGGTACAATGGACAAACAACTTGGTGAATACAGACAACCGCAGCTTAAGCAGTTGCCCAGTCTTGATCATTTCATTGATGTGCTGCACACTAGAACTTTCAAAAGGAAAATGATTTACAAACAGAACTTTCGTAAGGGGTAATAGGAAACTCGTCCAAAATGATGCAGCAGTGGCATTTTTGAAATTATGAGGAATAATTTAAATAAGTGCAATCTAGACATGTTCCATGAGCCAAAATAATAAGCATAGCCTAGAATCTAGGAAGGTTCCTAGAAAGCATCTAACTTACATTATTACACATGGACATATTCACGTGGATTCCCTAGGAAAGTTCCTCACAGGTACTATTACATTATTACAATGGACAAACAACTTGATTGAGACCACCCAATCTACCGAGTCTGGCTCCGACAGTATGACTCGGATGATTCCCAGCCCTTCTTCCCAACCAATAGGATGCTACATGTTTTCTTTTTCCTCTTCCTGGACTGAAGAAGATTCAATATTGGCACTAGTTGCTAATTCCAATGAATTTTTTTAAAAATTTTTTTTTTTGCAGCTACTGCAACGACTGCAGAGACCTAGACTTGTGCCATGACAAAGCCTTTTTGGCTCAAGAGTGGCGCTGTGGTGTGCCACAGTGTGGGCAGCCATATGATCGTGAGGCAATGGAGAATGTTCTTCTTCAGATTGTACGACAAAGAGAGCGCCTCTATCAGCTTCAAGACCTAGTGTGCCTAAAGTGCAACCAGGTCAAAGCAGCACACTTATCTGTGGTCTGTGCTTGTGCTGGATCATTTAGATGTAAGGAAGACGTGTCCGAGTTCTGCAACAAAATGCAGGTTTTCTTGAACATAGCTATCCATCAGAAATTTCGACTACTGCAAGAATGTACTTCGTGGATTCTTGAAATGAAATGAATTTTCAGAATAGGTCTCTTGTTTAGCTGATTCAATGTTATAGATGCATGATCGCAATTATTTTGTTGTCCATTCAACTCATGATGATAAAGCTTCTTTCAACCATGGAAGATTGAGACGATGAAGCTGCAGAAGTTTGGGTGTGTCCGCCTATGTCAAAGCTGCAAGTTTATTGTACATAAGGTTGCAATTTAAGCAATCACTTGATGTAGAATGCAAATATGCCCTAATAGGTATCTCTAAAGCTCAATGTTCTTTTTTGGCCTCAGTATCCCAGTTAGTCAGTTACGTTGTAATTTGTAAAGGTCTGGTTTTTCTGTGCATGTAATTCTTTTGCTTTGATAGAGAGAACGAATATTTCAATACCATTCCATAATATATAGCTTCCTTCAGTTCCACATAATATCTTATTTGTTAACTTGATGAAGAAACTATAGTTGTAAATGAAATTGCTTTGCATTTGGAGTCTTTTTGAGTCTTTGAAGACCTAGAGGGAACCACATTCCAGATACTCATGTTGCAAAACTCCTCTTGCACGGTTCAGGAGAGGTAGTAGGTTAGTAAACTCTATCGAATCAAACGGGTTTATCACTAGACTAATGGATTAAATAAATGAAAGACGTTGAAAGGGTAACTTTGGAGCAAGTTCGCATGTTGGTGTCAATATTACTTTTTCGAAACTATTTTTTGGGCTTGTTATGGTGTCAAAATTCAATATATGGCAATGCAACAACAATGATTTAGTATTATTGCTTAGATGATAAAGTCAGTTTGTGGTACAAAAGATGAAATTTTCATTTTTCGGCAACAAAAGATAGCAAAGTGTTCACTTGAATTTTACCATACAAATCTGTCAAATTGTGACTTAAATGGCTCATGGGGAGACTCGCTCTTATCACTTACAACTTCTATGAGAAGACACATATCCAATACTGGCAGAACAAGGTGTCCTACAGTAGCCTAGTAAGGTAGAGCCCTGATCAAATCATCTCTAAAGTCTGCCAATTACCTTTTGGAAAAAAAAAGAGAGGCTTTTCTACTTTTTTGGCCCCTATAATAGACTTGGTTTCAATTTTTTCCTCACAAAATTTTGGTTTCAACTTTACCCTTCAAATTTCTAATGGATTTCAATGTTACTCTTTCTGTCAAACTTGGATAGAAAATGCTGACATAGCTAACATGTGCTTAGTTGGCGATGGAAAGAATCCCATATAGTGCCACTTAAGACTTAACCCACACAAATCATAATCAAAAGAACCACAATAGACTTAACCCACACAAATCATAACCAAATATTTATTTTTTTCAGTTGAAAGATACTAACATAATTTTCATTTCGTTCACTGTGTTGAAATTGTTTACTGTATCTCATCCCTAACCTCTGCAAAATTGGGCATACCATTGCTTTTCAACTTTTCAAGTGTTCCAACAAAACCACTTCTTTTTTTTTTGCTAGGCTTCAAAACCCAGTTGTTTTTTTTCTCGGCTTCAAAACCCAGTTGATAAGAACGTTAATTTCTCTATCAATTGTATTCATGCCTTTTAATCACTAAATCCCATTGCTATGCACTAACTTTAAGCATATCAAAAACTATTGTAAATCATAATCAATTGGGTTAAAAATTAGGGATTTTTCTGTTCTTTTTTACTAGAGGGATTTTTTCTGTTTTGATAAGTGGGCCATTCGGTTACTGCTAGCAATCGATCAAGAAGAGGAAGGAAATGAATGGAGATCGTCGATAGAGGAGCCAATTGGATTCCAACTTTCACAGCCCAATCTGAAATCAATTAGGTTTGGCACGGGGCATCAAGTGGGATTTATGCCAAACAACAGATAGTTGTGGGTGCAGTTTTGAAAATTAAAATCAGATTGTTCATAGGTGGGCTTGGGTCTTTGGGTGTGATTTGTGTGGGTTCAGGCTTGAGATTTGTGTGGGTCTTTGCCTCTTTGGTTATGATTTGTGTGAGTTAAGGCTTAATTAGCACTATCTGGGATTCTTGCCATCGCCAACTAAGCACATGTTAGCATTTTCCGTCCAAGTTTGACGGAAAGGGAAACATTGAAATCTGTTAGAAACTCGAAGGGTAAAATTGAAACAAAAAATTTTGTGAGGACGAAATTGAAACTGAGCGTATTTTGTAAGGACCATAAAATTAGATAAGCCAAAAAAATAAATGCAAGCTCCAATCCGAACTATAACCTAAAATATCCATAAAAGTAAAGAAGGAATAACATAACCACATGAAAACAAATGAAATCTTCTTACTTCCAAGTTCCAACAATGGTTGACAAATGAGGAGAGTCCAAACTAATTAGTAGATAATTTGCTACTACAATCTAAGCCCCATGTTCGGACTATTTAATACGCATTGTTGCTTCAGCTCAGTACACCACCACAATGTTTTACCAGATCTTAGCACAAGAGACTATTTGGCGATAATCTAGAAGCTCCTACTTTCACCACTATCACAGGAGCAGATACCCGTGCAGTAATCCACAAGATAGCAGCATTAAGTCTCACCAAAAGAACCATCTTTTTGTCGTAGAACCTCCGACTGGCTCAT
The DNA here is from genome assembly GCA_014282245.1 of Rhododendron simsii. Lineage (NCBI taxonomy): Eukaryota > Viridiplantae > Streptophyta > Magnoliopsida > Ericales > Ericaceae > Rhododendron > Rhododendron simsii. The sequence continues at coordinate 11,842,905 of CM024965.1, forward strand.
CCTTTTTTCTCTTCTCTATTCCCTGCTTCAAGGCCTCTAACCTTCTCCTGCATGCAGACAATAAATTAGAGAGGATTGATGCGCGCGCGCGCACGCACAGAGAGAGAGAGAGAGAGAGAGAGAGAGAGAGAGAGAGAGAGAGAGAGAGAGAGAGAGAGAGATTTTCAACAACTGTAGTGAGAGAGAGAGAGAGAGAGAGAGAGAGAGAGAGAGAGAGAGAGAGAGAGAGAGAGAGATTTTCAACAACTGTAGTCTGTAAAATGGAATCTAAGTCGGTAAAATGGAATCTAAGTGAGGCTAACATTAGTGATGGATTCACTTATGAAAAACTCATTACTTATGCGTTTAAGCAAATTAACAAAAAGTGAGTGCACTGTTTTACTTATGCGTTTAACCTTCTCCTGCATGCAGACAATAAATTAGAGAGGATTGATGCGCGCGCACACGCACAGACACAGAGAGAGAGAGAGAGAGAGAGAGAGAGAGAGAGAGAGAGAGAGAGAGAGATTTTCAACAACTGTAGTCTGTAAAATGGAATCTAAGTCGGTAAAATGGGATCTAAGTGAGGCTAACATTAGTGATGGATTCACTTATGAAAAACTCATTACTTATGCGTTTAAGCAAATTAACAAAAAGTGAGTGCACTGTTTTAGTTTTCTTACCTTTCTACAACTTGGTATACCACAAAGAAACCCACTGGTCTATGGAAACCACAACAAACAATGCCCAACTTTCCAAAAATGTAATTTAGCGGGAAGTACGTTGTTAGATGCTAGATGTTACATGCATATATGAAATTTTTAACCAATGAAACAGAGAGATGTTTCTTCTGCTTCTTGTTTGTAATCTAAATACTTGTGACAAGAACATTGTAGAGGGGATGGTCAGAATGAAGCTATAAGTATGCCACATGGAATACAGAAAACACTAATTCAAGCACACGTCGTCGAAATGTATGGATGAGTAAAATTTACTTGGTATCTGTGAGGCGCCCATGCAAACTCCATCGCTGTCGAAATCCTTCCATGCCTTCAATTCCACTGGCCAGAATTAACCGCCTAGAATATCAAACGTTCAAAACACAGATTATAGCAATCTATCCGCTTTACCAATCCCAAGGAATTTCGCAGTTAAAAAAAATGCAACACGTGAAAGAGAAACAGGAAAAGTCACTAGCATGCTGGTTTTGGAGCTTAAATCTCTTAAAAGATAGTCTCAGGCTCTAAACATGAAATATATTTCTTCTTTATCGTCTAATTATTCTTTTGTATATATATACTTTAAAATAGCTAGCATGGTGGATAGGGCGTTTGAACATTAGATGTAGCAGTCCTTATCACGATAATCCCATCATAGAATCAAAGAAAATGCAAACAGACAAAAGGTAGGTAACCAAAGTCGACTTCACAGAGCATATGTTGGTATTTTGCCACCTTAGACAACTTTCACAATTCGTAAAATGGTACATGATTACGAAATACCTATCCAATGACGTGACTTCTGACTCAAGCTGAGCAGCTCGTTCCTTTGCTTCTTCAAAAGGCATAGATAACGCCAATTTGTGTTCGCTATCTTGAAGCTGTTGCCTTAGTTCCTTATCCTAAAGTCAGATGAACAAATTGAATTAGACAGATGATAAAACTGCAATAGATTGAGAAGACCTCCATTCACAATAAGTAGATGTTTGGACAAAAAACAGAATAATAGAACATAAAAGCGGGGCCAGATGCATGAGGCTCCCACTATTCCAGTGACTCAAACTGTCACCGGCCGGGATGCAAAAGACAAGCCTTTACTTTTGAGGCCCAACCAGCCCACTAAGAGGAGCAGAAAGTAAACACGATTCTCATCTCACCCTTTTCTCTGCGCATTGCTTATACACAACAATCTTGTTGGAGATTTTCAATATAAATTGGATTTTAGTTTGGAATTATTGTAACTTTTGTGAAAGGTTGCTGCACCTTTTCACATGAGTTGTGACTTTATGTAATTGGTTGTTACACCCATTAAATTGGGGGTGTTCGTTTGGGAAAGGATGTGAAACATGGGGGTGTGACCAAGAGGCATGACCCTTATAATTAAATGTTTTATGAAATGGTGCCTACCAAGAGGCATGTTTCCTTCTAATTAAATGTCTTCAATAGACATGACCTTTCCTAACTAGTGTTTTGAAAGACATGACTATTCTAATGTGTGTTTCTTCTAAAGACACAACCTTTCACATTAGGGTGCCTATAAGTCTATAAATAGGCCATTTGTAAAGTCATTTGAAGGACCAGAAAATTCCATACTGAATTGCTCTCTTTCTCTCTACACATTCTCTTCCTAGAAATGACAAACTAATATTCTGTTATTTTCAAAGTAGAGTATCAGTTCTTGGTTCTTTTACATTTGCTTAGCGGATATTCTGTCTGTCTTCGTTTGTGCAAACGCAAACAGAAAGAACCTAGAGTTCGGATTCGATTTATCTTGAAGGCGGATTTGCTGTAACCCGGTGCACACCTTCTGGTGGGGGCAAATACTGTCTTTAGGAAAGCGTTATTCAACGTGACTCGAATGCTTCTACCGTTCCAAGTTTAAAGAGACGACTCCATCACTTTCATCATTTCGACGACTGGATTTTCAACATTCTAAAGACAGTATTTTAGCAAAGATGAAAGTGGATTGATTATGGTATGGGTCCTTAGGACGAAGACGGATAGATGCAATTGGAGACTTAAAAGGCAAAAGAGTTAATGATAATTAATTTCTGGGGCTGCATTTTCCAGTGATCCGTGAACTCTTACTATTTTTCTCCAAGGTGAAAGGTACACTATCATCTCATTTTTGTCATGCCTATAGACTATAGTTTTCGAAATGCAAACTCGTAGTTTCATCAGTACGTGGGAGAATTGTCGAAGAAGACAATTTTGGCATTGTGATTATGGTTCTACTAATAATCCAATGACTTGGCGGTGTTGTGTCACTGACAAAGAACCGTGGGGCGTATGTGTGATGGGGAAGTCATACAGGTTGGTGCGCCAGTTAGGATGATTCGATCGCTATCGTCGATCGTGATCGAACAATCCACGGTATTGGTGTTAGTCCATGTATCCGTTCGGGTGAATCGAGTAGGTGTGGACGGTTATGGCACTGATTGAATTTGTCTAATGCAATATGCAAATCTAGTTAGTGCTTAAGTTAATAACAATTTGAGTTTGTGTTTCGGAATTGTTTGTTTTTAAATCCATTAGAAGCAAGCCTATGGGATAGTAATGGACAAGTTCTCTTCCATTATACTTATTCCAATTCCTTGTTCATTTTGGTTGGTTGTGCACGTGGATGCATAAGTGTCACGATGGTATAGTTCATAATGTTCATTAGTCCACATGTGCACTAAGTGTGTTTCTGTAGTTTTGTGGCTATTGCATGATGTTGTTGCTATGTTTCTTTTTATCTAGAACTTGAGCATGGCTCATTCTACCGGTTCATATGAAACGGTGCTTTCGATTGTTTTTTAACTAATTTTTTTTTAAAAAAAAAAGTGTTGCACCGCTTGGAAAGTATTAGTTTTGGACCGTTGCACTCTAATTAATTGCATGATGGCTGTGTTTATAACTGCCATGGTGATCTTTCGGAACAGTTGCCTTTCTTTTGTAAATATATGTATATATAGAGCACATAAAATTATTTTGTGTTTCCGAGAGTATTCTTCCGAAAGCAATTTGACAAATCCTTTTGAGCGGCTTGTGTTATTGCTCAAAATGACTTCGGAAATTCCTTTGAGTATCATTCGCCTTTCGGCTCCTTTTCTTCCGTCGTTTAACATTGTTTTGGGAGACTCTTCAACACCTCCAAGTCCCGAGAATATTCTTTGGTTTAAAGAATGGAAAGAGGTCTTTGCAAGGCGAGGCCTTTTGCATGAGAGTCAACCGGTGATGATTGATATCTCTTCTGATGAAGAGGATTCTTTTGTGGTAGAACGTTCAATCCAAAACATTGCGGCTAATCCGGTTAAGGAAATGTCGGAACATGGGTCTCAGGAAATTGGAAAGGATTCGTCCGCGTATGACGATTTTCATAGTCCAAAGGAGATGGCTCCATTGGAAAATATGGAGGATTCCGATGAGTCTACCGCGGCAATGGGAGGTTCACCTAACGGTATCCACCGTGAATTGTCCCCTCCGCCGGCATTTGAAGGAGTGAGCGAGAGTGTTTATACTTTGACTCCTTTGCGTCAATTACAGACGATGGAAATGGCACGAAAGAATCGTCATGATGTTTTTGGTCACAAAGGGCCAATAATTATTCGCACAGCGCGCAAGAGCGTTCCCTGTCCTGGATCTTTAAAGAAGATCAAATTTTTGATTGATTAGGGTGTTATAATATGTGTTATCATATTGATTTTGATTTATGTGCATGTCCACATGCTAAGTAGGTTTTATCTACAGTTCTTTTATTTTTTGAGATGTATGGTGTGTACTCTTGTGCTTAAATAGAAGATGTCAAGTTGGCAATTACGATTCTTTATTTGGTGTATGCATATTTTGAGTTCATGATTATGGAGTTGTATATATCATTTGACTCGGGTATGGCTGGAAATAATTAGTGGATGATTATTATCACGATGATTAATTTGCTATTATTACTCGGCATGTAATATGCATGTGAATAATAGATTTCCTTGTTTTCATCCTTCGCCAGTAATACCTTATTACATTTAAATGTACTTTATTGGTTGGTAAGGAGAACTTATTTCATAGTTTGGTTCCCTTTGGTAAGACTCAATTATTGGAGTTTGTTCCAAGGAGATGGAGACAGTAGAGAGATACGTGAATTTACACGGCTACTTATAATCTAAGGGAATTTGAATTGTGTTGCATTGCATTGCATGTACCAAATGGAGAGAATAATAATACGAGAAAACAAGGTATTAGTGTTAAGTTACACCGTTTATTTTGTGGTCTTGGAAGCATAAAAGATTGACCGTTGGAGTTGAATAGTGGCAACTATTCGTATGTAACTGCTAGTTATTGGCAGGCAACGGGTCAATGAAACTTTTCACTTTGGTGTTGTTTCGGAACAAGTGTGTTGTTTTATTATTATTCTCTATATGTAGAGCATCTCTCTTCTAAATGGATTTTCTTGACACTTTTGTTTTATGAAAGGTCATGTTTATAAAATGTTTCTTTTATGAGCATAAAAAAAGATTTGATTGATGGAAATCTTTTGCCATATTTAGTGTCAGAAATCAATTTTTATAGCCAAGGTTTATGTGATCTGTCGTATGTGATACCTGACATGGTAATTATGTCATGATGGTGTTTTGGTAACACGGAAATGTGTTATGTGGCTCTCAATGAGTAATGTTTGACGGACTTGATAAAAAACCATATAATCGTGCTGGGAAAGTACAAGGTTACAGTACTGGTAAACACGTGGTCGGTGATTAACCGAATTGACGGCTATTTAAATTATCTCGAATGTTTTGCTTTATGCAAATGCTAGATATGTAGTTTTCATATCTTTGATTTGGATGCTATTTCCAAATTGAACATACCACCATAAGTTTGTAATATGCATGCTCTTTGCATAAAGTAAACAAAATGATGGCTAAGAAAATTCTTTAAAAGAATGGGTTTGTTTTTATGTAAAATAAAAATGGACAGTGTGACTTTTCTATTGTCTTTACCAAAATACAATTTGATATATACATATAAATATGTATATGTGGAGGTTAAAGATTTAACCAGGGGGTGTAACCCAAAATTTGTGGTTTTGGTTTTAAACTAAATGGTGTGACCATTTGAGGATAACCAAGGGATGTGGTGTTTGGATTAAAATGAAGAGTCATGATTATTCCAAGAAGTATGAAACGTGGTTTTCATTTGAAGGAATGTTGATAATGTGGCCTTCGGTCACATGTTCTCCTATGTATATTGGAGATTAAACAACGATATGGAGTGGAATGACAAATTCCTATTATCTTGGTTGCATAGTTGTTCCAAACAATTATGGCCCATAAGTTAATTAAATCCAAATTAGTTTATTTGGTAGAGTTGGTTTATATGCTTGTAATTGGTATTCGCCAGTTATGGTGAATACAAAGGCGCCTGATAAAATTTAAGCATGAAAACCATGGGTTAATAATAAGTCTATTTTGTGGGGGATTTCTCTCTTGAAATGAAGTGAGGATTTTACAATGAGATGGGGTGACATGGTATTTTGTCACGGATATATTTCTCAATAAATCACTTAAGAGAGAGTTGGTAGTTATGACTGTGGTGGTAGTCCGGACAAGTGAATCACGTCATAAACTATGGTGATATAGCTATATATGGATAATATTGCTTTCACAGCAATTGTTTATTTATTCTTGCAAGAGATTTGGTGTGAAAGACATCAAAGGGGATGAGACTTTTGCCCACTTATTTTGATCACTCTTGGTGGAAACTCAACTCAACCGATTGATACTCTCAATTTCTTGAGTTCAATGAGAAACTACACCATATGTCGTGATTGTAAGCACTCAAATGTTATTTCATTCATCCCAAGGTAGAGTGCTTGGTACTTGTAATGTGTAAACAAGGGAGGATGAGCTACTTAGCTCTTAATAGATTTTAGGTGCTGTTGTTACAAGGGCACCGGTAAGAAGCTACCTATGTGAGTGTGGAAGTGGTGCCGCTTTCTATAGGTCAAAGGGGCTAGACCTTAAAGCGCTCATGAAATCAAGATAAAGACCCAAGGCCAGTTCACGGGTCAACCGATTGGGATATCTGCATTATTTGGAGGATTGTGTGTGAGACATGTCCGGTTGGTCACTAAAGGACAACTAGTTCAAAGATACGTCTACTATGCTGCTCTGACTAGCTTTGACATGGTTCACTAAGTGGATGGTTGAAGTCGAGAGACACTATTCATGTATGCCCAAACCTTCTGTGAGAACCAAGAACTCTTATTCTTTATTTCGAAAATGGTGGGGGATTGTTGGAGATTTTCAATATAAATTGGATTTTAGTTTGGAATTATTGAAACTTTTGTGAAAGGTTGCTGCACCTTTTCACATGAGTTGTGACTTTATGTAATTGGTTGTTACACCCATTAAATTGGGGGTGTTCGTTTGGGAAAGGATGTGAAACATGGGGGTGTGACCAAGAGGCATGACCCTTATAATTAAATGTTTTATGAAATGGTGCCTACCAAGAGGCATGTTTCCTTCTAATTAAATGTCTTCAATAGACATGACCTTTCCTAACTAGTGTTTTGAAAGACATGACTATTCTAATGTGTGTTTCTTCTAAAGACACAACCTTTCACATTAGGGTGCCTATAAGTCTATAAATAGGCCATTTGTAAAGTCATTTGAAGGACCAGAAAATTCCATACTGAATTGCTCTCTTTCTCTCTACACATTCTCTTCCTAGAAATGACAAACTAATATTCTGTTATTTTCAAAGTAGAGTATCAGTTCTTGGTTCTTTTACATTTGCTTAGCGGATATTCTGTCTGTCTTCGTTTGTGCAAACGCAAACAGAAAGAACCTAGAGTTCGGATTCGATTTATCTTGAAGGCGGATTTGCTGTAACCCGGTGCACACCTTCTGGTGGGGGCAAATACTGTCTTTAGGAAAGCGTTATTCAACGTGACTCGAATGCTTCTACCGTTCCAAGTTTAAAGAGACGACTCCATCACTTTCATCATTTCGACGACTGGATTTCCAACAAATCTCATCTTGACAAAATGGCTCAATATCATTGATTTGCAAGCCTATATCAGAAACCCAAAAAAGACAACAATCTATCAATTTTTTAGAGATAAGCATATGAGAAAAAGACCAAAAGGAGAAGATGGAAAGGAAAAAGGAAGAACTTACATAGAAAAAAGTTCCTCAATACCCCATCACATAAGTCAATACCTTCTAATACATGAGAGGCAATCTCTGGCGGAATGAGTGGTGATGGTGGTCCCATCATAAGATCATCACCGACCAAAATAGTTTCCTCCATCATTGGTTGTGAATCAACTAAAGCACATGAAAGGGAAACAACCCATAAATACAAAATGCCAACCAAACACAACCAATGCTTTCTTATGTTTTGTAGTTGTGATTGCAAGTCATAGAAGGTTAAGCCTGAAGGCAGAAGCTCAAACCACTTATCTATGAATGAATTAATAATACTGATTGGTAACCGACCAAACCTGTACAAACAACTAACAGTGACTGGAGTGGAAAATCGTTTCAAGGGGTTCGTCAATGCCTATAAGTTTTTTTTCGAACATTTTCATTTGTAAACCAACCCAAACAAATGAAGGGGGATGGCCTTGAAATACAGAGACGAGAAAACCAAAACAGGAACCCGCAACCTATGAAGCCTACGCTAGATACAAATTACCAAAGCATAAAACAGCAGAAGCAGGAAAACATAACTAAAACTAAACATCACAAGGCTGGGGTATGCTGGAAAACATATTGAGGGAACCCCCATTCCAGACAAAATGCCTATAAGTAAGTACACAAGAGACTCCAAATCAATGCATACATGCACTGTACTAGACTTATGTTCTTTTCTGCAAAAGGCCCACAAGAATAATGCCAAAATAGAAGAACTTCGAACAGCAGTGTCCAATGTCCATTCCACAGAATCCACACTTTAAAAGGTAATATCAGGAAGTAAAATCCATCAGATTAAACCCTAATGGATTTTTACTGAAGCCTTTGCCATACAAGAATTCTCAAAGAATAAGTAACAAGAGATTCTCTAAAATCCTTGGAAAATTCTTTCCAAGAAAGGAATAAATCCATGGGGGTCTGCATAGTAACACTCAATCACGATTTCAAATTATAAAACCCATTACGGATCATCCTACTATTTGTCAATTATAGCTTTAACAACTCGGAAAATAACAATGGTTGCTTGCTCCCAATTTGGATAGCATTATCAGTGATGATTACCATCAAACAAAAGCTAACCCAATAAAATAAAGAATCATTCTCTCCCTACTCTTTCTCAAATGAGTTGCTAAATACTGTCAGGTTTTGCATAATGGGCTAGCATCGGAGTTCGGCTACCATTTCTGAAGTACTCTTTCTGGGTTTTTGACAACCAACAGCAAAAAACATCATGCTCTGAAACTAAGAGTAGTGTTTGCAATTACTTAATTCAGAATGATCAAATTTTTTTTTTTTTTTTTTACCTAATTCTAAAGTGATGGGTGGAGAATAAAATTGGACACATTAAAAAAAAATGCACGTTTGTCAGGTTTCACCTACCATTTGGATACATTAAAAAAAAATGCACGTTTGTCAGGTTTCACCTACCATCCATGGATGCTATCTGTTGCTCTGATTACGCGCAGCGCCCCAATTTCGAATTCAGAGCTCGATCAGACGTTCTAAAATTTGAGGGTCAAAATCCAAATGTTAAAACAGGGATTTACCCATCAGCAGAAATGAATAAAGCAAAAAAAAAAAAATTGTAAGAGAGAGAGAGAGAGAGAGAGAGAGAGAGAGAGAGAGAGATTACGGCGGAGTTCAGTGCAGTTGCAGAAAACGGGAGCTGGAGGCTGGACGTTGAAGCAACGGTGGGGTGTCTGCCCACAGGGGAATGTTCGTTGCTTTGTTAAAATACTACCTTATTTGGTGATTTTTTTCCTTTCTCTTTCAAATACTAATCTCATTAAAATTTTATTTTACAATTGTAATTACTGTGAAAACAAAATTTCTAATCTTTTTTTTTCCCCACAGAAATCAATAATTTTAAAATTTATAATCTAAAACGGAAGCTCATACCAAGCACATCTTTTACAGGCTATTATTAATATAATCTTCTCTATTTTGAAAAAAAAAAAAGACCATAACTTGCAGGTGATACTTCTTTGCTTATTTTTTGCATAAATGTTAGTAAGATAGTTGTTTAAATTAATATTCCTTATGAAATAAAATGGCCTCATGTGAATTGGAACGAGAATGATAAGATTTATTAATTTCAAAGGGGAAATATATGGATATGATAAAATCTTCGATTTTTTTAGCCAAACAATGCGATCTCTTATCGAATACCGAAGTAAAGTTGAATCCATTAATTTTTTCAAATAAACCTAATACTCCATTTAACTCTTCTACATCACTTTGATCTCAATAATTTGAAATAAAATTCTTACATAAATTTTGAGTGACACTTTCATATTTACTACACGTTTCCAAATGCTAAGAGGAGATATTAGAAAAAAATTTTAGCGATAAAATTCCATATGGATGCAAACATGATTAGAAGGAAAAAAAAAAAAAAAACCCCCTAGTAAATTGGGAGGGGCAACGTGGCCGGAGAATGATTTTTACATCGAGTTTCTAATTCCTAGGGAAATCTGTCGTAGTTGGCTAAATGGAATCATCTGAGTCGTAAGAGGCTCTTGTGTGTGTATATGATCGGCATAAATTTTCTATTAATCTCTGTAATCATACAAAGATTAAAAGGATAAGGACAAAAAACAAATTAAAATTACTTAATCTCCACACTATCCGAGACCCAAACGCTGGTCCGAGACCAACCAAAGCCAAGTATATATTAAGTAAAAAGATCGTTTAATGAGAAGGTATAACACGAGGACAAGGGTTGTCCTCTATTAGTTGGCCTGTTAATAATTTCATAGAATAACTTAAGCTAATTTTATACCTGAATTGAAACAAAAAAGACTGAAACTATCTGCTTCTTATAAATTTGAACTATTGGCTAACCAACGTCGAAAAGATAAAATTCTAGCTGAACTCTTGTTAAATTTAATCTTGAAATTTAATCTATTGGCTAAATTGTGCGCAGTTGTGGCAAAATCTAGTTTGAAAATTAACATGCATGAGTAAAAGGAGAAAAAGTGGTGTAACGTCTATCTCAAATTAAAATTTACTGTATATAGGACCCACGCCGTGCATAATGTATCTAGAATGAGAAGTTGATCCAGAATTAAAATTTACTGTATCCAGAATGGGAAAATCTACAATACACACCCCTTAAAGGGGTGTACCATATGCACCTATTTTAAGGTTAATTCATAACATTTTCGTATGTTTCGTAACTTTTGTTCCAGAATTCATAACCTTTTAGAAGTATGATTCGTAACATTTTCATTATGATTCACCACATTTTGGTGTATTTCGTAACCTTTATAGGATTCGTAACTTTTTAACAATATGATTCGTAACATTTTCTTTACAATTCATAACATTTTGGGAGGTGCATATGAGAAGTACTTGATCACAAAGCATAAAAACCTCCGTTAAAACTCAAACGAAACAAAGCCTTTGTTCTCCTATATATTTCTTATGATGAAAGAGAGGGAAAAACACAAACACACGAAGCAATCGCATAGAAATACAATTTCTTTATGTGGTTCAAAATAAAATTAATGTCCAAAAAAGCTGAGGAACTTTACTGCATGTGGACGAGGAGAATACAATTGAAAAGAACCAAAAGTCTACCCCTACCGTGCGCTATCTCTCATTTACCGCTTCTTCTTTCGTTCTCAATCTCACCGACGTTCAAAAAAGTGTTTTGGACGGTCTGAATTAAAAACAAACTATTATAGGTCAGAGTTATTTAAAATTTAAAAACATATCTCAACCATTGATTGCCGAGAAGGATGGTGAGATTGAGCGGGCTGGTGAAACAGAATGGTAAAACAGAGTGGTACGGATCCATGTTTAATTCTTCTTTCATATCTCAACCATTGATTGCTTATGTTTACGATCGAGTTGTACAAGACAAGACTACTACGACTTTGAGTCATCTAGTAAATGCTTGTATGCCTTTGAGTGTGCACAAATTCACAGTTAGAGTTTAATTCTCCTTCTATATTGCAACTTGACGAAAACTTGTGCCGCAATCTGGAAGGCTTCTTGGGAGTACTACTGTACTTCATAACCACCCTTCTGTTTTATTTTATTTTTTTTGCCTTTTTTACTTATTTTTACATTTATTTGTTAAGGTAATTTGAGTTATACGTACATATATATTTTTATTTAATGAACTACTAGGCATTGTTTTTTGCATACACGTTCTTAGGAGTCAAAAGTACGAGGTTAATGAACTACTAGGCATTGTTTTTTGCATACACGTTCTTAGGTGTCAAAAGTACAAGGTTAATGAACTACTAGGCATTGTTTTTTTGCATACACTTCTTAGGTGTCCAAAAGTACTAGGTGAACGGTTTCAATCCCCATTGGTTTTTGTTTTTTTAATAGCGAAAAGAATTTTATTAATTTTTGAAAACAAATTACAAAAATTAAAAGGATCCAAAATACAAAGCCTCAAAGCAGAGCATGAGTGGACCTTCAATTAATGCCCATTGTTGTGTGCGACCCCAGTGTGATTTTTGGGGAAAGTTTCGAGAGATCGCGGGGCACATGAGCTGAACCATTGTAAAACTCCATCATCACCCGTTGGCTCATGATTTTCTCTCTCTAAAAATTCAATTCAAGAGATTGGTTTTTATGGATTTCTTGTTGCTACTATTTGTTTTCTTTTTTAGGGATCACATAACACAAAATTCAGTAACTATCATACTAAACGCACAGCAATATATATATATATCAGTCAGTCTCCCATGAGGGGGTCCTTATTTTAGTTAAAATGCGGACCTCCTCATTTCTCCTATTTTCTGATAGAATTTCGATGATCCGAGTCACTCAATGTGTTCAGAATATGATTTTAAGGGTATCCGCTAGAAATCGGCAAAAAAGAATGATCGGGAAGGGCTTGATTTGAGCAGTTTTTATTTGAACTGTTCGATAAAAAACAAACAAAAACTGCTCGGATGAAGCCCTTCCCGGTCTTTTTTTTTGCTGATTTCTGCGGGTACTCTTAAAGTCACGTCTGAGCATATTGAGCGGCTCGGATCGAGGCAGCTTGCTAGAGTGGTTTTTATATGTGCTTAACAAAATTCAGTAAATGGTAAAGTTAGGAATTTGTGAGTACATATAAATTATAAAGCATATGTATTATATGTTTCCAGCTAGAGTGGTTGACTTTTGGAAAGATGAATTCAAAATATGAATTGACTGAGGAAGACTTCACTTGGAAAGAAGGGAACGTAATGTATAGGACTGGCCAATTCATATGTTATGGAATTGTGAGAATTAAAAAAACCTTCATAAAAAGGGTTAATGGGTTAAATAAAATAACCGGAATTAGATTTTATCATAATGGGGAAAACCCCCTCTATCCCGTTCCCTCCGCCCAATCTTTCCTCCCGAACCCACGACGGGCCGTACAGCATCAGATTAAAGTGGATGCACGTAGCCATGCACCTAGTATACTATAAGTAGCGTTGGGTATATAGAGTTCTGTTTGTTTTTCGCTTTTACAGGTGACCTGGTGACGATTACATAAGGTTAATAGATCAATAATACTATTACTACCAACCTATACTCCAGTTGTTCATAAATTTAGGAAGATTAGTTCGATGATGAACAATATCCAATTACATCAAGTTTCCCTCCAGTAAAACCATCTACATGCTTTATGATCTAAATACATTCCAAGGATTTGCTATTCATAATTCATGCTTTTCATTTGCCAACGAAGAACTCCAAAATCAGCATGACTAAGTACAGTAACGCACAAAGTTACACATTCTTGCCCCAATGAAATAGAAACTCTTTAAAAAAAAAATAAGAAGCAAAAAACAAAACTCCTAAAAAAGGAAGAATCAGAGATATAACTTAAGAGAGATAAAGATTGTACCGACACACGTATATTCTCTATCGAAAATTCATATTACTTGGTAGTAAACGGAAGGCTTGATTCCACAAAGATAACCCACCCTCCATGCAACATAAGAATATTCACCAAAAATCATTGGCTAAGATACCTAGCCAAACAATACATAAAATGAATCAGACTCTTGGAGTCCTACAAATCAATTAATTTCAAACCCTCGTATGTCGTAACTCATCTACACAAACAAAAACCATGCAATTTGAAAATCAAACAGTATCAACTTACCGAGGAAAATGGGGGGCCAAATTAAGTGTTTTTTCCACTTTTAGGATTGCCAAGCTTGGTTATTTACGGTTACTGAAAAATCAAAAAATCACGTTGATCAGATACTGTTTGATATCATTTCAAAATGCATTAATGTTGTCTAAATAAAGGTATGAAACACAGGATTACAACCCTTCAACACATTTTTTCGAAACTTAATACATTTTGAAATGATTCCAAACGGTATCCGATCAACGTGATTTTTGGTATAGTCGTTGGTCTCAATGAGCTCTAAAATGTGAACGGTTCCGATCATTGTTGTGGGCCCGAAAAGGACCCACAAAAAGCCAAACTGGACCGGACTGGAGGGTAACCCCAAACTGGACAGGATCTGACTCCGGAAGGCGAAGCCCTTTGAATGAGAGAGAGAGAGGGAGCCATGGGAGGAAAAATTGCAGAGAGAGAGAGAGAGAGAGAGAGAGAGAGAGAGAGATACGTCTTACGTGAGGGAGTAAAAGATGGCAGGTGGATTATACGTGGCTGCCTGTAATCCACCCACGTGGGCCATTAACAATGGGACAAAATTACCATTATGGGCAACCGGCTAAAAGTGAAAGCCCAGCAATTAAGGGATATAATTGTCCAAATTGAGCAAAAATTGGCAAGCGATCAATTGCCAAAACTGGTTCTTCTTTCGTAGGCAAAACTGGTTCTTCTTTAGTAGGGGTAGGATATAACAAATTAGGGCAAAATAACGGTAGAAACCCAAATTAGCAAAATAAATTTTTCCAAATCCACATTGTCTCTCTCTGTAATAGAAACATCCTTTATCAAAACTCACATGGCTCTGGGATGAAGCATTTTCTCTTGGGAAGTTACAATTTCAGTTGGAATTTGCTTAGAGTTGTTCAGAAATTGGGTTAAGCTATTGTAATTTGGTTGATGACTAGTGGAATTGTATTTTTATTTGGTTGACTTCTTGTCAACATATATAGTTGGAATACTAGCTTCTGTACGTTGTGACGCCTTTGTGCATTGTTTCCTTTAATCTTTGTAATAATTTCTGTGTGACCTGGCCCTTGATTAAAATATGTGCGGGGTGAAATTTAAAACAAAACTACTATTTTTTTTTGTTGAGATGAGACAAAACGTAACGATTTTGTAAGAGAACGGAGATGGAAAACATTGAAAAGATAAAATGAAGAGGAATTAAAGAATGTGAAGATCAAGAGGCGAAGACTGGCCGTTACCGTTTTGTACACGGAGTTGGTCGCAACTGTGATAATGAGCATGATGGATAGAGCAACAAGGTTGTAGCAGTGATGCAACGTAACCTTCTTTTACGAAACTAAATGCAAGAAGAAATTACACGAATAATGTTTGAGCCAGAGGTACTCCTTCTTTGAACAAACGGATTTTAGATAAATCTCAATTTTTATTAATTCAATATCAAAATTGACGTGCCCTAAGGCTTACAATGAATATAAATAGGGTGATAAAAACCCTAAAAAGTTTAGGTAACAATTAGGGCCGGGAATCAGTCCCTAATCGCAGAAAATACAACATTTACCCAAAGCAGAAAATCCTACATTGACTGGAAAATCAAATATTAGGAAGATATATAAGATTGTCAAAATAAGCGGTAACTAAATCAGAATTTCCTATCAAAAGTTATTAGCGATCTAATTATTACTGTAAACAGCAAAATAGGCCTTTCGGAAGGCTAAACAGTATCGAACAGCCGAAAAGCATCGTTGATCATTTTCCAAAGGAAATGTGTATTGATCAGTGGGCCGTTTCGCTTCAACCCTACGGCCCACGGGTCATTCTGCCACTGTCACCCCGCCTCCAGTTTGGTTTGGGCTGTGCTTGGTCCAATCGCTCAAGGAACGGGGACCAGAGGCAGCTCTACAGCCAAGGATGCATGGTCACTTGAACACCCTTAGAAAAATTTTTTTGTTGGAATACATGTAGTAGCTTTGGTTTAGTTATTTTTTGAACACTCAATTCTAATAGTCTTGAACACCTAGGCCCAAAACAATTGAACACCCAACACAAAAATAATTGAACACTGAGCCACAACCCAATTACAACCCAATAATCCAAGCAATATTTGAACACCTAACGCAATATTACAACAAATAAAGCTCACAATCATAGTAAAAAAAATTTTAAAAAATCAAGAGAAAAGGAAGAATACATTGGTGTAACTATCATACTCAATCTACGTTCTCTTTCCATGTCAATATATTGCAGATAGTCTAAATGTGTTAATTTCTTGTTCATGACATTAACTACTTTTTTTCTTGTTTGGTTAGCTTATAAAATTAAGTTGAACAATATTCTTTCAAATTTAGGACTATGATAGAAAATCACAACATATCATCCTAAAAATAACATACTTTTAAAGAGGTCGGCCCCAACTATTATCCACAATTTCTTTCAAAGGGGTATTAATGGATTAAGACATCGGTTTAATGTTTGCACAACTATTATAACTCGTCTAGAACAGAATTAAAATCTTAATCCCATTCATTCTCAAAACACTATCCAATATGCAATACAATAACTTTAGAAAACAATAATTTTTTTTTTACAAATACACATGTATATATAAGTTTTCATTTTGCGTAGTAGTCTAGTAGGTAATTTTCTAAGAATAGAGGTTATGTATTTTTGACCGCACTATTCATACTAATGTATGGAATTTGTACATATATTGTTGATTATAGATCAACTTGTAGAGTTAAGGTAATTTTTTGAACACCCTACTAAAAATTTCTGGAGCCGCCACTGACGTGAACGCGACCCGCTTTACATCAAGTGTCATGATGGGTAGCCCGGTAGTAGTAGTAATCAATGGCCAAAGGTCTAATTGTGGTGTTGGATGCAAAACATGGCCATACAAGATGCCATTGCAAATTTGACACCATAGATGAGCATCAAGTGATTGTGAGCGCTGATGACCAAAGGAGGAAGAGAATCATTGGTGCGGTATTCATAGTTACACGTGCGTCCATTATGATCACGTCTGATATCGATCCATAGCCATTGTAGGGAGAGGCACGTAGCACAAAATTTACCTAAGCGATAGATCGTGGCTTTCGGAAAGTGTAACGGAGGCAAAGTCATTTGAGTGCATGAGGTCATGACTAAGAAGCATGCTATGCCATTCACAGTAAGAAGCTGGTGACAGGCAATTCACAAGTGCAGACTGTGCAATGACCAGATCAAAGAAATGTTTTCTTGAGGCCGTTGAAAACGTAAAGATTGAAGTCTTGACGGTCTTGGCTTCAAAAGTCGTTTATACAGCTAAATTTTTTTATGAAACGGCAAAAAGAAATACAAAAATTAAAGGGATCACTGGCACACTGGCATAGGCCACCAGAGAACCAAAATCACACGAAGGCAAGATGCCAATCAAAACCACAGTTTATACATTTAATTTATACAGATGTGTACATCTAATGCTTGTATCTTGTATCATCTGTCTGGACAAATGTTTTCAAATTGTGACATTTAGATGGATCACCATTGGGTTTAACTCATATGAAAATTTGAGCTCAAATGCCAAATTAAAAAAAAAACTGTAGACAACCCCGCCAGCTAATAAGGCTCTTGATATATATATGTCTCATACAGGATGGCCAATTAGCAAAACACAAAAAAACCATTGCGGCATGTCCGTTATCAGAAGTGCCCGTTGCGGAGCACTTAAACTGCTTGGAGTCGCAACTTGGTTATGGGAACAAAGAAACCAGTCAAAAATTCTATTTTCGGGAGGGGTTCGAAGGTGCTAGGGCCCTTATTGATCACCCAACCAAACTGATGAACTTTACTTGTTCGGCATGGGAGTTTTCAATTATTTAGTTTGATTTCACAAGTAATTAGTTTTTAGCCATTAAACAAATAAAGGTGATTTGATAGGAAACAAAATCGAACACAGAATAGGGAAAAGGGATCAAGCATGCATTGACAATAAATTCCATAAAAATAATATTGACAAAACTATATCCAAATTGATCCATCGCGTGCTTAAAGGATCTGGCGGCCGTCAAAACCAACAGGACAAAATCAATTCGCCGGCCGGTGTTCATCTTAAAACCAAAAATAGAAAATCCAAAAAGAACAAAGTGGTTAGAAAAATCAATAAGACAAATAAATAAAATATGTTTAACCTAGAGACTGAGTGAACATTCCACCTTGATTCCTCAGTAGTTCGATTGAGTAAGCGAACTCAATTCACGTAATCTTTATCGATTAAAGGTATGAAAACCCTAAGAACGATGTATTCAGTTTGAAGGATATGGGTACCCTCTGGGTGTTTTTCACTCACAAAGCTCTCTAGTGTGACTCGAAGTTAGGACTGTGTATGTGGTGAGTGTAAAGCGAGAAAGGTGATAAATTTGATTAAAACATATGGAGAGAGGTCCTATAGATTAGGAGTAGGGTTAGAGATAATAGATATAAATTAATTCAATTTGAAAATAGAGTTAATTTTCCATCAAAACTCTAATAGATTGGACTCGAAGAGGTTGAGCGGAATCAAACAACTGCAAAAGCTTCTAAGTTTCAAGTAAAATCGATTTTGCAACCATAAAATTGATCTCGCAACCATAAAATCAATCTCGCGGATTTTCTGGCTGCAGAAAATGCCAAATTTCATGAGCTCGCTCCACACGTTTCCAAATTTTGATTTGCATGTGATTTGAAGCGTTGAAAAACTTAAAAGTCTACTTTCTAATCCAAGGGATTTGAATCCAAAATTAACCAACTCATTTAGGAAAATCCCCACATCTCGCTCATTTTAAATTAGATTGAGATTTGTTATATACCCTCCGTCCCGATTTGTTTGTCCAATCTTGAGTTTCCAACTTATTAAAGAAACCAAATCTTATCTATTAATTTGAAAATTTACATGATCTAATCGCATAAGTCATCTTGGGTTTCCAACTTATTAACGAAACTAAATCTTCTCCCCCAGAACAACATTTCCTCCTCGCCGGAGGGGCCGATCCACCGGGAGCCTAATACGCACACGAACATATCGACCCCAACTTCCTGTCTCTGGCATTTTACCCACCTCAAGAACAGAACCAATTCGCTTCCCAATCATCTCCCCAATCTCTTGAGAGATACATTCAAATGGAAGTCCCCATAACTGGATCCAAAAATCAACCTCATGAAACTCCACACTCTCTGCTCGCATACCAGCTTCCCATTTCTTTAACAGCAGAAGCATATTGTCAAAACACCATGGTCCACCATTCAAGACCCGTTGCATTTCCATGTGATGTACAGAAACGAAAATGGAACAGGTTGTCACCCACATCCAAAATCCTCAATCCTTCTGCCAGACCCCACACCTTCCTCATCGTCTCTTTCAGCGCCGCTTTGCTAACTTTTCCCACCAGACTGAAAAAGGAGAGGTCGAAAGGTATAAAGCAAGATTGGTGGCTAAGGGATATAGTCAACGCGCTGGAATTGACTACGAAGAGGTATTTGCTCCTGTTGCTCGTTTAGAAACTATAAGGTTGTTGATTTCTCTTGCTGCTCACAATAAATGGAAGATTTACCAAATGGATGTAAAATCTGCATTCTTAAATGGTTTGCTTGAAGAGGAGGTGTACGTTGAACAACCTTTGGGGTATGTGGTCAAAGGCCATGAGGATAAAGTTCTACGGCTTAAAAAGGCATTGTATGGATTGAAACAAGCCCCGAGAGCATGGAATACTAGAATTGATAAGTATTTCATTGCTAATGGTTTCACCAAATGTCCACACGAGCATGCTCTTTATGCTAAGGTGAATGAAAAAGGAGATTTGCTTGTTGTTTGTTTGTATGTCGATGATCTCATTTTTACAGGAAATAATCCTAAAATGTTCGAAGAATTCAAGAAGGCGATGGTTCGAGAATTCGAGATGACTGATATAGGAATTATGGCCTACTACCTTGGGATTGAAGTGAAACAACAGGAGGATTGCATTTTTATTTCACAAGAAGGATATGCAAGAAACCTACTCCAGAAATTTGAGATGGCTAATTGCAATCCAGTAAACACCCCAGTGGAGTGTGGAATGAAGTTGTCAAAGCATGAAGATGGAGAAAAGGTAAATACAACGGTTTTCAAAAGTTTGGTTGGCAGTTTGCGGTATTTGACATGTACAAGGCCAGATATTTTGTTTGGAGTTGGGCTCATTAGTCGTTTTATGGAAACACCCACC
Organism: Rhododendron simsii; assembly: GCA_014282245.1. Lineage (NCBI taxonomy): Eukaryota > Viridiplantae > Streptophyta > Magnoliopsida > Ericales > Ericaceae > Rhododendron > Rhododendron simsii. Next base: position 11,863,084 of record CM024965.1, read on the forward strand.
ACTGTTCACCTTAAAGCTGCAAAAAGAATTCTTCGTTATGTTAAAGGCACGCTGGATTTTGGGTTGCTTTATTCATCTTCTAACGAATTAAAGCTCGTGGGATATTGCGACAGTGATTGGGCTGGAAATCTAGATGATAGAAAAAGCACTACAGGTTTCGTATTTTTCTTTGGAGATGCGGCTTTCACATGGAGATCAAAGAAGCAGTCTATTGTAGCACTTTCTACTTGTGAGGCAGAGTATGTTGCTACTACATCATGCACATGTCATGCGGTTTGGCTTCGGAACTTATTAAAGGATTGTTTTTCGAGCAAGAGGAAGCTACAGAAATTTTTGTTGATAACAAGTCTGCAATTGCTTTGTCGAGGAATCCCGTTTTTCATGATCGGAGTAAACATATTGATACAAGGTATCATTACCTTAGAGAATGCACTACAAATAAGGAGGTGGAGCTCAAGTACGTAAAGACTCATGATCAGATTGCAGACATTTTCACAAAGCCGCTCAAGTACGAGGACTTCGGAAGGCTTCGGGCGCTACTTGGAGTTACGAAGAAAGTCAAGTTTAAAGGGGGGTGTTGAAAAAATAAACTTGACTTATGTCTTTTGGAATTTTCTACACAGTTTCTAGAATGTTTTATTATGTGCTAGGTTCATAGAAATACATTTTTATCGGCTATGATTCAAGCTCCAAAGGTTACAAGCTCTACAATCCAATCACTCAAAATATCGTAATTAGTAGAGACGTGGAATTTGACGAAGAAAAGCACCTGGGAGTGGGATATTCAAGAAGGAGAGAATTATGATTTTTTCCCCTATTTTGAGGAGGAGCAATCAGTTTTTGAAGCACCACAAGAGCTAATTACTTCTCCACTTCTCATCTTCCATAGCCTCTTCAAAGTTCAAAGGCTCACTTTCTGCAAAAAGACAAAACAGATCCAGTGGTTCTGTTGCTTCATAAAGATCACTGAGACTCCGCATGTTTGGTGTTCTCTCATTTGAGCTTTCTCCTGGTGATGGTGGTTCAAAGCGAGGAGAAGCTGGAGGTGTAATTAGCTCTTGTGGTGCTTCAAAAACTGATTGCTCCTCCTCAAAATAGGGGAAAAAATCATAATTCTCTCCTTCTTGAATATCCCACTCCCAGGTGCTTTCTTCGTCAAATTCCACGTCTCTACTAATTACGATATTTTGAGTGATTGGATTGTAGAGCTTGTAACCTTTGGAGCTTGAATCATAGCCGATAAAAATGTATTTCTCACTCTTTGAATCCAGCTTGGACCTTTTTTGATCTGGAACATGAACATATGCAATACTTCCAAAAACTCGTAGATGCAATATATTGGGCTTTATTCCATTCCAAGCTTCTTGCGGTGTCATGTTCTCCACACTCCTTGTAGGACATCGATTTGACAAATACACTGCACAATCAACAGCTTCTGCCCAAAATTCCTTAGGCATTCTTTTACTCCTCAACATGCTCCGCACCATATTTAAAATTGATCTATTCTTCCTCTCGGCAACACCATTTTGTTGTGGCGATCTAGGTACTGTTAAAGGGCGACGAATTCCATTCACTTCACAAAAATTCTTAAATTCATTGGATGTGAATTCGCCTCCTCTATCGGATCTCAAAGCTTTAACTTCATAGCCACTTTGCTTCTCAACCAAAGCTTTAAATTTCTTAAAAGTTCCAAAAGCTTCTGATTTTTCTTTCAAAAAATAGACCCAACTTTTTCTGCAAAAATCATCAATGAAGAGCAGAAAATACTTGTTCTTACCAAATGATGCCGGTTTGATTGGACCACAAATGTCTGTATGAACAAGTTAAAGCGGCTCAATAGCTCTCGAAATGGATTCTTTTGGAAAGGGCTTTCGAGACTGCTTGCCATATTGGCATCCCTCGCACAAGTGATCTGGATGATTGATAGAAGGCAAGCCATGCACCATATTCTTTTGAGCCATCAATTTTAATCCTCCAAAGTTCAAGTGTCCAAGCCTCATGTGCCATCGCCATGACATATCTTTCACACTTGCTTTCAAGCACTTGGCCACATCAGTTTGAAGATTTAATAGAAACATTCTATTCTTTGTCATTGATACCTTTGCAACCAAATTATTTCTTTCATCTTTTAAAGAAAGACATCGATCTTTCATGCTAATTTCATAACCTCTTTCCAAAAATTGACCCAAGCTCAAAATATTGCTCTTCATTTTTGGCACAAAATATACGTCTGATATGATTCGATGATCACCGTTCTTCAAACGAATTAGAATCGTACCTTTTCCCATGATTGGAACGTTTGAGGAGTCGCCAAAAGTGATATATCCTTTCCATGTCTCATCAAGCTCTACAAATTTGCTTTTGTCGCCGCACATATGATTACTAGCACCATTGTCAAGATACCACAAATTTTCTCCCAGCTCTTCATTTTGCTTGACCGCAAGCAGCAAAGTGGGTCCTGCTTCAATTTCCTTTTCTTCAACAAAATGAGCTTGCTCTTCAACATGGTTATTGGCATCTTCACATTCCCAAGAAAAATGTCCATATTTGTGACAACTGTAACATTCTATTTGAGACTTGTCGTACCTTCTCGGGTTTGAATGGTTATCTCTTCCATGACCGCGGCCTCTTCCTCTTCCACGCGACCTTGATGTTGAAAATTGATTTCTTGGTACAAAGTCATTATTGAAAGAGCCATTGTTACCTCTTTCTCCTTCTCCTTGTCCACGACCACATCCATATCCGCGTCCTCCGCGTCCTCGACCTTGTCCTCGGCCTTGTCCTTGTCCTTGTCTTCGGCCTCGGCCTCTTTGGGTGCTTCCACCTCTATCATTTCTCCCTCCATTACCTCGGATGGAGAGTTTTGCTTGCAAAGCTTGTTCAACTGCTTCATTTCCATTGATCTTAAGTCTTTCCTCATGAGCTTGTAAAGATCCCAAGAGTTGGTCAATAGTCATAGAGTCTAAGTCTTTTGACTCTTCAACAACCACAACAGGTAGAAACTTTGGTTGCAATGAGCGAAGAATTTTCTCCACCACGCGAACATCTGGCAAGCTTTCACCATATCGCTTCATCTGATTCACAATGACCAACATTCTTGTGAAATAATCTGAAATGGACTCAGATTCCTTCATGCGAAGGGCTTCAAACTCTCCTCTAAGAGTTTGAAGTCGTATTTTCTTCACTTTATCAACTCCTCTGAAACAATTTTGGAGGACTTCCCACGTCTTTTTCGCGGTGGTTTCACTAGCCACTTTTTCGAACATTGAATCATCCAAGCCTTGATGGATGAGAGTCAGGGCATTTTTATCCTTCGTTCTTAACTTCTGTAAGGCATTCTTTTCAGTAGCATTCAAAGTGGAATCATCTCTCTCTTCATAACCTTTCTCTACAACCTCCCAGGAATCTTACGAACCGAGAATAGCCTTCATCCGTAGTGTCCAATTGTCAAAGTTATCTTTGGTGAGCCGAGGAAATTGAAATCCTATCCAACCATTCGTCATTTTCTAGACCTCTAGCAAGGTGGCTCTGATACCACTTTGTTGGAAAATACTATCTGCAAGATTTTCCGAGAAGGGAAGAGGAATATACTAGGAACTCAATTTTTGTATTCCACTTACTTAAAACCGTGTGGTACATGAGATATTTATAGACTCTAATAGATAAGACTAAAATTAATAGGCTTCAACATCCAAAGCATCATACATGAACCTTCCTAGATACATGATCCTGGGAGTACATGACCTTTCAACTACGTGAATGAACCTAGCACATAATAAAACATTCTAGAAACTGTGTAGAAAATTCCAAAAGACATAAGTCAAGTTTATTTTTTCAACAAGCACAGGCCTCAACTGCCCGAGCATGAGTAACCGTATCGATGACAATGTCATCCTCCTCCTCAGGAGTAAGTGAGAAACTCCTCAATCGTTCCGCAACTTCCTCCGCCATAGCCCGTAAACTCCCACCTTAGGTTAGAAGACTCAGAACCCAAGAGGAAGAGACCGTAGATTCACAAACTAAATTACACAGAAACCTGCGCCTAAGAGAACCAGAGACAAAAATGTCTCCAATATCTTTCCAGCCGAGAAGAAGAAAACCCTAGAGTAAAAAATCTCTAGAGAGAAAAGCTCTTATGAAGAGAGAGACAATTTAAAAATGACACCACTCTATAGTATGAGAGATTGCCTATTTTTTGTCATTATTGTGGGAAAATTGGTCATGAAGTTAAGGAGTGTGAGGAACGGGGTAAAGACCAGTTGGGTGGAATCGTAAAGGACAATGGGTATGGCACATGGATGGCTGCGGCGGTGGGTTTTCGGAGAGGCTTCAGTTGGAAGGGGACAGACAGGGGACGCCATTTCCAGAAGCATGACAGAGATGTTTCGGTGTCTCAGCCTACTCTGGGTCTTTCCGGCGGGTTTTCCGATGACGGTGATCGGAGTTTAGGAGGAGAGGGTCTGAGGCAAGGCACTAATCAGGATGAGATTGGAGCCCGTGATTCTCGGCTCAGAGAGATTGATGATCGCGCGTTAATAGTTATCAATGGTAATCAGTTTCGGATGGGGGATTTGGTGGCGACATCTTCGCCCAATTCAAAAGGGAATGCAATCGGGTCAGATTTGGTAGATAAAATCAGAGGAGTGGTTTTACGGGATACAGAGGGGTCTGGTTTTGAATTGGGCTCTCAGCCCGTTACGGCCCATACCCAGCAACTATCTCACGGAGCTTTGAAAAATAGTGTTTTAAAGTTGGGCCATGAGAATTGTAATGGGCCTGGACTCCTTTTAAAATCTCAGGAGGTGGATATGGGCACTGGAAATAATGAGCTTATTGGGCTTGACCAATTGGTGGACATCCAAATTTTCAATGCCCTAGCGAAGGATTCTGTTCGGTCAGACAAAGGAAGGCCAGGGCGGAAGCGTGGATCAGTTGGCAAAAAGGGGAAAGTAGGGGCGGGTTCGCAGAGAAGCCGGTCTCGGGATACTCAGACTAAAAAGGGTATTGCGAAGGAAGCAAATTTCAATGGCTTGGGCAAGCGACGACTGGAAGATGGAGACAGGGGCAATGAGGAAGTTTCAAGAGGTAAGCGTATTTTTCTTGGGGATGTTACGAATTCTAGGGTGGAGGTGGCCAACCCGAAGGGGCCCCCCATTGTTCAATGAAGGTCCTGGTGTGGAACTGTCAGGGTGCGGGGAACCCTCTGACAGTTTCCCGGTTAAGGGGGTTTTGGAGACTCCATTCCCCTGATATGGTGTTTCTGATGGAAAACAAGAATGTAGATAGATATTTGGTTTGGCTTCAGAAACACCTAGGTGTAGATGGTGGGTTTTCTTTCGTTAATCCAGTTGGATTGGCTAGGGGTCTGTGTATATATTGGAGGAAGGGGGTGTCTTTTCAACTTATTAATAATTCTGTGCATCTGATCGATGGGTATGTGATGAAGGAGCAGTATAGGTGTCGAGTAACTTTTGTTCACGCTCCCAACTCAATTCAGGAGAGGAGGGGACTGTGGGCTGAGTTGCTAGGCACGGCTAGAACCGAAACTCTGGATTGGCTTCTTGGTGGGGACTTCAACGCCACTTTACATGCTGATGAGAAGATGGGAGGTGTAGCTCGGCAAGCTTGGGACCTTGTGGACTTTCAGGATTTTGTTCGTGATAGTAATCTGATTGACTTGGGGTATATGGGATACCCTTTCACATGGAGTAATAAAAGGGCTAGCCGTGATAATGTGAGAGTGAGGTTGGATCGGTTTCTTGCCAGTCCTGGTTGGAGGATCAACCATCCTGTTGCTTCGGTGTGGCATCTTACGCCAGGTGGCTCTGATCACTGCCCCATTTTTTTGGATAGTACAGTTAGGGAGTCTAAATTTAAAAAGAGGTTCATTTTTGATAATAGATGGGGAGGACATGCGGAGTGTGCTAACGCTATTCGAAGGGCGTGGGGTATGGAGGTATGGGGTTCGAAATGGTATAAGATTCATAAGAAAATCACGGCCTGTCGTATTGAGTTGTTGCGATGGAGGAAGCATAGTCATGTCAATTCTGGGCATGCAAAGGAGGTTTTGGGGACTAAATTGCAGCAGCTGTTTGAGTGTCCAATTTTTGATAGCGAGGATTTTTCTGCCACTAAGTTGTTTCTGAAAAAAGCGTTGCAAGATGATGAGATATAATGGAGGGATAAGGCTAGAACGACTTGGTTAAAAGCGGGGGATAAAAATACAGCTTTTTTCCACGCCCAAACAATGCAGAGGGGGCAACAGAATCACTTAGTTGGGCTGGAAAATAAGGATGGTATCTGGTGTAATGGTGAGCAAATGGTTCAGGGTATTGCAACAGATTATTTTCAGAATGTCTTTTCTTCTGAAGGTGTTGCTCTTGTGGACAAGGTTCTGGATTGTGTGGATCGTCGAGTCACGGCAAGAATGAACAAATTGCTAATAAGGCCTGTTTCATATAAAGAGGTGAAAGGTGCAGTATTTAGTATGGATCCTAGTAGAGCGCCAAGACCGGATGGCATGGGGGCTGGTTTCCTACAAAAATTTTGGGATATAGTGGGACCGAACATTGTGAATGCTATTCGTAGTTACTGTCACTCGAGTAATCTACTGAGGAGTATTAATCATACTCACATTGTGTTGATCCCTAGAGTGCAATGTCCAATGAACATGGGGCAATTGCGGCCAATTAGTTTATGTAACACAATGTATAAAGTTATGTCGAAAGTGTTCGTGAATCGGTTGCAAAGGTTTCTTCCAGAGATTATCAGTGATAGCTAATGTGCTTTTATTGGGGGAAGGGTGATCTCGGATAATACGATTCTTGTCCAGAAAGTCTTGCATTATATGAAGAATTGTCAGTATGGGAACAATCGATCGGTGGCGTTGAAGCTAGATATGAGCAAGGCGTATGATAGAGTGGAATGGGGTTTCATGGAAGCAATTATGCGAAAGATGGGATTCGATGAGATTTGGATAAAGTGGATTATGGGATGCGTATCATCGGTAACCTACTCTCTTTTGCTCAACGGACAACCTTCTGGTTTCATTAGACCTTCAAGGGAATTCGCCAAGAAGATCCCCTTTCGCCGTATTTGTTTCTCATTTGTGCAGAAGGGTTCTCGGAGATGTTGAGGAAAGCGGAACTAAGGAAAAGTATCCACGGGATTCGAATCTGTAGGGGCAGTCCTCCGGTAAGTCATTTTTTTGCGGATGACATGATGGTGTTTTGTAAAGCCTCAAGGAAGGAGTTAGAGCATGTTAGTGATATTTTAAGGGATTATCTGAGTGCTTCAGACCAAATGATTAACCTGCAGAAGTCGGCTATGTTCTTTTGCAAAAACACAGGGCCAATATTGAAGTCAAAGTTGAGTACACTAATGGCCATTCCTGTGCAGGCCGATCTTGGTAGGTATATGGGTCTTCCTGCAAAGAATGGTAAGTCCAAAACTGAATTGTTTAATTATATTAGGGATAAAGTTTTGATGACGTTGGCTGGATGGAAGGAAAAATTGATCAATCAGGCAGGGAAAGAGGTTTTGCTGTTATCGGTGGCTCTTGCCCTTCCTACCTATGCAATGGCTTGCTTCAGATTACCAGAGGGATTGTGTCACCAAATTGAAGCTGCCATGGCAAGGTTTTGGTGGGGATCGAAGTCTTGCAATGATCGAAAAATCTATTGGATGAAGTGGAGCAGACTTTGTAAGGAGAAGTTTAAAGGTGGTTTGGGCTTTCGGAATCTCACTGATTATAACCTCGCCCTATTAGCTAAGCAGGGCTGGCGTCTCATGGTGTCACCCAAATGCCTAATGGCGAGAGTCATGAAGAGTAAATATTTCAAGGGCTGCGATTTTATGGAAGCTCGATTGGGGAGCAATCCGTCATGGGTATGGAGAAGCATATGGGAAGGGAGAAAGGTTTTGGAAGCGGGCATGAGGTGGTCCATTGGGAACGAGTCCTCAGTGCATATTGATGCTGATCCGTGGATCCCTAAGGCATGGGATTTTAAACCGAGAAGAGTGGTGGAGAATAGTAGCTTTTTTTGTGAGTCAACTCATTGATTCAAATTCCAATTCTTGGAGGGCAGATGTGATCAATCGGCTTTTTGAAGAAGAGCAAGCTAAGCGAATCTTGGGCATTCCGTTGTCCTGTACGGACGCTCCGGACTCGCGAGTTTGGCACTTTTCGAATTCGGGAACTTACAATGTCAGATCTGGGTATACGGTGGCTACGGATCTTCGCGCTCAAGGGTTGAGTCACAATGGGGGTAGGAGCACCAGTCATGAGGATGATGATGAGAGGCGTTGGCATCATATGTGGAAGCTTAAAATCCCTAGAAAAATTCTATCTTTCTTGTGGAAATGTTTCCATGAGATTTTACCCACTAGGTGGGAACTAATGAGGAAGAAGGTAACGATGGAGGCGAGTTGCCTTTGTGTGGGATGGAGGGAGAGACGATTATCCATTTATTTGTTTCTTGTCCGTTTGCACAGCAGGTTTGGTTTCAGTCTCCTCTACTTTTGGATTATGGGAATAACCAGTTCAGTTTCTTTTATTGCGTTTTGGAATTATTTGGGATCTCAGTGGCGGATGGGAGTTAATAGAGATGAATGCTTTGCATTGGCTGCTGTGATTATGTGGCTTATTTGGAAAGGTCGGAATGGAGCGCTTTTCAGTGGTAAAGTTATCCTTCCTAGAGTGGTGGTTTTTAGAGCGGTGGATTGCTGCATGAATTTCAATGTGCAAATAGCTCCTCTGCTACTGTTACGGGTGTGCGAATTGGAGAAGCTAGGGGTGGATGGCAGAAGCCGTGTGGAGGATTTTTTAAAATTAATGTGGTTGAGCTTGGAAAAAGGGTTCTGGGCTGGGTGCTTTTGGGGTAATAATAAGGAATGAGCTGGGTGTTTTTAGAGCTGCTACAAATGGAAGACTGGATTGGTGTTCTAGCCCCGTGGTTGCAGAGGCATTAGCTGTTCGAATGGGGGTCCAACTGGGCCAAAATCTGGGTTTGAGGAATGTGCTTGTAGAAGGTGACTCACAAGCGGTTATCAATATGATTAATGGTCTAGCAGTGGTGAACCAAGAAGTGAAGACTATTATTGACGATATCAAGGTTTTGAGTAGATGTTTTGCTTCTTATATTTTCTCTTATAGCCATAGATTCTCTAATTCAGTTGCGCATTTGTTGGCTAGTAAGGGTTTAATTGGGTTGGGGTATAGTCGTTGGACTGAGTCCCCACCCGTTTGGCTTTTTGATCCCTTGTCTAGGGATGAAGTGTCTTCTTGATGTATTGGTTTGGAAGTTATAATATCACTAGTTATCGTTTTGACAAAAAAAAAAGGAAACCAAATCTTATGTATTGATTATAAAATTTACATGATCTAATCCGACATGCATAAGTCAAAAAGTGGACAAACAAATCGGGACGGAGGAGTATATCAATAAAAATGGTTTGAAAAGCATTAAAAGATATTGGAATCCAATCTTGCAAATAATCAAGTTTTCTCTATAAAAAGTTGGTTGAAAGCAAACCAAATTAAAACCGTCAGATCCACTAAGGCAAAAACACCTTCTAACTGTTTAAGAGTTTCACGTGGTTCCTTCATAGTTTAAGAGTTCCACGTGATTCAAAAGACTTCTCATACCTCATCAAATCACGCAACCATTTCATGAGCAGGATTCGCACAAGGAGGGGCTTAAAACACTTTGATGCGGGCCGATATTTTAATTATTTAAGAAATATAGGGATTTTAGTTTCTTATTTTGAAGTTAGTATATTGTTAGTAATCTTTCCGTTCTAGCATAAATATCCCAGAGTATTAGATTTTTTTAATTAGATTGATTTTATTTTCACTTTGTTGTTTTCTTATTTTCCAAGATGTAGATCATTGTTTAAGTTTCCTTTTTAGTATTTCTAGGCTATTATAAATAATTGTTGTAAGCCTTATGGCATGGTGATTATTTTTTATTAATGAAAAATTTAGGGTTTTCTCATAATTGTGCGTTTGAAGAAGGAGTACCACTCGTTCATACCTATTCGTGTTTGTGGTCCAAATATAGAATCTTTAACTTAACCAAATTCGTGATCTCTTCTTGCAAATAGTTTCGTAAAATGAGGTTGCATTGCATAAGTCGATATCAGAGTTTGTGCTCAATTCCGGATCATGGTGCGACAAGGAGTTTGTTATGGTCGTTATGATGTTGCTAAAGATGTGAACGAAGGTGATGAGGCTGCACGGGGTGCACAATTAGAGGTATGGTTTCAACAGGCTGCGGATACAAATGAAGCGTTGGTCAAGAGAGCCGCCTTGATCATTGATAATCAACCTCGCTACTACCCACTGAATTTGTGCTCCTTCATTAAGGAGGCTACAGTTCAGTGGCCTTTCACATCCAACGTTATTCCAGATCCAGTTGTGGATTGCAGTAAATCGCCAATTTATGATGAAAAAACATTCGTTGATGAAAGGGATGAGATAGTTTCTAAGAAAAAAGTGGATCCAAGTTCCTCGTTGAAAAAATACAAATTTGATGCCATTGCTAGAGGCACTTGACAGTTTTATAAAATTTGTCTTCAAAATAAATCGTGTTGAAGATGATAAAAATTTTCAATATGTGGATCCATTTTGGGAGCCTATTGAAAATCTTGCAAGTAAGATTCATTGGATTCCACTCCTTGTACATGTTTGAAAGGAAATTGCTCCTCTCATTTTCGAAGATTATTTGAAATTTAGATTTGAGAAGATCAACTTAAAGTATAAGATTGATGCAAACAAGTTTTGACGAACAAGATTATTTGAAGCAATAGAAACTCGAGGATGAGTTTTCTCAAGCCCGGAAGAATGATGCAGAATGAAAAGATTGTATTATTTAAAAAATAAGGATATTAAGTTTTCCTTATTTTTGTTTTAGTTATTTTGTTAATAGCCTTGCAATTATAGAAATAAGTATTCTACATTATTTAGTTTTTTTTTTCCTTATTTCCTAATGTGTAGGGTTTTTCCTACAATAAATTAAGTTGTAAGCCCAACAGTTATTCAATTTTTGATGATTAATGAAATTATAAAGAGCGTTCTCTTTTATGCCACATTTTGAATATTCTGTGTGAATCAACCAATTGTTGTTGCCTTTATTCCTGGATATTCCCAAACTTAACAAGTTTAAAGAAGAATTGATGCGATCTTGTCGCTCGATCTTCTTTTCCAACACGCTTCCCTGCACCACACTTGGTAAGTCAAATTGGCTGGGTGTCTAAAAAAACAAAAAACAAGAACAAAAAATTGAAGTAAATTACAGTGGGTGTAAATACAACTCGAGACAATGGCCAGACATCCTTTACACTAGATTCCGCCTTTATTTAATTATTAATACAAGAAATGAAGAAAACATGAAAGTTTTTGATACCAGTCTTCTTTCCCATGCGAACGTAATCTCAGGGCGAGATTCATTTATCTCTTGCAAACAACTCCTCGGCCATCCATCCCAGTGCTAGCACAGTCCATACTCCCATACCCAAAACTCTCCGAAGAATTGAGCCCACCAGTGAATTTAGCCACCGCGCAATCCGACGAAAACAGAGTGGAACTAGCAAATTCCTTGGCGCCACCAACAACAGGCATCAGTACCCCCATCTTAATCTTGCTCATGTAGTTACTCCGGTAAGTCTGGCCCAAAACACCGTCTACTCCGCCGCTCAATGAGTAAAACTTGAAGCCCAAGTCCAGATGAGCAAAGCAATCTTCTTTAGTGATTCCGTAGTTATGGATCATGGAATCTTTCTCAGTGATTGGGACCACTGTCGCTTTGATTTTGAAGTTCCCTTTCACTTCAATCACCACACCATTAACGTCACGAGACCTGCATGCAAAATTAAGCATGAGAACTGGCAAGTCGATCGTTCTCAATTTGTTAATATGCAATTTTAAAATTGCATATTACTGTAACAAAGGGTCGATAAATACATAATAGTTTGGAACTTGAAAAGTACTCCAACAATACCTGGTGAAGGAGATGCCCGGTGCGGTGCTTGGCCGCCACTCGGCACCTTCAGTAGCCGGAAGGAAGATGGGTTCTCCGTCGAAAGCCAATGCGAGTCTATCAACTGAATCATCCCAAGTTGAAGTCTTCTGTGCACCAACAAAGAGTTGGTGATTGTCGAAGAGAATTCCTAGGGACTGGACCCAAGTGAAGTCCCTCTTCATGTTATCGTTTCGCCTTCCGATGAAATGAGCATTGATATGAAGATTGGAATCGGAAAAAATGCAAAAGTCTTGGTCCTTTTTGCCGTGGAAGTAGAAGGTCATTCCATCACCACCAACGAACCTTGGGTCTTGGCAAAGTCCTCCCGGCTTATTGCAAGCTATATATACGTACGTGAGCAATTTAATTGACAATTAACACAAAAGAAAAAGAAAACGAAAACGAAAGGTAGATGTTTTTCTGATGACGCGTATTAATTGGAGAACAAAAGACTTACGACAAACAGCTTTACACGTGTAACAATCAGCCTCACAATTCCAAGGACAACTAGCAGGGCAAGTATACTTGCCCCAGCATCGTTCTGTTTTGCAGTGGCAGGTGCCTTGCATATGAGGTGGTGGTGGCGGCGGCTGATGATGGTGACGCTTTGGTGGTGGAGGAGGAGGATGACGATTATGTTGATGCCTTGGTGGTGGAGGCGAACGATTATGCTGATGCCTTGGTGGTGGAGGTGGTGGATGATGACGCTGATACTTTGGTGGAGGTGGCGGATGATGATACGTTGGTGGTGGTGGATGATGATACGTTGGTGGTGGTGGATTATAATTATCATTGTCACTGTCAGCTGCCACAACCACAACGAGGAGGAGGAGGATGCCCGCAGACAGGCGCACCATAGTTGTGGCTCCTGCCATTAGGTGTATGGTGCAAATCGTAATATCCGAGTGTGATTGTGTGCATTATAGCTCCATCGGAACCCTCCTTTTATAGAAGGTTTTTTTGAGATGTGCATGCACTTAATTCCATCCAACATGCATGCCAAGTTGGCCAGTCCTGTACATTACGTTCCCTTCTTTCCCAGTGAAGTCTTCCTCAGTCAATTCATATTTTCATGAGGCGGAACCAGTGAAGGGCTGCCTTGGGCTGTAGCCTAGGTGGACCTTCAAAAAACCCCCCAAAAAAATAAATTATTATATGTAAATTTCGGTCCAAAATTTTGAGTCCAACCCATTTTTGTTACAGAAAGAGCATGTTTAGTTATGAAGCATGTGAAAATTGATCTTTGTATCAAAATGGAAGATGATTTTCTAGCAAATTCTATGATTATCTAGGCCTCGTTTGATAACAGTAATAGATGAGTGAGTTTCGTATAATATAATTAAAATTTTAAGTTTTCTAATTTTTAATTCGTTTGAACCAGTGCGAAAATCTTACTATTTTGATCATATTATTCTCAAGGGTTATAATTAAATTGTCTCTAGGGCTCTCATAATTAAGTTTTTGCTCTTTATTTGGGACTATATAGAGCAGAAACTTAATTATGAAAACTTTAGAGACAAAATTTAACTATGACAATCTAAAATAATATGATCAACAAAACAACATCTTCGCACCGGTTCAAACGAATTGAAAATTAGAGCACTTAATTTTGTAACCGTATTTTTTAAATATATAACACAGTTTTAAAAAATGAAGTGCTCCAATTTTTAATTTGTTTGAATCAATACGAAGATATTGTTACTCTGATCATATTAGTAAAGGGTTATAATTAAATTTTGTCTCTAGAGCTCTCATAATTAAGTTTTTGCTCTCATAATTAAATTTTGTCTTTAGAACTCTCATAAAAATATGGCTAAAAATATAGTTGATATATATATATATATATGATTTCGGTCAACCCATGATAGAATTAATTCCTGATTCCGTTTCATCTTTCCAAAAGTCAACCACTCTAGCTAGAAACATATAATGCATATGCTTTATAATTTATATCTACTCACAAATTCCTAACTTTACCATTTACTGAATTTTGTTAAGCATATATAAAAACCACTCTAGCAAGCTGCCTTGATCCGAGCCACTCAATATGCTCAGACGTGATTTTAAGGGTACTCCCAGAAATTCAAAAAAAAAATCAGGAAGAGCTTCATCCGAGCAGTTTTTGTTTATTTTTTATCGAACGGTTCAAATAAAAATTAGTCCAATCAAGCCCTTCCCGATCATTTTTTTTTTTGCCGATTTTTTACAAGTGCCCTTAAAATCATGTTCTGAACACATTGAACGGCTCGGATCATCGAAATTCTATAGGAAAATAGGACAAATGAGAAGGTTCGCATTTTAACTAAAATAAGAACCCCGTCATGGGAGACTAACTGATATATCTATATATAGCTGTCCGTTTAGTATGATAATTACTGAATTTTGTGTTATGTGATCCCTAAACAAGAAAACAAATACTCCCTCCGTCCATTTTTAAGTGTCTTGCTTCGTAATTTAAACTTATTGAAAAGACATTATCATTATACCTTTCACATCAACTTTTTCCTCCCTTTA
>CM024965.1:11877700-11899541 GCA_014282245.1 Rhododendron simsii
GGGTGGATGATGACGCTGATACTTTGGTGGAGGTGGCGGATGATGATACGTTGGTGGTGGTGGATGATGATACGTCGGTGGTGGTGGATGATGATACTTTGGTGTTGGTGGATTATAATTATCATTGTCGCTGTCAGCTGCCACAACCACAACGAGGAGGAGGAGGAGGAGGATGCCCGCAGACAGGCGCACCATAGTTGTGGCTCCTGCCATTAGGTGTATGGTGCAAATCGTAATATCCGAGTGTGATTGTGTGCATTATAGCTCCATTGGAACCCTCCTTTTATAGAAGGTTTTTTTGAGATGTGCATGCACTTAATTCCATCCAACATGCATGCCAAGTTGGCCAGTCCTGTACATTACGTTCCCTTCTTTCCCAGTGAAGTCTTCCTCAGTCAGTTCATATTTTCATGAGGCGGAACCAGTGAAGGGCTGCCTTGGGCTGTAGCCTAGGTGGACCTTCAAAAAAACCCCCAAAAAAATAAATTATTATATGTAAATTTCGGTCCAAAATTTTAGTCCAACCCATTTTTGTTACAGAAAGAGCATGTTTAGTTATGAAGCATGTGAAAATTGATCTTTGTATCAAAATGGAAGATGATTTTCTAGCGAATTCTATGATTATCTAGGCCTCGTTTGATAACAGTAATAGATAAGTGAGTTTCGTATAATATAATTAAAATGCAAAATATCCGTCAAATCGTGAATCCAGTCCAAACCAATCCAAACCGAAAAATTTGGTTCGGTTTTCTAGTAGTATGGTTTGGTCATGGTTTAAAAAAATTAGAAACCTCATTATATGGTTTGGTTTGTGGATTCATGTTCACGGTTATGGTTCCAAACCGATCCGAACCATATAATATATATATATATATAATATGTATAGTTATATATAATATGTATAGTTATGATACACCAAATAAATATGGAAGCCTACTTTCCTAATTTATTGATCCTATTATATCCACCAATATTTAGTTTTCCAATTCCTATTCCTATAATTCGTCGACTACCATTACCAAGACTAATTACTCTAACTTTCTATATAAGAAAACCTATCCCTATACTATATAAACCTAATGTACTAACGTAGCATCCATCTCTTTGCCCTTTTATTTGGTTAAATTATCTTAAGATGTTTAATAAGTGGTATTCTTAGTTGGGTCATTTTAGTGACTTACCGGTATTTCGTTTTATTTGTTTGAGGCAATTATTGGTATTCTACTCTTAAATTAGTTGGTTGATGTTAGATTGTTTTAAGAATTTGAATGAAATTGATTTTAATATAAGTTTTTTTTTAATTTATTTTCGTAATTTTAAATACTTCAAATATTTTTTTGGAGATGGTAGCTTAGTTTAAAGCAAACCGTGGTTAAAACCGAAACCGAACCGTAGTCTAATGGATTGGATTGGTTTGGTTCTATGCGTTTTGTGGGTTGGTTTGGTTCTCAAAATTTATAATCCGTAGATAGTGGTTTGGTTCTTGGTTTACTATAAAACCGAACCAAACCGGACCATGCTCACCCCTACTGAATTTTGTGTTATGTGATCCCTAAACAAGAAAACAAATACTCCCTCTGTCCACTTTTAAGTGTCCTGCTTCGTAATTTAAACTTATTGAAAAGACATTATCATTATACCTTTCACATCAACTTTTTCCTCCACTTTCCCTACTTACCCATCATCAGTACACTTTTATTCACTTACTTTTCAAAATAAAATCTATTTTTAGGGACAAAATAGATAATGCACCAATTTTTACCCACTAATTTCACAAAATGGACATTTATTAAAGTACAGTCCAAAATGGAATACTGGACTCTAAATAATGGACAGAGGGAGTAGTAGCAACAAGAAATCCATAAAAACCAATGTCTTGAATTGAATTTTTAGAGAGAGAAAATCATGAGCCAACGGGTGATGATGCAGTTTTACAATGGCTCAGCCCATGTGCCCCGCGATCTCTCCAGACTTTCCCAAAAAATCACACTGGGGTCGTACACAACAATGGGCATGAATTGAAGGTTCACTCATGCTCTGCTTTGAGGCTTTGTATTTTGGATCCTTTTAATCTTTGTAATTTCTTTCCAAAGATTAATAAATAAAAGCGGGGCATAAAAAAAAAAACAAACATCGTACTTTTTGACACCTAAGAAGTGTATGCAAAAAACAATGCCTAGTAGTTCATTAACCTCGTACTTTTGACTCCTAAGAACGTGTATGCAAAAAACAATGCCTACTAGTTCATTAAACAAAAATATATATGTACGTATAACTCAAATTACCTTAACAAATAAATGTAAAAATAAGTAAAAAAAGCAAAAAAAATAAAACAGAAGGGTGGTTATGAAGTAGTACCCCCAAGAAGCCTTCCAGATTGCAGCACAAGTTTTCGTCAAGTTGCAATATAGAAGGAGAATTAAACTCTAACTGTGAATTTGTGCACACTCAAAGGCATACAAGCATTTACTAGATCACTCAAAGTCGTACGTAGTAGTCTTGTCTTGTACAACTCGATCTTAAACATAATGTCATAAGCATAATGCTGAAAGAAGTACTATTAAACATTCACCCTTACCGCTCTGTTTTACCATTTTGTTTCACTGCTCACTCAATCTCGCCATCCTTCTCAGCAATCAATGGTTGAAATATGTTTTTAAATTTTGACCGGTAATAAGTAATTCTGACCGATAATAGTTTGTTTTTAATCCGGGAATATAATATTGGCACTCCAAAAATTGATGGAGGCACTCCAAAAAATAAAGGAAAGTGGCTTTGGAATTACACTGATTTTGGAGTATCTGCATCAATTTTTGGAGTGCTAATATCAGTCTCCTTAATCCGAACCGTCCAAAACACTTTTTTAAACGTCGGTGAGATTGAGAACTGTAAGAGAAGCGGTAAATGAGAGCTAGCGCACGGTAGGGGTAGACTTTTGGTTCTTTTCAATATTTATTCTCCTCGTTCACATGCAGTAAAGTTGCTCAGCTTTTTTGGACTTTAATTTTATTTTGAACCACATAATGAAATTGTATTCTTATGCGATTGCTTCGTGTGTTTGTGTTTTTCCCTCTCTTTCATCATAAGAAATATATAGGAGAACAAAGGCTTAATTTGTTTCGTTTGAGTTTTGATGGAAGTTTTTGTGCTTTGTGATCAAGTACTTCTCATTCTGGATACATTAAATTTTAATTCTAGATCAACTTCTCATTCTAGATACATTATGCACAGCGGGGGTCCTATATACAGTAAATTTTAATTTTAGATAGAAGTTACACCACTTTTTCTCCTTTTACTCATGCATGTTAATTTTCAAACTAGATTTTGCCACAACTGCGCACAATTTAGCTAATAGATTAAATTTCAAGATTAAATTTGACAAGAGTTCAGCTAGAATTTTATCTACTCAACGTTGGTTAGCCAATAGTTCAAATTCATAAGAAGCAGATAGTTTCAGTCTTTTTTGTTTCAATTCAGGTATAAAATTAGCTCAAGTTATTCTATAAAATTATTAAGAGGCCAACCAATAGAGGACAACCATTGTCCTCATGTTATACCTTCTCACTAAAGAATCCTTTTACTTAAGGGAAAATGATGGCCAATGACGTGTTTTGATAATTAATACATGCCAAGGATATTTTCAGTATTAACAAATGTTCTTAACTTGTCCTTGGCGGGTATTAATTATCAAAACACGTCCTGCGCCATCATTTTCCCTTTACTTTTACTTAATATATACTAGGCTTTGGTTGGTCTTGGACCAACGTTTCGGTCTCGGATAGTGTGGAAATTAAGTAATTTTAATTTCTTTTTATCCATATCCTTTTAATCTTTGTATGATTACAAAGATTAATAAAAAATTTATGCCGATCATATATATACACACACAAGCCTCTTACGACTCAGATGATTCCATTTAGCCAACTACGACAGATTTTCCCTAGGAATTAGAAACTCGATGTAAAATCATTCTCCCGCCACGTTGCCACTCCCAATTTACTAGGGGGGGGGTTTTTTTTTTTTTTTTCCTTCTAATCATGTTTGCATCCATATGAAATTTTATCGCTAAAATTTTTTTCTAATATCTCCTCTTAGCATTTGGAAACGTGTAGTAAATATGAAAGCGTCACTCAAAATTTATGTAAGAATTTTATTTCAAATTATCGAGATCAAAGTGATATAGAAGAGTTAAATGGAGTCTTCGGTTTATTTGAAAAAATTAATGGATTCAACTTTACTACGGTATTCGATAAGAGATCACATTATTTGGCTAAAAAAATCGAAGATTTTATCATATCCATATATTTCCCCTTTGAAATTAATAAATCTTATCATTCTCGTTCCAATTCACATGAGGCCATTTTATTTCATAAGGAATATTAATTTAAACAACTATCATACTACTAAGTACTAACATTTATGTAAAAAAATAAGCAAAGAAGTATCACCTGCAAGTTATGGTCTCTTTTTTTTTCAAAATAGAGAAGATTATATTAATAATAGCCTATAAAAGATGTGCTTGGTATGAGCATCCGTTTTAGATTATAAATTTTAAAATTATTGATTTCTGTGGGAAAAAAAAATTACAAATTTTGTTTTTACAGTAATTACAATTGTAAAATAAAATTTGAATGAGATTAGTATTTGAAAGAGAAAGGAAAAAATCACCAAATAGGGTACTATTTTAACAAAGCAACAAACATTCCCCTGTGGGCAGACACCCCACTGTTGCTTCAACGTCCAGCCTCCAGCTCCCGTTTTCTGCAACTGCACTGAACTCCGCCGTAATCTCTCTCTCTCTCTCTCTCTCTCTCTCCCTCTCTCTCTCTCTCTCTCTCTTACATTTTTTTTTTTTACTTGATTCATTTCTGCTGATGGGTAAATCCCTGTTTTTACATTTGGGTTTTGACCCTCAAATTTTAGACGTCTGATCGAGCTCTGAATTCGAAATTGGGGCGCTGCGCTTAATCAGAGCAACAGATAGCAACCATGGATGGTAGGTGAAATCTGACAAACGTGCATTTTTTTTTAATGTATCCAATTTTATTCTGCACCCATCACTTTAGAATTAGGTAAATAAAAAAAAAATTTGATCATTCTGAATTAAGTAATTGCAAACACTACTCTTAGTTTCAGAGCATGATGTTTTTTGCTGTTGGTTGTCAAAAACCCAGAAAGCGTACTTCAGAAATGGTAGCTGAACTCCAATGCTAGCCCATTATGCAAAACCTGACAGTATTTAGCAACTCATTTGAGAAAGAGTAGGGAGAGAATGATTCTTTATTTTATTGGGTTAGCTTTTGTTTGATGGTAATCATCACTGATAATGCTATCCAAATTGGGAGCAACAAACCATTGTTATTTTCCAAGTTGTTAAAGCTATAATTGACAAATAGTAGGACGTAATGGGTTTTATAATTTGAAATCGTGATTGAGTGTTACTATGCAGACCCCTGTTAAGAAAGTAAAGTCCCACATTGCTTGGGCGTGGAATGGGTGATCACTTAATAACATCTGGGACCTCTCCACTCATTGCCAATTGGTTTTCAGATGGATATAAAGTTTCTACAACCCCCATGGATTTATTCCTTTCTGATTTTAGAGAATCTCTTGTTACTTATTCTTTGAGAATTCTTGTATGGCGAAGGCTTCAGTAAAAATCCATTAGGGTTTAATCTGAACGATTTTACTTCCTGATATTACCTTTTAAAGTGCGGATTCTGTGGAATGGACATTGGACACTGCTGTTCGAAGTTCTTCTATTTTGGCATTATTCTTGTGGGCCTTTTGCAGTAAAGAACAAAAGTCTAGTACAGTGCATGTATGCATTGATTTGGAGTCTGTTGTGTACTTACTTATAGGCATTTTGTCTGGAATGGGGGTTCCCTCAATATGTTTTCCAGCATACCCCAGCCTTGTGATGTTTAGTTTTAGTTATGTTTTCCTGCTTCTGCTGTTTTATGCTTTGGTAATTTGTATCTAGCGTAGGCTTCATAGGTTGCGGGTTCCTGGTTTGGTTTTGTTGTCTCTGTATTTCAAGGCCATCCCCCTTCATTTGTTTGGGTTGGTTTACAAATGAAAATGTTCGAAAAAAAACTTATAGGCATTGACGAACCCCTTGAAACGATTTTCCACTCCAGTCACCGTTATTTGTTTGTACAGGTTTGGTCGGTTACCAATCAGTATTATTAATTCATTCATAGATAAGTGGTTTGAGCTTCTGCCTTCAGGCTTACCCTTCTATGACTTGCAATCACAACTACAAAACATAAGAAAGCATTGGTTGTGTTTGGTTGGCATTTTGTATTTATGGGTTGTTTCCCTTTCATGTGCTTTAGTTGATTCACAACCAATGATGGAGGAAACTATTTTGGTCGGTGATGATCTTATGATGGGACCACCATCACCACTCATTCCGCCAGAGATTGCCTCTCATGTATTAGAAGGTGTTGACTTATGTGATGGGGTATTGAGGAACTTTTTTCTATGTAAGTTCTTCCTTTTTCCTTTCCATCTTCTCCTTTTGGTCTTTTTCTCATATGCTTATCTCTAGAAAATTGATAGATTGTTGTCTTTTTTGGGTTTCTGCTATAGGCTTGCAAATCAATGATATTGAGCCATTTTGTCAAGATGAGATTGTTGTATATAAGCAATGCACAGAGAAAAGGGTGAGATGAGAATCGTGTTTACTTTCTGCTCCTCTTAGTGGGCTGGTTGGGCCTCAAAAGTAAAGGCTTGTCTTTTGCATCCCGGTGACAGTTTGAGTCGCTGGAATAGTGGGGGCCTCATGCATCTGGTCCCGCTTTTATGTTCTATTATTCTGTTTTTAGTCCAAACATCTACTATTGTGAATGGAGGTCTTCTCAATCTATTGCAGTTTTATCATCTGTCTAATTCAATTTGTTCATCTGACTTTAGGATAAGGAACTAAGGCAACGGCTTCAAGATAGCGAACACAAATTGGGGTTATCTATGCCTTTTGAAGAAGCAAAGGAACGAGCTGCTCAGCTTGAGTCAGAAGTCATGTCATTGGATAGGTATTTCGTAATCATGTACCATTTTACGAATTGTGAAAGTTGTCTAAGGTGGCATAATACCAACATATGCTCTGTGAAGTCGACTTTGGTTACCTACCTTTTGTCTGTTTGCATTTTCCTTGATTCTATGATGGGATTATTGTGATAAGGACTGCTACATCTAATGTTCATACGCCCTATCCACCATGCTAGCTATTTTAAAATAAATATAGAAAAGAAGAATTAGACGATAAAGAAGAAATATATTTGATGTTTAGAGCCTGAGACTATCTTTTGAGAGATATAAGCTCCAAAACCAGCATGCTAGTGACTTTTCCTGTTTCTCTTTCACGTGTTGCATTTTTTTTAACCGCGAAATTCCTTGGGATTGGTAAAGCGGATAGATTGCGATAATCTGTGTTTTGAACTTTTGATATTCTAGGCGGTTGATTCTGGCCAGTGGAATTGAAGGCATGGAACGATTTCGACAGCGATGGAGTTTGCATGGGCGCCTCACAGATACCAAGTAAATTTTACGCATCCATACATTTCGACGTCATGTGCTTGCATTAGTATTTTCTGTATTCCATGTGGCATACTTATAGCTTCATTCTGACCATCCCCTCTACAATGTTCTTGTCACAAGTATTTAGATTACAAACAAGAAGCAGAAGAAACATCTCTCTGTTTCATTGGTTAAAAATTTCATATATGCATGTAACATCTAGCATCTAACAAGGTACTTCCCCCTAAATTACATTTTTGGAAAGTTGGGCATTGTTTGTTGTGGTTTCCATAGACCAGTGGGTTTCCATTTTACCGACTAGAGTTGTTGTCTCTCTCTCTCTCTCTCTCTCTCTCTCTCTCTCTCTGTGTGTGTGTGTGTGTGTCTGTGCATGCGCGCGCATCAATCCTCTCTAATCTATTGTCTGCATGCAGGAGGAGGTTAGAGGCCTTGAAGCAGGGAATAGAGAAGAGAAGAAAGGATGAGCCAGTCGGAGGTTCTACGACAAAAAGATGGTTCTTTTGGTGAGACTTAATGCTGCTATCTTGTGGATTACTGCACGGGTATCTGCTCCTGTGATAGTGGTGAAAGTAGGAGCTTCTAGATTATCGCCAAATATTCTCTTGTGCTAAGATCTGGTAAAACCTTGTGGTGGTGTACTGAGCTGAAGCAACAATGCGTATTAAATAGTCCGAACAAGAGGCTTAGATTGTAGTAGCAAATTATCTACTAATTAGTTTGGACTCTCCTCATTTGTCAACCATTGTTGGAACTTGGAAGTAAGAAGATTTCATTTGTTTTCATGTGGTTATGTTATTCCTTCTTTACTTTTATGGATATTGTAGGTTATATAGTTCGGATTGGAGCTTGCATTTATTTTTTTGGCTAATCTACTTTTATGGTCCTTACAAAATAGGCTCGGTTTCAATTTTTTCCACACAAAATTTTTTGTTTCAATTTTACCCTTTGAGTTTCTATCAGATTTCAATGTTTCCCTTTCCGTCAAACTTGGACGGAAAATGCTAACATGACTAACATGTGCTTAGTTGGCGATGGCAAGAATCCCAGATAGTGCTAATTAAGCCTTAACCCACAATATAGTGTAAAAACACCTTCTAACTGTTTAAGAGTTTCACGTGGTTCCTTCATAGTTTAAGAGTTCCACGTGATTCAAAAGACTTCTCATACCTCACCAAATCACGCAACCATTTCATGAGCAGGATTCGCATATGGAGGGGCTTAAAACACTTTGATGCGGGCCGATATTTTAATTATTTAAGAAATATAGGAATTTTAGTTTCTTATTTTGAAGTTAGTATATTGTTAGTAATCTTTCCGTTCTAACATAAATATCCCAGAGTATTAGATTTTTTTAATTAGATTGATTTTATTTTCACTTTGTTGTTTTCTTATTTTCCAAGACGTAGATTTAGTTTATCATTATTTAAGTTTCCTTTCTAGTATTTCTAGGCTATTATAAATAATTGTTGTAAGCCTTATGGCATGGTGGTTATTTTTTATTAATGAATAATTTAGAGTTTTCTCATAATTGCGTGTTTGAAGAGGGAGTACCACTCGTTCATACCTATTCGTGTTTGTGGTCCAAATATAGAATCTTTAATTTAACCAAGTTCGTGATCTCTTCTTGCAAATAGTTTCGTAAAATAAGGTTGCATTGCATCAGTCGATATCAGAGTTTGTGCTCAATTCCGGATCATGGTGCGACAAGGAGTTCGTTATGATCGTTATAATGTTGCTAAAGATGTGAACAAAGGTGATGAGGCTGCACGGGGTGCACAATTAGAGGTATGGTTTCAACAGGCTGAGGATACAAATGAAGCGTTGGTCAAGAGGGCCGCCTTGATCATTGATAATCAACCTCACTACTACCCACTGAATTCGTGCTCCTTCATTAAGGAGGCTACAGTTCAGTGGTCTTTCACATCCAAAGTTATTCCAGATCCAGTTGTGGATTGCAATAAATTGCCAATTTATGATGAAAAAGCATTCGTTGATGAAAGGGATGAGATAGTTTCTAATTAAGGAAAAAGTGGATCCAAGTTCCTCGTTGAAAAATACAAATTTGATGCCGTTGCTAGAAGCACTTGACAATTTTATAAAATTTGTCTTCAAAATAAATCGTGTTGAAGATGATAAAAATTTTCAATATGTGGATCCATTTTGGGAGCCTATTGAAAATCTTGCAAGTAAGATTCATTGGATTCCACTCCTTGTACATGTTTGAACGGAAATTGCTCCTCTCATTTTCGAAGATTATTTGAAATTTAGATTTGAGAAGATCAACTTAAAGTATAAGATTGATGCAAACAAGTTTTGACGAACAAGATTATTTGAAGCAATAGAAACTCGAGGATGAGTTTTCTCAAGCCCGGAAGAATTATGCAGAATGAAAAGATTATAATAGTTATTTTGTTAATAGCCTTTCAATTATAGAAATAAGTGTTCTACATTATTTAGTTTTCAATTTAGTTTTCTTTTTCTTTATTTCCTAATGTGTAGGGTTTCTCCTACAATAAATTAAGTTGTAAGTCTTATAGCTATTCAATTTTTGATGATTAATGAAATTATAAAGAGTGTTCTCTTTTATGCCACATTTTGGTTATTCTGTGTGAATCAACCAATTGTTATTGCCTTTAATCCTGGATATTCCCAAACTAAACAAGTTTAAAGAAGAATTGTCACGATCTTTTGGCTTTTCCAACACGCTTCCCTACATCACACTTGGTAAGTCAAATTGGCTGGGTGTCTAAAAACAAGAACAAAAAATTGAAGTAAATTACAGTGGGTGTAAATACAACTCGAGACAATGGCCAGACATCCTTTACACTGGATTCCGCCTTTATTTAATTATTAATACAAGAAATGAAGAAAACATGAAAGTTTTTGATACCAGTCTTCTTTCCCATGCGAACGTAATCTCAGGGCGAGATTCATTTATCTCTTGCAAACAACTCCTCGGCCATCCATCCCAGTACCAGCACAGTCCATACTCCCATACTCAAAACTCTCCGAAGAATTGAGCCCACCAGTGAATTTAGCCACCGCGCAATCCGACGAAAACAGAGTGGAACTGGCAAATTCCTTGGCACCACCAACGACAGGCATCAGTACCCCCATCTTAATCTTGCTCATGTAGTTACTCCGGTAAGTCTGGCCCAAAACGCCGTCTACTCCGCCGCTCAATGAGTAAAACTTGAAGCCCAAGTCCAGATGAGCAAAGCAATCTTCTTTGGTGATTCCATAGTTATGGATCATGGAATCTTTCTCAGTGATTGGGACCACTGTCGCTTTGATTTTGAAGTTCCCTTCCACTTCAATCACCACACCATTAACGTCACGAGACCTGCATGCAAAATTAAGCATGAGAACTGGCAAGTCGTTCTCAATTGATTAATATGCAATTTTAAAATTGCATATTACTGTAACAAATGGTAGATCAATACATAATAGTTTGGAACTTGAAAAGTACTCCAACAATACCTGGTGAAGGAGATGCCCGGTGCGGTGCCTGGCCGCCACTCGGCGCCTTCGGTAGCTGGAAGGAAGATGGGTTCTTTGTCGAAAGCCAATGCGAGTCTATCAACTGAATCGTCCCAAGTTGAAGTCTTCTGTGCACCAACAAAGAGTTGGTGATTGTCGAAGAGAATTCCTAGGGACTGGACCCAAGTGAAGTCCCTCTTCATGTTATCGTTTCGCCTCCCGATGAAATGAGCATTGATATGAAGATTGGAATCGGAAACAATGCAAAAGTCTTGGTCCTTTCTGCCGTGGAAGTAGAAGGTCATTCCATCACCACCAACGAACCTTGGGTCTTGGCAAAGTCCTCCCGGCTTATTGCAAGCTATATATACGTACGTGAGCAATTTAATTGACAATTAACACAAAAGAAAAAGAAAACGAAAGCGAAAGGTAGTTGTTTTTCTGATGAGGCGTATTAATTGGGGAACCAAAAGACTTACGACAAACAGCTTTACACGTGTTACAATCAGCCTCACAATTCCAAGGACAAGCAGCAGGGCAAGTATACGTGCCCCAGCATAGTTTTGTTTTGCATTGGCAGTTGCCTTGCGAACGAGGTGGTGGTGGCGGCTGATGATGGTGATGCTTTGGTGGTGGAGGAGGAGGAGGATGACGATTATGCTGATGCCTTGGTGGTGGTGGAGGTGAACGATTATGCTGATGCCTTGGTGGTGGAGGTGGCGGCGAAGGTGGGGGAGGTGGTGGATGATGAAGCTGATGCTTTGGTGGAGGTGGCGGATGATGATATGTTGGTGGTGGAGGTGAACGATTATGTTGATGCCTTGGTGGTGGTGGAGGTGAACGATTATGCTGATGCCTTGGTGGTGGAGGTGGCAACGAAGGTGGGGGAGGTGGTGGATGATGAAGCTGATGCTTTGGTGGAGGTGGCGGATGATGATACATTGGTGGTGGAGGTGAACGATTATGCTGATGCCTTGGTGGTGGTGGAGGTGAACGATTATGCTGATGCCTTGGTGGTGGAGGTGGCAACGAAGGTGGGGGAGGTGGTGGATGATGAAGCTGATGCTTTGGTGGAGGTGGCGGATGATGATACGTTGGTGGTGGAGGTGAACGATTATGCTGATGCCTTGGTGGTGGTGGAGGTGAACGATTATGCTGATGCCTTGGTGGTGGAGGTGGCAGCGAAGGTGGGGGAGGTGGTGGATGATGAAGCTGATGCTTTGGCGGAGGTGGGGGATGATGAAGCTGATGCTTTGGTGGAGGTGGCGGATGATGATACGTTGGTGGTGGAGGTGAACGATTATGCTGATGCCTTGGAGGGGGAGGTGGTGGATGATGACGCTGATGCTTTGGTGGAGGTGGCAGATGATGACGCTGATGCTTTGGTGGAGGTGGCGGATGATGATACGTTGGTGGTGGGGGATGATGATACGTTGGTGGTGGTGGATGATGATACTTTGGTGGTGGTGGATTATAATTATCATTGTCGTTGTCAGCTGCCACAACCACAACGAGGAGGAGGAGGAGGATGCCCGCAGACAGGCGCACCATAGTTGTGGCTCCTGCCATTAGGTGTATGGCGCAAATCGTAATATCCGAGTGTGATTGTGTGCATTATAGCTCCATTGGAACCCTCCTTTTATAGAAGGTTTTTTTGAGATGTGCATGCACTTAATTCCATCCAACATGCATGCCAAGTTGGCCAGTCCTGTACATTACGTTCCCTTCTTTCCAAGTGAAGTCTTCCTCAGTCAATTCATATTTTGAATTCATCTTTCCAAAAGTCAACCACTCTAGCTCGAAACATATAATACATATGCTTTATAATTTATATGTAAATTTCGGTCACAAAATTTTAGTCCTAACTTTACCATTTTTGTTACTGAAAGAGCATGTTTGTTATGAAGCATGTGAAAATTGATCTTTGTATCAAAATGGACCAGATGATTTTCTAGCGAATTCTATGATTATCTAGGCCTCGTTTGATAACCGAGCCGCTCAATAGATAAGCTCAGAGTTTCGTGATAATATAATTAAAATGAAAATACCCGTCAAATCGAAATCCAGTCCAAACCAATCCAAAAGACCGGGAAAAATTTGGGCTTCGGTTTTCAGCAGTATTTTGTTGGTTTGTTTTTGGTTTGGTTTGTGGATTCATGTTCACGGTTATGGTTCCAAACCGATCCGAACCATATAATATATATATATATATAATATGTATAGTTATATATAATATGTATAGTTATGCTACACCAAATAAATATGGAAGCCTACTTCCCTAATTTATTGATCCTTTATATCC
Organism: Rhododendron simsii; assembly: GCA_014282245.1. Classification (NCBI taxonomy): domain Eukaryota; kingdom Viridiplantae; phylum Streptophyta; class Magnoliopsida; order Ericales; family Ericaceae; genus Rhododendron; species Rhododendron simsii. Next base: position 11,891,025 of record CM024965.1, read on the forward strand.
ACCAATATTTAGTTTTCCGAATTCCTATTCCTATAATTCGTCGACTACCATTACCAAGACTAATTACTCTAACTTTCTATATAAGAAAACCTATCCCTACTATATAAACCTAATGTACTAACGTAGATCCATCTCTTTGCCCTTTTATTTGGTTAAATTATCTTAAGATGTTTAATAAGTGGTATTCTTAGTTGGGTCATTTTAGTGACTTACCGGTATTTCGTTTTATTTGTTTGAGGCGAATTATTGGTATTCTACTTTAGAATTAGTTGGTTGATGTTAGATTGTTTTAAGAATTTGAATGAGGAATTGATTTTAATATAAGTCCGCATTTTAATTTATTTTCTAAAATAAGGACCCTCTCATATTTTTTTGGAGATGGTAGCTGTTTAAAGCAAACCGTGATATAAAACCGAAACCGAACCGTAGTATAATATTGGATTGGTTTGGTTCTATGCTTTTGTGCGTTTTTGGTTCTCAGTATGATAGTTACTATAAAACCGAACCAAACCGGACCATGCTCACCCCTTGAATGTGTTATGTGATCCCTAAACAAGAAAACAAATACTCCCTCCGTCCATTTTTAAGTGTCTTGCTTCGTAATTTAAACTTATTGAAAAGACATTATCATTATACCTTTCACATCAACTTTTTCCTCCACTTTCCCTACTTACCCATCATCAGTACACTTTTATTCATTTACTTTTCAAAATAGAATCTATTTTTAGGGACAAAATAGACAATGCACCAACTTTTACCCACTAATTTCACAAAATGGACACTTATTAAGGTACAGTCCAAAATAGAATACTGGACTCTAAATAATGGACAGAGGGAGTAGTAGCAACAAGAAATCCATAAAAACCAATCTCTTGAATTGAATTTTTAGAGAGAGAAAATCATGAGCCAACGGGTGATGATGGAGTTTTACAATGGCTCAGCCCATGTGCCCCGCGATCTCTCGAGACTTTCCCAAAAAATCACACTGGGGTCGCACACAACAATGGGCATTAATTGAAGGTTCACTCATGCTCTGCTTTGAGGCTTTGTATTTTGGATCCTTTTAATCTTTGTAATTTCTTTCCAAAGATTAATAAAATTCTTTTCGCTATTTAAAAAAAAAAAAAACAAATGGGGATTGAAACCGTTCACCTCGTACTTTTTGACACCTAAGAAGTGTATGCAAAAAACAATGCCTAGTAGTTCATTAACCTCGTACTTTTGACTCCTAAGAACGTGTATGCAAAAAACAATGCCTACTAGTTCATTAAACAAAAATATATATGTACGTATAACTCAAATTACCTTAACAAATAAATGTAAAAATAAGTAAAAAAAAGCAAAAAAAAAAATAAAACAGAAGGGTGGTTACGAAGTACAGTAGTACTCCCAAGAAGCCTTCCAGATTGCGGCACAAGTTTTCGTCAAGTTGCAATATAGAAGGAGAGTTAAACTCTAACTGTGAATTTGTGCACACTCAAAGGCATACAAGCATTTACCATATCACTCAAAGTCGTACGCAGTAGTCTTGTCTTGTACAACTCAATCGTAAACATAAGCAATCAATGGTTGAGATACAAAAGAAGAATTAAACATGGACCCTTACCACTCTGTTTTACCATTCTGTTTCACCAGCCCGCTCAATCTTACCATCCTTCTCAGCAATCAATGGTTGAAATATGTTTTTAAATTTTGACCGGTAATAAATAATTCTGACCGATAATAGTTTGTTTTTAATCCGAGAAAATGATATTGGCACTCCAAAAAATAAAGGAAAGTGGCTTTGGAATTACACTGATTTTGGAGTGCCTGCATCAATTTTTGGAGTGTCAATATCAGTCTCCTTAATCCGGACCGTCCAAAACACTTTCTTAAACATCGATGAGATTGAGAATGGTAAGAGAAGCGGTAAATGAGAGCTAGCGCGCGGTAGGGGTAGACTTTTGGTTCTTTTCAATATGTATTCTCCTCGTTCACATGCAGTAAAGTTCCTCAGCTTTTTTGGACATTAATTTTATTTTGAACCACATAAAGAAATTGTATTCTTATGCAATTGCTTCGTGTGTTTGTGTTTTTCCCTCTCTTTCATCATAAGAAATATATAGGAGAACTAAGGCTTTGTTTCGTTTGAATTTTAACGGAGGTTTTTATGCTTTGTGATCAAATACTTCTCATTCTGGATACAGTAAATTTTAATTCTGGATCAACTTCTCATTCTAGATACATTATGCACGGCGTGGGTCCTATATACAGTAAATTTTAATTTGAGATAGACGTTACACCACTTTTTCTCCTTTTACTCATGCATGTTAATTTTCAAACTAAATTTTGCCACAACTGCGCACAATTTAGCCAATAGATTAAATTTCAAGATTAAATTTGACAAGAGTTCAGCTAGAATTTTATCTTTTCGACGTTGGTTAGCCAATAGTTCAAATTTATAAGAAGCAGATAGTTTCAGTCTTTTTTGTTTCAATTCAGGTATAAAATTAGCTTAAGTTATTCTATGAAATTATTAACAGGCCAACCAATAGAGGACAACCCTTGTCCTCATGTTATACCTTCTCACTAAAGGATCCTTTTACTTAAGGGAAAATGATGGCCAATGACGTGTTTTGATAATTAATACATGCCAAGGATATTTTCAGTATTAACAAATGTTCTTAACTTGTCCTTGGCGGGTATTAATTATCAAAACACGTCCTGCGCCATCATTTTCCCTTTACTTTTACTTAATATATACTAGGCTTTGGTTGGTCTTGGACCAACGTTTCGGTCTCGGATAGTGTGGAAATTAAGTAATTTTAATTTCTTTTTATCCATATCCTTTTAATCTTTGTATGATTACAAAGATTAATAAAAAAATTATGCCGATCATATATATATACACACACAAGCCTCTTACGACTCAGATGATTCCATTTAGCCAACTACGACAGATTTCCCTAGGAATTAGAAACTCGATGTAAAATCATTCTCCGGCCGCGTTGCCATTCCCAATTTACTAGGGGGGGGGGTTTTTTTTTTTTTTTTCCTTCTAATCATGTTTGCATCCATATGAAATTTTATCGCTAAAATTTTTTTCTAATATCTCCTCTTAGCATTTGGAAACGTGTAGTAAATATGAAAGCGTCACTCAAAATTTATGTAAGAATTTTATTTCAAATTATCGAGATCAAAGTGATATAGAAGAGTTAAATGGAGTCTTCGGTTTATTTGAAAAAATTAATGGATTCAACTTTACTACGGTATTCGATAAGAGATCACATTATTTGGCTAAAAAAATCGAAGATTTTATCATATCCATATATTTCCCCTTTGAAATTAATAAATCTTATCATTCTCGTTCCAATTCACATGAGGCCATTTTATTTCATAAGGAATATTAATTTAAACAACTATCTTACTAACATTTATGCAAAAAATAAGCAGAGAAGAATCACCGGCAAGTTATGGTCTTTATTTTTTTCATAATAGAGAAGATTATATTAATAATAGCCTGTAAAAGATGTGCTTGGCACGAGCATCCGTTTTAGATTATAAATTTTAAAATTATTGATTACTGAGGGAAAAAAAAGATCACAAATTTTGTTTTCACAGTAATTACAATTGTAAAATAAAATTTAAATGAGATTAGTATTTGAAAGAGAAAGGAAAAAATCACCAAATAGGGTACTAGTTTAACAAAGCAACGAACATTCCCCTGTGGGCAGACACCCCACTGTTGCTTCAACGTCCAGCCTCCAGCTCCCGTTTTCTGCAACTGCACTGAACTCCGCCGTAATCTCTCTCTCTCTCTCTCTCTCTCTCTCCCTCTCTCTCTCTCTCTCTCTCTGACATTTTTTTTTGTTTTTGCTTGATTCATTTCTGCTGATGGGTAAAATCCCTGTTTTAACATTTGGGTTTTGACCCTCAAATTTTAGAACGTCTGATCGAGCTCTGAATTCGAAATTGGGGCGCTGCGCGTAATCAGAGCAACAGATAGCAACCATGGATGGTAGGTGAAACCTGACAAACGTGCATTTTTTTTAATGTATCCAATTTTATTCTCCACCCATCACTTTAGAATTAGGTAAATAAAAAAAAAAATTGATCATTCTGAATTAAGTAATTGCAAACACTACTCTTAGTTTCAGAGCATGATGTTTTTTGCTGTTGGTTGTCAAAAACCCAGAAAGAGTACTTCAGAAATGGTAGCCGAACTCCAATGCTAGCCCATTATGCAAAACCTGACAGTATTTAGCAACTCATTTGAGAAAGAGTAGGGAGAGAATGATTCTTTATTTTATTGGGTTAGCTTTTGTTTGATGGTAATCATCACTGATAATGCTATCCAAATTGGGAGCAAGCAACCATTGTTATTTTCCAAGTTGTTAAAGCTATAATTGACAAATAGTAGGACGTAATGGGTTTTATAATTTGAAATCGTGATTGAGTGTTACTATGCAGACCCCTGTTAAGAAAGTAAAGTCCCACATTGCTTGGGCGTGGAATGGGTGATCACTTAATAACATCTGGGACCTCTCCACTCATTGCCAATTGGTTTTCAGATGGATATAAAGTTTCTACAACCCCCATGGATTTATTCCTTTCTGATTTTAGAGAATCTCTTGTTACTTATTCTTTGAGAATTCTTGTATGGCGAAGGCTTCAGTAAAAATCCATTAGGGTTTAATCTGAACGATTTTACTTCCTGATATTACCTTTTAAAGTGCGGATTCTGTGGAATGGACATTGGACACTGCTGTTCGAAGTTCGTCTATTTTGGCATGATTCTTGTGGGCCTTTTGCAGAAAAGAACATAAGTCTAGTACAGTGCATGTATGCATTGATTTGGAGTCTCTTGTGTACTTACTTATAGGCATTTTGTCTGAATGGGGGTTCCCTCAATATGTTTTCCAACATACCCCAGCCTTATGATGTTTAGTTTTAGTTATGTTTTCCTGCTTCTGCTGTTTTATGCTTTGGTAATTTGTATCTAGCGTAGGCTTCATAGGTTGCGGGTTGCTGTTTTGGTTTTGTTGTCTCTGTATTTCAAGGCCATCCCCCTTCATTTGTTTGGGTTGGTTTACAAATAAAAATGTTCAAAAAAAACTTATAGGCATTGACGAACCCCTTGAAACGATTTTCCACTCCAGTCACTGTTAGTTGTTTGTACAGGTTTGGTCGGTTACCAATCAGTATTATTAATTCATTCATAGATAAGTGGTTTGAGCTTCTGCCTTCAGGCTTACCCTTCTGTGACTTGCAATCACAACTACAAAACATAAGAAAGCATTGGTTGTGTTTGGTTGGCATTTTGTATTTATGGGTTGTTTCCCTTTCATGTGCTTTAGTTGATTCACAACCAATGATGGAGGAAACTATTTTGGTCGGTGATGATCTTATGATGGGACCACCATCACCACTCATTCCGCCAGAGATTGCCTCTCATGTATTAGAAGGTGTTGACTTATGTGATGGAGTATTGAGGAACTTTTTTCTATGTAAGTTCTTCCTTTTTCCTTTCCATCTTCTCCTTTTGGTCTTTTTCTCATATGCTTATCTCTAAAAAATTGATAGATTGTTTTCTTTTTTGGGTTTCTGATATAGGCTTGCAAATCAATGATATTGAGCCATTTTGTCAAGATGAGATTGTTGTGTATAAGCAATGCGCAGAGAAAAGGGTGAGATGAGAATCGTGTTTACTTTCTGCTCCTCTTAGTGGGCTGGTTGGGCCTCAAAAGTAAAGGCTTGTCTTTTGCATCCCGGTGACAGTTTGAGTCACTGGAATAGTGGGGGCCTCATGCATCTGGTCCCGCTTTTATGTTCTATTATTCTGTTTTTAGTCCAAACATCTACTTATTGTGAATGGAGGTCTTCTCAATCTATTGCAGTTTTATCATCTGTCTAATTAAATTTGTTCATCTGACTTTAGGATAAGGAACTAAGGCAACGGCTTCAAGATAGCGAACACAAATTGGGGTTATCTATGCCTTTTGAAGAAGCAAAGGAAAGAGCTGCTCAGCTTGAGTCAGAAGTCACTTCATTGGATAGGTATTTCGTAATCATGTACCATTTTACGAATTGTGAAAGTTGTTTAAGGTGGCATAATACCAACATATGCTCTGTGAAGTCGACTTTGGTTACCTACCTTTTGTCTGTTTGCATTTTCTTTGATTCTATGATGGGATTATCGTGATAAGGACTGCTACATCTAATGTTCAAACGCCCTATCCACCATGCTAGCTATTTTAAAGTATATATACAAAAGAATAATTAGACGATAAAGAAGAAATATATTTCATGTTTAGAGCCTGAGACTATCTTTTAAGAGATTTAAGCTCCAAAACCAGCATGCTAGTGACTTTTCCTGTTTCTCTTTCACGTGTTGCATTTTTTTTAACCGCGAAATTCCTTGGGATTGGTAAAGCGGATAGATTGCGATAATCTGTGTTTTGAACTTTTGATATTCTAGGCGGTTGATTCTGGCCAGTGGAATTGAAGGCATGGAACGATTTCGACAGCGATGGAGTTTGCATGGGCGCCTCACAGATACCAAGTAAATTTTACGCATCCATACATTTCGACGTCATGTGCTTGCATTAGTATTTTCTGTATTCCATGTGGCATACTTATAGCTTCATTCTGACCATCCCCTCTACAATGTTCTTGTCACAAGTATTTAGATTACAAACAAGAAGCAGAAGAAACATCTTTCCGTTTCATTGGTTAAAAATTTCATATATGCATGTAACATCTAGCATCTAACAAGGTACTTCCCCCTAAATTACAGTTTTGGAAAGTTGGGCATTGTTTGTTGTGGTTTCCACAGACCAGTGGGTTTCCATTTTACCGACTAGAGTTGTTGTCTCTCTCTCTCTCTCTCTGTGTGTGCATGCGCGCGCGCATCAATCCTCTCTAATTTATTGTCTGCATGCAGGAGGAGGTTAGAGGCCTTGAAGCAGGGAATAGAGGAGAAAAAAGGATGAGCCAGTCGGAGGTTCTACGACAAAAAGATGGTTCTTTTGGTGAGACTTAATGCTGCTATCTTCTGGATTACTGCACGGGTATCTGCTCCTGTGATAGTGGTGAAAGTAGGAGCTTCTAGATCATCGCCAAATATTCTCTTGTGCCAAGATCTGGTAAAACCTTGTGGTGGTGTACTGAACTGAAGCAACAATGCGTATTAAATAGTCCGAACAAGAGGCTTAGATTGTAGTAGCAAATTATCTACTAATTAGTTTGGACTCTCCTCATTTGTCAACCATTGTTGGAACTTGGAAGTAAGAAGATTTCATTTGTTTTCATGTGGTTATGTTATTCCTTCTTTACTTTTATGGATATTGTAGGTTATATAGTTCGGATTGGAGCTTGCATTTATTTTTTTGGCTTATCTACTTTTATGGTCCTTACAAAATAGGCTCGGTTTCAATTTTGTCCACACGAAATTTTTTGTTTCAATTTTAGCCTTCAAGCTTCTAACAGATTTCAATGTTTCCCTTTCCGTCAAATTTGGACGGAAAATGCTAACATGACTAACATATGCTTAGTTGGCGATGGCAAGAATCCCAGATAGTGCTAATTAAGCCTTAACCCACAATATAGTGTAAAAACACCTTCTAACTGTTTAAGAGTTTCACGTGGTTCCTTCATAGTTTAAGAGTTCCACGTGATTCAAAAGACTTCTCATACCTCACCAAATCACGCAACCATTTCATGAGCAGGATTCGCACAAGGAGGGGCTTAAAACACTTTGATGCGGGCCGATATTTTAATTATTTAAGAAATATAGGAATTTTAGTTTCTTATTTTGAAGTTAGTATATTGTTAGTAATCTTTCCGTTCTAGCATAAATATCGCAGAGTATTAGATTTTTTTAATTAGATTGATTTTATTTTCACTTTGTTGTTTTCTTATTTTCCAAGACGTAGATTTAGTTTTTCATTATTTAAGTTTCCTTTTTAGTATTTCTAGGCTATTATAAATAATTGTTGTAAGCCTTATGGCATGGTGGTTGTTTTTAATTAATGAAAATTTTAGAGTTTTCTCATAATTGCGTTTTTGAAGAGGGAGTACCACTCGTTCATACCTATTCGTGTTTGTGGTCCAAATATAGAATCTTTAACTTAACCATGTTCGTGATTTCTTCTTGCAAATAGTTTCGTAAAATGAGGTTGCATTGCATCAGTCGATATCAGAGTTTGTGCTCAATTCCGGATCATGGTGCGACAAGGAGTTCGTTATGGTCGTTATGATGTTGCTAAAGATGTGAACGAATGTGATGAGGCTGCACGGGGTGCACAATTAGAGGTATGGTTTCAACAGGCTGAGGATACAAATGAAGCGTTGGTCAAGAGGGCCGCCTTGATCATTGATAATCAACCTCACTACTACCCACTGAATTCGTGCTCCTTCATTAAGGAGGCTACAGTTCAGTGGTCTTTCACATCCAAAGTTATTCCAGATCTAGTTGTGGATTGCAGTAAATCGCCAATTTATGATGAAAAAACATTCGTTGATGAAAGGGGATGAGAT